>CM066319.1:35478162-35958162 GCA_033807775.1 Saussurea involucrata
CTCTCGCTCTTTAAATTAAACATTCAGCGAACACTGTTCATCATTAACGCTGAGTCTGTTCAGTCATTATGATGATCGCTGATAAGTTAGTTGTTTATTTATGATCCCTGAAGACAAGTTTCACGTCAACAAAGGTTCTACGCTGAAGTCGAAGATCAAGCTCAAGAACCAGCGACAAGTCTCCTAATGAACTGATGCGGATCAGCGAAGACTCAGATTTGTCCACTCAACGTGAAGTATCAAGTACAAGACTTCAGCTATCGCTGAACTTTATCATTTGCTGAATAGTAAATGATAATCGCTGAATCAACGAAAGCTGATCATGAAGTCCTCCGTACAAAGTACTTTTGTCTTAACCTCCCTTGCACGACTCCGTACGAAATGTCAGAAAAGAACCTCCGACTGTCTGAAATCGTACAACCATTCTGATACTACACTGTTCATCCATGCGGCTACTAAGGTTGTCAACCAAGGTCAATGACATGCAACCAACCAGCTGATGACACGTGTAAAGTGTATACTGACTTGCATTAAATGCATGCAGTATATAAAGAGATGAACCCACTTCATTTGAAGTAACTTGCTAACTCTGGACAAGTTCAATCTCTTATCTCAAGATAGGATATTATTAGTAATTTCCTTATCTCTCTTAGTGCAAGAAACCTTAGTGTTCCAACTTGTTTAGATTTAGGTTTATCCTTAATCTTGTTTCCGCAACAAGCTGTAAATTGTTAATGATTTATCAATAAACAATTTAGAAAAGTAAAATCTGTGTGTTTGTATTCAACCCCCCCCCCCCCCCCCCCTTCTACAAACTTGTATAGGCCTTCGGGACCAACAAGTGGTATCAGAGCGGATTTGTTTAACCTCATAAACAAGATCTAATCTAAGATATTTCTCTTTCTTGCTATTATCTGAAAATGGCCACCAACACAAACACAAATTATATAGACAATGGTTCTCTTGCTAAACCCCCTAGATTTTCCAAAGATAACTTCAACTTATGGAAAAATAGGATGACACTCTTCTTAGAAGGTGTAGACCCTACTATGCCTTACTATCTAGAAAATGGTCCATTCATCCCTGTAAGAATTGATGCTGCTGTTCCAGTCGCTGAGAATAGACCTGCTATTCCAGAAAGGCTGGTACCTAAGGAAATCTTTCAATGGACTGACGAAGATAAGAAGAAAGTGGCTATAGATACAAAAGCCAGATCCATACTATCCATGGCTCTTCCTGACGAAGTCTACCATTCCGTCATGAATCTGAAAACATCAAAGGCCATGTGGGACACAATATGTGTTCAGTATGAAGGAACGTCTGAAGTCCAGGATTCAAGAAAGATCAACCTGGTAAGACAATACGAAAGCTTCATTTCTGGTAAGAATGAATCTCTCTCTGAAGTTCACCAACGTTTTAATTGTTTAATTATAGATCTGAAAACTGTTGGTAAGGAATATTCTAACTTTGAAGTGCTGACAAAGTTTCTAGAATGTTTACCTGAAAGCTGGGACAATTATGCTATGTGTCTCAAGCTATCAAAGGATCTAAAATCAATGACCCTTTCAACCTTATATGGCACGTTGCTGAATCATGAGCAATCGAGCCATCTTAAGAAGAATCTTGTAAAAGATTCCAAAAGCACCCCTGTTGCTTTAATCTCAGAGGAACCTTCTACTCAGCGACCCTCGGTCACTATCACTGAGTTAGAAAGTAACTCTGAAAGGTCATCAGATTCTGATTATTCAGATAATGATGAATTTTTGGCTCTCCTAACTAAGAAGTTCAGGAGATTTGCCAAAAAGAAAATGTTTAGAAAGAACAAACCTCTTTCCATAACTGACAAGCCTAGATCATCAGCTTTTGTTGATAAGGCTACTGCTACTTGTTTTAACTGCGAAAAGACAGGACATTTCGCTAACGAGTGCAGGTCAAATAAAGTTTCTAAACCCTCAGCTTTTACAAAGAAACCCTTTGTTCCAAGGAATAAAGATGACAAATATTCAAAGCTGAAAGAAAAATATGCAAAGCTGAAAAGCTTTAAGAAGAAGAATAAAGGCCTGATGGCTGACTATGATTGGGCTGCTTCTGATGAAGAAGCATCATCATCTGACTCTGAAGATGATGAAGCAAATCTATGTCGTATGGCCAAGATTGAAGAAGAGGAAGAAAGTTCAGACATTCCCTCCACTTCAACATCTGCTATTCAGGTATCACCTTCTTTCTTTACCAATATTGCAAATATTGATGAAGCTGGAAGTCTCCGTAAGATCGATCTCTTGACTAGAAGTTTATACGAAGCCATGAACGGAAAAACTGTGGTTGAAAACCAAAATCTTGATCTCGCTGAAAAGCTTAAAAACTGCCACCTTCAAATAGAAAAGCTTTCTAAAATTGAAGAAGATTTTAAAGATCAAGTATATTTAAATCAGCTAGTCAAAATCGAACGAGCAGAAGCTATCGCTGCATTAAAGGCTGAAAAAGCTACTGTTGAAGGATGGTGTAATTCTTCAACAAAGATCACTGAGATAATAAAGTCTCAAATTCCCCTGAGTGATAAATGTGGTTTGGGTTACAAATATGAAACTCCAAAACCAACCACTGAGCGTTCAATGCTTAAATTTGGAACGTTCGTATCCTCAGTCGCTGATACTTCATCTTCTCAGTGCTCCTCGTCCTTTACACCAATCCCTGAGGAAACTCCTACCTCCTCAAAAGGCAAGGAGAAAATGGTCTATTCAAAACCTACCTCTGTCTCTAAAGACAAAGGTAAAGGAATTGTTATTTACCATAATCCTCAGAAGGGTACCTTAGTACCAAAGCTGAATGCTTCTAAAGCTTCAGTGGCTCATCCCTCTGGATCAAGGAAGCATATATCTGGATTTATTCATTGATCTACTCCTAGACTCAGATTGGATGTCCTTGGTAAGAAATCTGAAGAACTGAATGTTCGTCCCATTTCTAAAGCCAATAGTTTACTTGGTGATGGTTCTTCTAATTCTAAATTAAAAGCTCAGCATACAAATGGTCCTAGAACTACTTTTAGCTATAGGAAATGTTATCACTGTGGACTCACTGATCATATTGCTAGTAAGTGCCCCACAGCCACCAAAGCTGAAAAGATAGCTAAGGTGAAGATTGCCCCCAAGGCAAAGAAGACCAACCCTGGTGCAAATCAGGTCAAGGTGAATTCTACCACTGAAGTTAAGAAATTAACCAAAGTGAAGAAAGACAAAGCTGAATCTTCAAATGCTGCGAAGACTGCTGAACCTTCCATTCCAACTACTTCCACTGACAAACGTGTATACATGGTCAAGTGGGTACCTAAGAAAAACTAATATTCCATTGTATTGCAGGTTAAGAAGGGTATCTGGTATCTCGATAGCGGATGCTCTAGACACATGACTGGAAAGAAAAGCCTGCTCGCTGAATACAACGAAGAGAAAGGTCCCTCTGTGACTTTCGTTGGAAATGGAAAAGGACATACCCGAGGGTATGGTGTACTTTCAAATGGTACAACCACCTTCAGAAGAGTCGCATATGTTGAAGGGCTGAAGCATAATCTTCTAAGCATCAGTCAGCTTTGCGACATGGATAACAAAGTAATCTTTACTAAGGAATCCTGCTTTGTCGCTGACAAAAAGGAGAAGATAGCTCTCAGCGGTTATCGTTTGGAAAATGTTTATGTAATAAACATGGACTCAACAACCACTGAGAACTCCTGTTTCTTCTCAAAAGCCTCATCTGATGTCAACTGGCTATGGCATAAGAGGCTCTCTCATCTAAATTTCAAGACACTGAACACTCTTTCTTCAAAAGAGTTAGTCACTGGTCTACCTCAGCATTCATACGCCAAAGAGTCGTTATGTTCAGCGTGTGAAAAAGGGAAGCAAGCTTTAAGTCAAAGCAAGTTTCTTCAGTGTCATCTCCTCTACAACTACTCCATATGGATTTGTTTGGCCCTGTTAACAAAAAATCCATCGCTGGAAAGAAATATACGCTGGTCATAGTTGATGAATTCTCTCGCTTCACTTGGGTAATGTTTCTCCGTTCTAAGAGTGACACCCCTGAAGAACTCATCACCTTTGTTCGGAAGATGGAAACCCTGAACAATTTGACCGTTCGCTCAATAAGGAGTGATCATGGGACTGAATTCAAAAACAGTTCTCTTGATTCCTTCTTGGAGAGTAAGGGGATTTCTCACAACTTTTCTTCAGTGAGAACACCGCAACAAAATGGAGTCGCTGAAAGAAGAAATAGAACAATTATTGAAGCTGCACGTTCAATGCTCAGCGATTCTCACCTGCCTACTCAGTTTTGGGCAGAAGCTGTCAACACTGCTTGTTTTACGCAAAACAGGTCGCTGATAGTCAAAAGATTCAAAAAGACAGCCTATGAACTTTTTCATGGGAGAAAGCCTTCAATCAGCTTTCTTCACATCTTTGGATGTCAGTGTTTCATACTGAACAACAGAGATGCTCTTGGAAAGTTTGATCCTAAGGCTGATGATGGAATCTTTCTTGGATACTCCTCAGTTTCCAAAGCCTTCAGAGTCTTCAATCGCAGAAGACAAACTGTAGAAGAAACTATTCACGTCACGTTTGACGAATCCCGTTCAGCGAACTCTAAACCGTCCGCTGATACTGAAGAACTGAATCAATGGATGTTTTCTCATCTTGGTGATTCAGAAGTTATTCCCACTACTCATGCTCATCCAGTAGAAGATGATAGTCCTATCATTCCAAATATGCAGAATAGTGAAGCTGAAACTTCTTGGGTCTCAGCTGTTCCTATAAACACTATACCTAACGCTGAACCAAATGTCTCAGACATTCCATCTACTTCTCAACAATCAGTGAATATAATGACAACTGCATCCATTCCTCTCTTGGCTGATACTCCTGACGTCGCTGAAGCTTCATCTTCAGCTCCTCCAGTTCAAGTTGAGTCAGCGTCTCACGCTCCGGCTCAGCGATGGACTATAAATCACCCAATTGATCAAATTCTTGGTGATCCAAACGCTGGGATTCAGACTCGACGAAGTGCAGGTAATATTTGTTTATTTGTAAATTTTATTTCACTAACTGAACCAAAGAAAGTAGATGATGCCCTCAAAGATCCAAACTGGGTCAGCGCCATGCAAGAAGAGCTGACTGAATTCGAAAGAAACAAAGTTTGGAAACTTGTTCAGAGACCAACTGATAAAACAGTAATAGGCACTAAATGGGTCTATCGAAATAAGTTGGACGAACATGGTACTGTAACCCGCAACAAAGCTCGACTTATTGCTCAGGGATACAGACAAGAGGAAGGTATAGATTATGACGAAACATTTGCTCCAGTATCAAGACTTGAATCTATTCGTCTATTCTTAGCATATGCTGTACACAAAAACTTCAAAGTACATCAGATGGATGTTAAGTCAGCGTTTCTAAATGGAAAGCTGAATGAAGAAGTGTATGTGGAACAACCTCCAGGATTCTCATATTTTAAGCATCCAGGTTATGTTTATAAACTGGATAAGGCACTTTATGGCTTGAAGCAAGCTCCTCGTGCATGGTATGACACTCTCTCTACTTATCTCCATATTGAAAAATTTGAGCGAGGTAAGATTGACAAAACTCTATTTTTTAGAAAAGTGAAAGGTCATATCATTCTAGTTCAAATATATGTTGATGACATTATATTTGGTTCTACTAACCCTGAGCTTTGTACTCGTTTCGCTGATAGAATGAAAGATGAGTATAAAATGAGCATGATGGGTGAACTAACATATTTCCTTGGTCTTCAGATTAAGCAAACTGAGAAAGGAACTTTCATTAATCAGGGAAAATATGTTAAAGATATGCTGAAGAAATTCGACTTAACTGAAAGTTCGGCTATGAAAACCCCTATGGCACCACCGCTGACACTTGATAAGGACACTAAGGGTGTTCCTGTCAATGTCACGCTGTACCGTGGGATGATCGGCTCTCTATTATATCTAACAGCTAGCCGACCCGATATTATGTTTGCAACATGCTTGTGTGCACGATATCAAGCTGAACCTAAGATATCTCATATGAAAGATGTAAAGCGAATCTTTTGATATCTTAAGGGTACAGCGAATCTAGATCTTTGGTATCCCAAAGATTCATGATTTGATCTAACCGCCTATTCAGATAGTGATTTTGCAGGTTTCAAAATGGATAGGAAAAGCACCACAGGAGGATGTCAACTCCTGGGTGGAAAGCTGGTAAGTTGGACAAGTAAAAAGCAAAATTCAGTGTCCACTTCCACAGCTGAAGCTGAATATGTAGCTGCTAGAAGTTGTTGTTCTCAGGTCTTGTGGATGAGAAATCAGCTACTAGACTATGATCTTCAGCTCTCCAAAATTCCAATCTATTGCGACAGCACAAGTGCCATCGCTATAGCAAACAATCCAGTACTACATTCAAAGACCAAACATATAGAAATCAGATATCATTTTATCAGAGATCATGTGATGAATGGTGATATAGAACTTCATTTTATCCCAACTGATTATCAGTTAGCTGACTTATTTACCAAACCTCTTGATGAGACAAGATTCAACTTTCTCATCAGCGAGCTTGGAATGCTGAACTTTGAAGGATAAAATCTTCAGCGGTTCACATTGATCAGCGAAAGGATAAAATCAACTTGTATAACCCATTCTATCATCTTCTCTCTGAATAAACTTGATTCACTGATATCAAGGTATGTTCTCTCTCTCTGACAAGCGCATGAAAATGCAAGATTTCAAAACAAAATGCATCGCTGAATATCTCTTCCTTAACAGCGATATTTTGAAATTTTCTAAAACCTTTACTGAATATTTTCATTCAGTGCTTCATGTTTTCAAAAGTATCTCTGAGTTTTCAAAACCTCAGAGACAACCAAGAATATGAAAGGACAGTTGTGACGTCATTGCAACGGATAAAACCCCGACACGTTTTCTCTTCCTGACACACGTTTGCACGTCTCGTTCAAACTTCCAATCAAATGCAAACACGTGTCCGTGTCATGATGAAAATCTTTTCCCGCTCAAGATTTTCTCTTTCTAAAATCTCTATATAAACAAATTCTTTGTTTATATTTTTCTTTTACGCGATCAATCTTCCTCCGCAAGAAAGAATTCACTGTTGCATTTGTGCTTTCAAACTTCAAGAACTGTTCATCATCTTCTTCATCAAACATCAAGGTTAATATGTTCTTATTTATTACCGAATGATAAATAACTTGTTTTCGATCTTCTCATTGTTTTAACAAGATCAAAAAAAAGAACTTCGTAAGATGAAATCATTTTCTTTCGTGGTTTTATGAACACAACCATTTCATGGTTGTTCTTCAAGTTTAAATGCAAAATCTTAAACTTGTTCTTCATTCGTTTCCAGAATCTATTTCTTCATAGAAAACTGGAAAACCAGAAAATGGGTCTTACATTTCGTTTCAAAAATCAAGAAAAACCCTAATCTTCATTAAGACATTTTTGTTTGAATGAAATGGACAAAATTCGAACCATCTTAATGGAAAATATTTCCATATTAAGATTATTCTTATTTGTTAATCTTTGGTTGAACTGATAATACAGGAAATGGCAACGTCTAACATTCCTACTACCGCTGAGAACATCTCTACTGACTCTGAGGAAATGGAATTCTTCAAGGCTCCTCAGGTTAAGTTCACTCTGGGTCAACTAGACTGGACTAAGATAAACAACCTTTCTGCGCTTCTCGAATTTCCTCCTTGAAAGCAAGTCACACATCTGACAGATGCTGTGAATTTCCTGAAAAATTGCTGCATTTCAACAGCCCTGACCATTTCACCGCCTGCAAGTCAGCTGCTACTATCTCAGTTCTGGTACTCTGCCAGACACTCTCAGCTACCATCCGCCAAAGATCCCTCCAAAACAGTTGATTGTATCCTCTGCGATACTGAATATGGCACGATAAAGATCATACATGCCATCATTCGCAAAGCTCTGAACTTTCCCATCGCTACAAAGGAAAAACCTTTTGTTCCTTTCCCTGACCATAAGAAGCTCGCTGACAAAGAAGCTCTTATTGCATTTTTTGATGCAATGGGCTATGTATGGGAAATGGGCAGAGACAAGAAGCCTGAGAAGAAGCTAACACTGCTGAAGAAATCGAAAATGCCCAGCGAGATGAACTTCATCTTCGCTCACCTTATCAGCTGCATGACTGCCAAGACCGGCTCTTCTGATCAAGCCGCTCAACCTCAGCAAGCTATGGGATACGCTCTGCTGAAAGGTCTACACATTGACTGGGCATCTCTCATCTATGATGACCTACTGCAAAGAGTAGACTCTGCCGCTGACAGGCCTGCATGGGTTCCCTACCCCCGATTCATCAGCGCTATCTTTCAATATGGCCTGAAGGACAGCTACCCGCAAGAGGGCGATCTGAAACTCTCTCAGATTGGCCCTAAGGTACTCGACTTCAAACCTGTTGAAAATGAGGTACGTCTTTCTACCCTCTTAACTCTTCTCAACCCTTCTTCTTCTACTTCTGTGGCTCCTTCAGCGACAATACCCATCGCTGATACCCTGGCCACAAAATCCTCTCCTTCTAAGAAAAGGAAACATTCATCCACCCCACTTGATTCTAAAAGGATCAAGAAAACAAAGGAGCAACCCCAGCAATCTCATGCTGAAGACTCCTCAGCTCTTTCTGCAGAGCTGAAGGAAAGTTCAGTGGTACGCTCTGCCACACCTGAACAAGTCATCCCTTTTATCCCAATCTCAGCGTCTCCAAACGTTGAGATTACAAACTTGGAACCTTCCCAACCTCCCTCGGTCTCTCAAAAGACTGATGAAGTGATTCTCAGCGATTCCAACGCTGAACTCAGAACCCAACCTCCATTCTTATCCTTCGCTTCTCCCTCTACTCATTTGGTCTCTCCTCCAGTTATCGCTGGAGATGCCATCATTTCTACGGAAGCTAAAGCTGATAATCCTGAGATGATGAAGACAGGACCTGCAGAACAATCCATGGGCACTTTTGAAGATGACATGGAACTTTACTCAGGAACCCGTGATTTCGATGAATTCACCAATCCTCTTGCAGGTAAACAACAACCCATAAACATTGTGACTAAACCCTAAACTTCTGAGCTTTCCTTTGTTCACAAGTTCTTATCTGTTACGGGTCCTAACTTGGGAGACATCAACGCCTATCTGAAGTCCGTGGAGACAAAGCTGACAGGTCTCACCACCACTCTCTCCAACAACTCTTCAGCTGTAACAAACGCTGGAGAGAATCTTCAAAAGCTGACAACGGTGGTAGAGAAGAAGGCTTCCACAGATGACTTAAGGCAAGTTGATAAGACTCTCAGCGACTTCGCTAAGGTGCTCGCTGATATCTACACAGACTACACCTCTCTCAAAAACTCAGTTTCTTCCGTGTCCAGCGAATTTACAACGCTGAAGACATCGGTTGGACATCTAGAGGGGGATATGTCTACTGTGAAGACTGACTTAGGCTCTGTAAAGACCGATGTTAGTTCGATGAAAACGATGATCGAGCAGCTGCTGCACAAAGTGAATACTCCTGATCCTGCTCCTGCACCCGTCCCTGCATCTGACAACTTCACAGCGGACGATCGCACTGAGCTGAAGAAAATCAATCCTGCTATTTCTGGCCTAGAAGACAGATTAGCAAAGATTGAAGTTCGTGTAGGTCTCTCTGGCCAAGAAGACAGAGAACCTACCAACGCTGTTGAATCTACCCATTCCTCCCCCAGTCATCATGAAAAAGAGGGGGAGAAGAGCGCTGAAAATCCTTCCAAGAGCGCTGAAGACCTTTCCCATGATGAATCTATCAGGGGAGAGAAGAACGAAGACCTCACCTTCGCTGAAGAGGGTGAGAAGACTATTGAAGCTGAAGCAGCCGCTGGACCTCAGGGAGATGAACACCTTGAGGGAACCGAGAAGCTCGCCTCTGTATCTGAGGGGGAGCAACTCGAAGAAGACGCTGAAGAATCTGAAGCAGAAGATGATGAAGCCATCGACATCCCTGATAATGAACCATCTTCTTCTCCAAAGAATGATGATGATGATGATGAAGATGACGATGACTTCTTTATCATCAAACCTGCTCCAAAGATCAAAGCTCTTAAGGGAATCTCGATAAATGAACCTTCAGGGGAGCGGACAAAGACAAAGCCCTCAGCCTCTGGAGCTGAGAAAGGCAAAGGCAAAAGCGTCGCTGAAGATGACAATCTGACGATCTTGCTTGAAAAGCCGGTTTGTCAAGTACACTAAACATCTCTTACTCCATCCCTCCTCTATCATACACTATCAGTTCCTCTACCCAAGCCTATACACTTGAACCAATTCTCTCTATCTGATTCTACCCAAGTTCTTACTTGAAAGATCGTTGTGTTTCAGCTAGTCCTCTCCCCTGTTTGAGGATATCACTGAAGGCTCCACAACTATACCAGCTGCCGCTGAAGAAATAATCCCAGTCTTGGATTTGATCTCTGAGACTGATGAACCTGAAGAACAGTCTCTCTCTCACAAACGCAGACCTTCCTTAGTTCCTCAAAAGCTAAGTGAAGAGGGTCAGAAAAGAAGAGAGGAAATAATAAAGCGATTCGAGGATCAGCGAATAATTCTGAGGCATGATCAACTTCCTTCAGTTCCTCCAAAGTTCAGAATTTCCAAAGCTGAATACAAGGAACACCTCAGAGCTGAACGCCTAATCGCTGAAAGAAAGGAAGCTGAAGAAAAAGACAGAGAATACGCCATCAAGCTTACTCAAGAATCTTTCAAAGACCCCAAGCTGAAACGTGTTCCCATTCAAGTCCAACGAAAGCTTTGGGAAGAAGCCCAGAAGATCGTGGAAAAGAAAACTGAAGTTTCTCAGACCACCCTGATCTGGTGTAAAGAGAAAATACACTTCAGATATCGTCCAGCGAAGATCAACAAGGTATTCATCTCTGGAAGAACCTCTATCGGAGTACCTATTGTTGACATCAAACTTTTCAGAGAAGATGGCCAATCTGAAGCCTTTCGCGCTGACACTGTAAAAAGGTATGGTCTCTCTGAATGGCTGGAGATGAGGTTAGCTATCCAAACGTCACAATCTAAGTACAAGGATCATTTCGAAAAGCTGATAAACAGACAGATCGATTTGATATCTTCTTGTGTGGACATTCCTCCTCTTCCTGATCTTAAGCTGAAAAGAAAAAGGGCCTCTCTAAAGAAGAAACGTCAAGATTCAAACTCAGGTCCTGTCATACGAAATGAAACTGGAATTGGTTTCTCTCGCGCTAAAGTGCTTGGTCCTGACCCTGATCTATCTGCCCTTGACATTTCTTTGCCACCATGTGAACTTTTCGTCCCTGGTAAAGTCATCAGTGATCCTTATGGAATATTCTTTCTCGACTACGACGGACGTAAATGTTTTCAACGGATCGCTGAGCTTCCAATCACTCCAATCGAACAGCTCAGAGATCTCATCTACTGGTGTGACTTCAGAAAAGACATTCAGGAACGACACCTAAAACCCTTGATCTTTGAAGAAGCGCTGAACAAAAGAAAGCGAGGTGTAACGGTTCCTGACTGGATGATCCCCACTGAAAAGACCCTTGATGAACTTCTCATTAAGGAAGAACCTCTGTAAGCTGATAGGATCGCCTCTTTCATCTATTTTATCAGTTATCCTTTTGTACTTGTAATTTATTTCGCTCGTACTTGTAATCTTTCCATTTCTCTTTGTAATCTGATTCAAAGTTTTAAAGAAAGATTTCAGCGAATGTACTTTACTCCATCAGTACTAAAAAGATCCCAGAAAACAGTAAAAGGGACAAATAATTTATGAGTTCTTTTTATCCTTATGTTTTCATTAAATAGCAATTATCTTTGTTGCTATGTCATAATCAAATAGGGGGAGATTGTTGATCCAAACCCTCAGTGATTTGATAATGACCCTCTCTTATATACTTAGTGAAAATTGTAAGTAAACAATATGTATCAGAGTTTCACTATCGCTGATAAGTACTAAGATCTTACAGTACCGCTGATAGGAACTCTCGCTCTTTAAATTAAACATTCAGCGAACACTGTTCATCATTAACGCTGAGTCTGTTCAGTCATTATGATGATCGCTGATAAGTTAGTTGTTTATTTATGATCCCTGAAGACAAGTTTCACGTCAACAAAGGTTCTACGATGAAGTCGAAGATCAAGCTCAAGAACCAGCGACAAGTCTCCTAATGAACTGATGCGGATCAGCGAAGACTCAGATTTGTCCACTCAACGTGAAGTATCAAGTACAAGACTTCAGCTATCGCTAAACTTTATCATTTGCTGAATAGTAAATGATAATCGCTGAATCAACGAAAGCTGATCATGAAGTCCTCCGTACAAAGTACTTTTGTCTTAACCTCCTTTGCACGACTCCGTACGAAATGTCAGAAAAGAACCTCCGACTGTCTGAAATCGTACAACCATTCTGATACTACACTGTTCATCCATGCGGCTACTAAGGTTGTCAACCAAGGTCAATGACATGCAACCAACCAGCTGATGACATGTGTAAAGTGTCTACTGACTTGCATTAAATGCATGCAGTATATAAAGAGATGAACCCACTTCATTTGAAGTAACTTGCTAACTCTGGACAAGTTCAATCTCTTATCTCAAGATAGGTTATTATTAGTAATTTCCTTATCTCTCTTAGTGCAAGAAACCTTAGTGTTCCAACTTGTTTAGATTTAGGTTTATCCTTAATCTTGTTTCCGCAACAAGCTGTAAATTGTTAATGATTTATCAATAAACAATTTAGAAAAGTAAAATCTGTGTGTTTGTATTCAACCCCCCCCCCCCCCCTTTCTACAAACTTGTATAGGCCTTCGGGACCAACACATATGTTTGAAATACATATGTGTATTTGGTTGTCCTGTTTACATTCATGTTTCAGGTCAGGACAAGTTGGATCATAAAGCCACCAAAGGATTTTTGTTTGGCTATGCAGATGGTATCAAGGGTTACCGAATCTGGAACCCCTTGACTTATAAGGTGATTCATCCTCATCATGTCACATTTGTTGAATCGGTCCTGCTAAAGTCACAGGATCCTCAGTCCTCTCAAGATCCGGAAGTCGTCACTACTGTTTCTCCTACTGCCGATGATGTGGAGACATTAATCAGTCCTAATATTCCCATTTCATCCATTCTTGATATTGTTCCAAAATCACCCGATTTGAAGAAGTCATTCCGCTAGTGACTTCTACTAGTGATTTTGAAGAAGAGATTCTCAAGACGATACAATCCCAGTTATTGCGCCTACCAGGCATAGTCAAAGGACTGTTCGTCCGCCTAACAGGTATGGAGATTGGGATTTTGCTAACATGAGTTTTACATATCAGTTGGAGTTTGTTTTTCATGTAGGACAAGATGAGTCGTTTGATGTAAAGGAGGCGTTGGCCTCAACCCACAGTTCGAAATGGCTTGAAGCCATACAGAAAGAGATGGAATCTCTCTCGAAGAACAACACTTGGGACTTATGTTCATTGGTGAAGGGCGGTTGTGCTATTGGTTGCATGTGGGTTTTCAAAGTCAAATATGATAATCGGTACAAGACTCGTCTCGTTTCTAAAGGCTTTGCTCAACGAAAAGGTATCGAGTATGATGATATTTTTGCTCCCGTTGTTAGACATACATCTGTTTGTGTTCTTTTAGCGACCGTGGCTATTCATGATTTAGAGCTAGATTAATTAGATGTGAAGACCGCCTTCCTACACGGGGACTTGTAGGAAACTATCTATGTGAGGCAACCTGGTGGTTTCGTTTCCGATAGCAAGCCAGAATATGTTTGTAAGATCATGAAGTCCCTATATGGACTTAAACTGTAACATCCATAATTTTTGGGTAAGCACAATTTCAAGTTAGTGTACAAATAAACCTTTTAAGAGGAATAGAGGAAATGTGATTTTGGTCTTAAACACCAGATTTTATAGTCTTGTTGGATGGAGAATTCAAATACGATTCCAATGGTTCTTTCCGGAGCAAAATGGAACTAAAACGAAGAAGTTATGGCCAAATCAGTGATCGGACATGAAAAACGAATAAATCGAGTGAGCAGTGTAACATCCGGATTTTCGGCATATTTATTTTGAGATCCGTATTTATATTCCGACCTTTGTATAACTCTTGATAGGAATTTTGGATTTGGTATAATGTTTGGGTGAAAATCAAGTTATTTAATTTTCTATGGAAGTTTCACGGCCGGGGCAAAAGTTTCACGACCAGGGAGTCCTCCCCGCCCGGGGCGAATCCTTCACGCCCTGGGAGTTTGGGCAGAAAATTGGAGCTGGAAAGAGGGTCCTTTAAATACGATTTTTCTTCCACTATTACCTCATTTCTCATCTACTAACTCATTTCTATCTCAATCAAACTTGTTCCAAACATCTTTGTTGGACAACCTAAGGGGGGGGTAAGGTTGTATTTAAAATCTTTTTCTTTCAAAAATTCTTTGAACAAATAAATACAGTACAAACAATACAGTAAAAATAAAGCAGAGTATAAACAAGTAAATATACAACAATTATATAAACAGATATAATTTAAATGCACAGCGGAAATGTAAATAGATAAGGGAAAGAGAATACTTGACAACGGTATTTTTAAAGTGGTTCACCAAACACAAAGTTGGCTAGTCCACCTCGAGAAAATAACACTTCTCGGAGATCCAATACGAAACGTGTTCTTTACGGTAGAAACACAAACCTTAATACAACAAACGCGAAACACTCTTCTTTGAGAGATTAATGTGGATCACTCACTCTAATTCAAACACTTACAAGAGGGTATAGATTTTAATATGAATAATCACTCTTGAATAAGGTTTATCACTTGGATATTTTTAGAGAGTTTGATCACTTGAGTTGTGTTGCTGATTCAACTAATCGAGAGATTTTAATCTGCTATCAACTCAAGATTTCTTGCTCAAAAATTAATTTTATCAGTTTAAGTGATTTAGTGTGAGTAAGAAAGCAGCAGAATAATAATCAAATGCTGAGGGAGAATTTATTGCTGAAGTTGGTGTAACAAGGAAGGCAGCTGGATGCTTGTATTTATACTGGATGATCATCAGCCTTGAGAGATTTCGCGGTATACCGCCAAACCATCGCGGTATACCTGCGTCAGAAAAAGTGTACTGCAAGGAGAAGGTCAACCTGCAAAAATCAACGGCTACATAGTACCCGCGGTATACCGCGTTGCACACGGCGGTATACCGCCTGACAGGGACCCTGACAAAAGAAGCTTCATATTGCAGAACAAATGATGGTGAACAGTGACGCGGTATACCGCGTGAACCTTGGCGGTATACCGCCTAAAGATTTGTCCAATGAGAGCATGGCAACGCAGGGTTACTTCGGCTGAAACTCTTTTTGCAGTTTGATGAACAGTAGCAGACAGCATATTAATATATATATATCAGTGATTTATATATATATAAAAACATATATATATTATATATATTTGATTCAAATATATTTATATAGATAAAATATATATCCAAGTGATAAAATATTTTAGGGTGTTTATCATTTTAAAATAAAATGACGAAACTCTTCAGACTTGGATTCTTCAGATAAAAAATTTATCGAGATCATTTAAATATCTGCACACTCAGATAAAATATTAGATAACAAAATAATGCGGTGTGTTTTGTAATCATCAAAATAAATATGGAGATGTGATTTTATGTGTACCAAAAATATATCACAATATTTAAAGCTGGGTACACTTGCACCAACAATCTTCATTTCACCCAATCTATTTCTTCAAGAGTTTTTGTGAGATCAAAAGCTAGATTATTATTAAAGCTTCTCACCATCTCCATCTTCATCTTCTCCATTAGTTCTCATACCTACCTCCTAGCTCCTTCATTTGAAATCTATTAGAACACTTGAAAGTGTTTTTATTTATCATCTCCAAGTATTTAAGATCTCTCAAACATCAATAATTCAAGTTTATCCAAGATTCAAAGGTCATCTTCCCCAAATCACCATTTCCACCATTGTTGACCTAGTTTTGGGTTCTTCTTAAAAATGAATTGTAAGTTCATCTTAACCTTCTAAACCTTTATTCTTGCTAAAACCTTACATTTTAACCTTCTAGAACATCTCTCTTGATGTATCTCTCATATTATGAACTTTGACCTATTTTGGGTATTTTAGGAGATTTGAGATTTTGACAAAGATTTATATGAACCTGATTTTGGGAGTTACTCTTTGTGTGTTTTAGGTTTGTTTGTGACCTAGATAAGGTTTCTAGTGATGGATGTTTATGGATCTAAAGCCTTCACCAAGGAAGCTCAACATTGGGGTAAAATCTAGATTTAGCCTAAATCTAGCAAGGTGAGTTCAAGTTGATTTATGAAAACGTTGTACATGCCAAAAACGTTCATTTTAAAGTGTTTATGTGTTTTACATGAAATTATCAATTGTTGAGTTATTTGGTGGGTTTTGATTATTTGAAGCGTTGAGCTTTACAAATCTTGTAAAACACCCACATTTGGGATTTTTGGGTAACTTGATAAATAAATCATAAATGATAGTGTTTTGATGATTTATAGTATAAATGAAGGTTATTTGATAAAATGAAGTTATAGTGTTTGTTGGAAATATGCAAAGTTTAAGTTATGGGACGTTTTGAAAATACGTATGAGTGGGTCATTTAATGAGTTTGCACATTAGTACGTCCCATTCTTATAAATCACATGAGATATCTATCGTTGAGTTTTTTGACACTTTGGTAAATAAATTTTGAGAGTATGCCTTTTGGGTGCTTTATCTCATAAACGAATATCATTTGACATTTATGCACTATTGATGCTTTTGGTTTTATAACCCATTGTGAAATATATACGTTATCGAGTTATAAAGTATTTGGGTATATAAATGGTTTGATTTCATTTGTAAAATGTCAATGAAGGGGTTTTAAGTTAGTCATGCCTTGGAGCATGTATTTGCATAATATGGGTTAAATACCTTTAAACTGCATTTGTTGACTTTTAATAAATGGTCATTGGATCTTTTGTGCTTGTGGCTCGGTTTGTGACTCTATTGGGTCTTGGAGACATTTGTCTGATTTTGATAGCTCAATGTAGAGCTTTGGTTATGACTTTCATGTATTGCATCTTATTTGGGAATTACATGTTTTGAATGTGTTAGTTCATTTGTTTGGAGTCATGTAATGTTTTAGACTGTAATGCAATGGACACTTACTTGATGTCTAGCTTCCCAACTAGTAGACAGTTCTTTTTCCCCCTAGATCAATGAAGAAGGGAGAAGTCACTTGATTCTTCTAAAGAAACGGAAGCGAAGCGCTATGGTGGGGCGGGGGGACGGGAAAAGAAACGGCACCGAAGAAAGAAATTGGGGTTCCCAATGCTTCTCCACGCTCAATGAAATGCGCCAACGTATACAGTTTCTATGGGGCATAGGGAGCCCACGCCAATCCATCCCGAATTTGGTGGTTAAACTCTACTGCGGTGGCGATACTGTCTGTAGGGGGTCCCTTGCTAGCATTGTGCTTTGGGATCGAAAAGAATACCACCCTTTCTTTGAACCTTCTCAAAAAGTGTACTGCAAGGAGAAGGTCAACCTGCAAAAATCAACGGCTACATAGTACCCGCGGTATACCGCGTTGCACACGGCGGTATACCGCCTGACAGGGACCCTGACAAAAGAAGCTTCATATTGCAGAACAAATGATGGTGAACAGTGACGCGGTATACCGCGTGAACCTTGGCGGTATACCGCCTAAAGATTTGTCCAATGAGAGCATGGCAACGCAGGGTTACTTCGGCTGAAACTCTTTTTGCAGTTTGATGAACAGTAGCAGACAGCATATTAATATATATATATCAGTGATTTATATATATATAAAAACATATATATATTATATATATTTGATTCAAATATATTTATATAGATAAAATATATATCCAAGTGATAAAATATTTTAGGGTGTTTATCATTTTAAAATAAAATGACGAAACTCTTCAGACTTGGATTCTTCAGATAAAAAATTTATCGAGATCATTTAAATATCTGCACACTCAGATAAAATATTAGATAACAAAATAATGCGGTGTGTTTTGTAATCATCAAAATAAATATGGAGATGTGATTTTATGTGTACCAAAAATATATCACAATATTTAAAGCTGGGTACACTTGCACCAACAATCTCCCCCTTTTTGATGATGACAAACACAACGCTAAACACGAGAGCATACTCGGTTTCTCTCCCCCTTTTGTCGAAGCAAAAAGGGTTTAAGAAAACCGCTTATGCTCCCCCTCGAAAGATGCTCCCCCTCAAAATATGAAATATTTGAGAGTTAGTATTTATCAAGGGTTATACTCAAGCATGCCTAAACCAAGTCTTAATTTAAAGAAGGCCTTTTTGTTAAGAGCTTTTGTGAAAATATCGGCCAAATTATCTTCCGAATCAACCTTTTCAAGCACGATTTTGCCTTTTTGAACATTATCTCGTAAAAAGTGATGTCTCAATTCAATATGTTTGGTACGAGAATGTAAAACGGGATTTTTACTTAAGTTTATGGCACTTGAGTTATCACACATAATTGGAATTTTGGTTAGATGTACCTCAAAATCGGTAAGTGTGTGTTTCATCCAAAGGACTTGAGCACATGCTCTTGCGGCGGCTACATATTCCGCTTCGGTTGTAGACAAAGCTACGGATTGTTGTTTCTTAGAGAACCAAGATACAAGTGAGAGACCTATAAAGGCACATACCCCACTAGTACTTTTTCGGTCAACAATAGATCCACCAAGATCGGAATCGGCGAAGCATGTTACTTCTAACTCGGGTTGCTTTGCGTACCATAAGCCAAGATTAGTAGTACCTCGTAAATATCGAAAAATACGCTTGACAGCTTCATAGTGAGATTGTTTAGGTGAAGATTGAAAACGAGCACATAAACATACACTAAACATAATATCAGGTCTACTAGCAGTTAAATATAATAAACTACCAATCATACCACGATAAATCTTTTCATTAAAATCGTTTCCCTCCTCGTCACGAGATAATTGCAAATTTGTGGTCATTGGAGTTTCAACGGGTTTGACATTTTCAAAGTTAAACTTTTTCAACATATCTTTACAATATTTAGATTGACTAATAAAAATACCAGTTTCACATTGTTTTATTTGCAATCCTAAGAAGTATTTTAACTCTCCCATCATGCTCATTTCAAATTCGCTAGTCATTTTTGCAGAAAATTCATTACACAATTTTTCATTAGTGGAACCAAAAATAATATCATCAACATATACTTGCACAACCACAATATCATTTTGAACATATTTTACAAATAAAGTATTATCTATTTTACCCATAATATAACCACTAACAATTAAAAAGGTTTTTAATCTATCATACCACGCACGCGGAGCCTGCTTTAAACCATAAAGCGCCTTTTTCAATTTATAAACATGTGTCGGGTTTTCAAAACTTTCAAAACCGGGAGGTTGAGAAACGTATACCTCCTCATTTATAATACCATTTAAGAAAGCACTTTTAACATCCATTTGAAATAACTTAAAATCTTTAGCATTTGCAAAAGCGAGAAGCATTCGAATAGACTCCAACCTTGCAACCGGTGCAAAGGTTTCGTCATAATCTATACCTTCTTGTTGACTGTACCCCTTGGCAACTAAACGTGCCTTGTTTCGTGTGACTCCACCGTTCTCGTCTACCTTGTTTCGGAAGACCCATCTTGTGCCAATAATGGTTTGACTACTAGGGCTAGGCACTAAGTCCCACACATCATTCCTAGTAAATTGGTTTAACTCATCTTGCATGGCCAATATCCAATCCTCATCACCTAAAGCTTCATCTATGGTTTTAGGTTCTATGGTTGAGATAAAGGCATGGAAAGCACAATGGGTAAGGATTTGTGATCTAGTTGTCCTTTGGTTTAGGTCACCTATAATTTGATCTACGGGATGGCCTCGAGCGGTTCTAAGGTTAGGATCATCTATACCTTGTGGAATAAAGCATGGAGGGGCATCACTAGATTCAATATTATTTGTGGAAGGTTGGGTACCTAAATCCAAGGTACTAAGTTGTTGGGCTAAGACATCTCCTTCACAAACATTGTCATTTGCTAAGGGTGCACTCGGTTTGGGAGGACTCTCGTCAAAACTAACATTTAAGGATTCTTCCACTACCATGGTTTCCTTATTTAGGATTCTATAGGCTTTGCTATTCCAAGAGTAACCTAGGAAAACTCCCTCATAGGCTTTGGGGTCAAATTTGGTTAGGTAGGATTTGGTGTTTAAAATGAAACATTTACAACCAAAAACTTTTAGGTGAGCTAGGGAAGGTTTTCTACCTCGGTAAAGTTCATAGGGTGTCTTATTTAGGATACCTCTAATTAGGACACGGTTAAGCACATAGGTCGCGGTAGCAACGGCATCACACCAAAACTTTTGGGGAACTTGATGTTCGTTTAGCATAGTTCTACTCATTTCTTGCAACGTTCGATTTTTCCTTTCAACAACCCCGTTAGATTGAGGAGTTCGAGGAGCCGAAAAGTTATGAGTTATACCATGTTTATCACAAAAGGCACCAAATTGTACATCATTATCGAATTCTCGTCCATGGTCCGTACGTATGGAAACAATCGTACAACCTTGTTGGTTTTGAATTCGTTTTCCCAAAATTTTAAACTTTTCAAAAGCCTCATTTTTATGTCTCAAAAATAAAGTCCAAGTATAACGGGAATAGTCATCCACAATAACCAAAGTATAAAAATTTCCTCCAAAACTTTGAATAGCCATCGGGCCAAAAAGATCCATATGTAAAAGTTCTAAAACTCTTTGAGTAGAAATAACATTTTTTGATTTATGAGAAACGTGATGTTGTTTGCCGACACGACAAGCATCACAAAAATGATTATCAAACTTTAATTTTGGCAGGTCACTCACAAGCTCCTTATTTTTTAAGTTTTGCATTAATCTTAGATTAGCGTGACCTAAACGCCTATGCCATAAAGTAGAAACATCATTAATAGAAGATAAGCATACATTATCAGATACAACAGTTTTACAAATATATAAATTTCCTTTTACAAAGCCATTTAAAAGAACTTTGCCATTTTTTATGATTTTACAAGAATCTTCTTCGAAGACAACAGTTGTATTATTTTTACACAATTGGCGAACACTTAACAAATTAAAATGTAAATTATCAACATGATTCACATTAAGAAATTGAACATTATTGCAAGAGACTGTACCTCTACCAATTATATTTCCTTTGGAGTTTCCTCCAAAAATTACCTGTCCACCATCACATGACTTATATGATGAAAAGAGATTATTGTTTCCGGTCATGTGACGTGTGCAACCACTATCGAGTATCCAGTCCATATCAAGGTCAATCTACAATAATGAAGATGTAACTTTTATGGTCCCCATTTCTCGTGGGTCCTTGACAATTAGTTTCAAAAGTCAACCAACATACATATATATAAAGTAAAACAGAATATATATATATATAATATATTACACAATATTAATATATATATATAATACATCAAATCATATTAATATATATATATAACAAACACCATATTATATATATATATATGTAATACGTATATATATGTAAACAAACAGTACATAGAATATATATTACTTATATATATAATGTATACAACAAAATATATTTAAACTATATATATATACATAACACATTTAAAACCATAAACGCATACCACCGGGATTATCATTACTAAACATTCCTTTTGGAATCCATTTATTTACCATTTTAATTTTGCGATTATATTTATCATACACATAAAAACAAGTATTTACATTCGCATTATTATTAGGTTTAGAATATTTATCATGGTACATGCGAGCATACGGTTTTCTCGTATTATAATTTACATTATTTATTTTACGCACATACGGAGGTTTTTGCACATATTGATTTCTTGTATTTACTTTAGGTGATTCATAAAATCTTTTGATGGGTATACAAGAACATTTATCAACACAAGTATTGGAACCAATGCCTTTTCTACATTTTATACGGTTAGGCATATTAAGCATGTTAAGAACTTTCTCATTACTACTTTCAAAAGCTTTAGCTAGCATGTTATCTTTTTCATATGAAGCACATTTAGCCTTTAAGCATGTAATCTCATTCTCAAGAATATCACATTTTGTACAAATAATATTTTCATGTGATTTTTTATTTAAGCATGCAATTTCTTTATTTAAAGCATCACAAGATTTACAAAAATCTTTTTCTCCTAATTTAGTTTCTAATTTAGCAATTATATCCATATCATTTTCAGATTTTTGTTTAACATTTTTTATTTCCTTTTTACATGCATTTACAGTTTCTTTTAACATAGCATTCTCATCTTGGTAACGATTTGCAAGAGCGGCCATTTTATGAAAAGATTCATATAATTCTTCAAGATTATTTTCACTATCACTTTCATAATCACTATCGTAATCCGAGTAAGAAGATTTTACCTCGTCGTCGCTATCGGCCATAAGACAAATGGCTTGATAGTCATCTTCTTCTTCACTCTCGCTCCACGCGCCTCCAATGAAGGCTTTCTCCTTCTTCTTTTGGAATTTGTTCTTTTTCGGACATTCATTGGCGTAGTGGTCTTTGTCACCACATGAGTAGCAAAAGCCTCTCTTTGGCTTAGCTTTATCGTCTTCACTCGAGTCGCCATTTTTCTTAACTTTTTCGTCTCGTTTATGGAACTTACGACTTCGATTATCACCACCACGACGGTAGTTACCGTTTCTTTGAAATCTGCCATTGTTAGAAAATTTATTATTATTATTAAGAAATTTGGAAAAGTTTCTTACCAACATGGCGACTTCATCGAGAGTTTCGGATGGATCTTTCGAGGAGCTAGCTTTCTCCTTTTTCTTCTCATCTTTTGGTGTTGAGACATTGAGAGCGATTGATTTCTTTTTAACTTGCTCCCGGTCTTTGTTTCTTTTAAGTGCAATTTCATGCACTTTAAGATTACCGATCAAGTCATCTATCTTCATTATGGAAAGGTCACGGGAGTCTTCTAAGGATGTTATCTTTTGCATCCACTCCGAAGGAAGAGCTCGTAGGATTTTCCTTATATAGTCCTCGTTAGGATAAGTGCGATCCAAACCTTTCAAAGTAGTCACAATAAGGTTAAATCTTTTAAACATTGAGTCAATTGACTCATCTTGTTTCATTTCGAATAGTTCATAATCGTGAACTAAAATATTTACTTTACTAGATTTAACCTCCGTGTTTCCACGATGAGTATTATTTAAACTTTCCCATATTTGATTTGCAGTTTTATAAGTATATACTCTTTCAATTTCGTCAGATGTTAAAGCAGCATATAATATATTCTTAGCTTCAAAGTTTAAACAAAAATGAGCTTCATCAGAAGTAGTCCAGTCATCTATAGGTTTATCAATATAAACATCATCTTTCACAATGGTGGGTTTAAAATTCCCTTTTTCTATGATGTTCCAAATCTTTTGATTTTTGCCACGCACGTGACATTCAAATAGCTCGGCCCAAATGCCAAACTTTTCAGTATCTATCAAAGGAGGTTTTGAAAACACGATATTAGTTTGTTGAGCCATTTAGAAGAATAAGAGAAAAATATGCAGAATATTTTGAAAGACCTGCTCTGATACCAAATGTTGGACAACCTAAGGGGGGGGTAAGGTTGTATTTAAAATCTTTTTCTTTCAAAAATTCTTTGAACAAATAAATACAGTACAAACAATACAGTAAAAATAAAGCAGAGTATAAACAAGTAAATATACAACAATTATATAAACAGATATAATTTAAATGCACAGCGGAAATGTAAATAGATAAGGGAAAGAGAATACTTGACAACGGTATTTTTAAAGTGGTTCACCAAACACAAAGTTGGCTAGTCCACCTCGAGAAAATAACACTTCTCGGAGATCCAATACGAAACGTGTTCTTTACGGTAGAAACACAAACCTTAATACAACAAACGCGAAACACTCTTCTTTGAGAGATTAATGTGGATCACTCACTCTAATTCAAACACTTACAAGAGGGTATAGATTTTAATATGAATAATCACTCTTGAATAAGGTTTATCACTTGGATATTTTTAGAGAGTTTGATCACTTGAGTTGTGTTGCTGATTCAACTAATCGAGAGATTTTAATCTGCTATCAACTCAAGATTTCTTGCTCAAAAATTAATTTTATCAGTTTAAGTGATTTAGTGTGAGTAAGAAAGCAGCAGAATAATAATCAAATGCTGAGGGAGAATTTATTGCTGAAGTTGGTGTAACAAGGAAGGCAGCTGGATGCTTGTATTTATACTGGATGATCATCAGCCTTGAGAGATTTCGCGGTATACCGCCAAACCATCGCGGTATACCTGCGTCAGAAAAAGTGTACTGCAAGGAGAAGGTCAACCTGCAAAAATCAACGGCTACATAGTACCCGCGGTATACCGCGTTGCACACGGCGGTATACCGCCTGACAGGGACCCTGACAAAAGAAGCTTCATATTGCAGAACAAATGATGGTGAACAGTGACGCGGTATACCGCGTGAACCTTGGCGGTATACCGCCTAAAGATTTGTCCAATGAGAGCATGGCAACGCAGGGTTACTTCGGCTGAAACTCTTTTTGCAGTTTGATGAACAGTAGCAGACAGCATATTAATATATATATATCAGTGATTTATATATATATAAAAACATATATATATTATATATATTTGATTCAAATATATTTATATAGATAAAATATATATCCAAGTGATAAAATATTTTAGGGTGTTTATCATTTTAAAATAAAATGACGAAACTCTTCAGACTTGGATTCTTCAGATAAAAAATTTATCGAGATCATTTAAATATCTGCACACTCAGATAAAATATTAGATAACAAAATAATGCGGTGTGTTTTGTAATCATCAAAATAAATATGGAGATGTGATTTTATGTGTACCAAAAATATATCACAATATTTAAAGCTGGGTACACTTGCACCAACAATCTTCATTTCACCCAATCTATTTCTTCAAGAGTTTTTGTGAGATCAAAAGCTAGATTATTATTAAAGCTTCTCACCATCTCCATCTTCATCTTCTCCATTAGTTCTCATACCTACCTCCTAGCTCCTTCATTTGAAATCTATTAGAACACTTGAAAGTGTTTTTATTTATCATCTCCAAGTATTTAAGATCTCTCAAACATCAATAATTCAAGTTTATCCAAGATTCAAAGGTCATCTTCCCCAAATCACCATTTCCACCATTGTTGACCTAGTTTTGGGTTCTTCTTAAAAATGAATTGTAAGTTCATCTTAACCTTCTAAACCTTTATTCTTGCTAAAACCTTACATTTTAACCTTCTAGAACATCTCTCTTGATGTATCTCTCATATTATGAACTTTGACCTATTTTGGGTATTTTAGGAGATTTGAGATTTTGACAAAGATTTATATGAACCTGATTTTGGGAGTTACTCTTTGTGTGTTTTAGGTTTGTTTGTGACCTAGATAAGGTTTCTAGTGATGGATGTTTATGGATCTAAAGCCTTCACCAAGGAAGCTCAACATTGGGGTAAAATCTAGATTTAGCCTAAATCTAGCAAGGTGAGTTCAAGTTGATTTATGAAAACGTTGTACATGCCAAAAACGTTCATTTTAAAGTGTTTATGTGTTTTACATGAAATTATCAATTGTTGAGTTATTTGGTGGGTTTTGATTATTTGAAGCGTTGAGCTTTACAAATCTTGTAAAACACCCACATTTGGGATTTTTGGGTAACTTGATAAATAAATCATAAATGATAGTGTTTTGATGATTTATAGTATAAATGAAGGTTATTTGATAAAATGAAGTTATAGTGTTTGTTGGAAATATGCAAAGTTTAAGTTATGGGACGTTTTGAAAATACGTATGAGTGGGTCATTTAATGAGTTTGCACATTAGTACGTCCCATTCTTATAAATCACATGAGATATCTATCGTTGAGTTTTTTGACACTTTGGTAAATAAATTTTGAGAGTATGCCTTTTGGGTGCTTTATCTCATAAACGAATATCATTTGACATTTATGCACTATTGATGCTTTTGGTTTTATAACCCATTGTGAAATATATACGTTATCGAGTTATAAAGTATTTGGGTATATAAATGGTTTGATTTCATTTGTAAAATGTCAATGAAGGGGTTTTAAGTTAGTCATGCCTTGGAGCATGTATTTGCATAATATGGGTTAAATACCTTTAAACTGCATTTGTTGACTTTTAATAAATGGTCATTGGATCTTTTGTGCTTGTGGCTCGGTTTGTGACTCTATTGGGTCTTGGAGACATTTGTCTGATTTTGATAGCTCAATGTAGAGCTTTGGTTATGACTTTCATGTATTGCATCTTATTTGGGAATTACATGTTTTGAATGTGTTAGTTCATTTGTTTGGAGTCATGTAATGTTTTAGACTGTAATGCAATGGACACTTACTTGATGTCTAGCTTCCCAACTAGTAGACAGTTCTTTTTCCCCCTAGATCAATGAAGAAGGGAGAAGTCACTTGATTCTTCTAAAGAAACGGAAGCGAAGCGCTATGGTGGGGCGGGGGGACGGGAAAAGAAACGGCACCGAAGAAAGAAATTGGGGTTCCCAATGCTTCTCCACGCTCAATGAAATGCGCCAACGTATACAGTTTCTATGGGGCATAGGGAGCCCACGCCAATCCATCCCGAATTTGGTGGTTAAACTCTACTGCGGTGGCGATACTGTCTGTAGGGGGTCCCTTGCTAGCATTGTGCTTTGGGATCGAAAAGAATACCACCCTTTCTTTGAACCTTCTCAATGATCGAACTTAAATTAAAGATATGAACTGAGTGTCATTTGATGAGTAAATGAGAACAAAGGAGAGGGATATGTAAAGAATGAAGTAATGAAAGAGGAAGTCATTGCTAGTAGTTGGTCAGTTGGTTAAATGGGAACTTTATCCCCGTTTTGGAGCTAGAAATATTTAAGGTTAGTAGAGGACTCGAGGTATAGATCGTGGGTGGTTGAACTCAATGACCGTGTAATCCTTAGCGGAGGACTCAAGGTATAGACTGTGGGTGGTTGAACTTGATGACCGTGTGAGCCGTAGCGGAGGACTCGAGCTATTGACCGTAAGTGTTGCTGACTGTCAGGCCATAATGATTATTATTTCTAGTGAATGAGTATGGATAGGATCGGCGGAGGACTCGGGCTATAGATCGTGGGTGGTTGAACCTGATGATCGTGTGATTCATAGCGGAACTTTATAACATAGATATGTGACCTACTTTCTTATTCCATCACATTTAATGGAATCGGGTCTCCCCCGTCACCGAATGGTGGAATTTGGATATACTCTTTGAAGACAAAGATTATCTACGATTTGACGTTTCCGATGTTGTCTATTGTTTATATTGATTATTTTAGGGTGTTGAGTATTATCCATGATTTTGATGAAGTTTAATATATGGATTGTTATCCATGATTTATGGGTTTAGTATTATGTCTCATCCGTGTTTTGGATATTTCAAATAATAGAGTTTTATTCACGTTTACATTATTTGGAAATTAAACATTTATTTGCGTTTTGAGTGAGTTTTGAATCTGAGTTCATTTTGGGGAAATGCTATTTATTTTTGAAGCTTTCGTCACAGAATTTGTGTGCGTTGGGAATGGGTTGTTTGCATATTTAATATAAACCCCTTTTTGGAAATCATGATTTAAGTTGCATTCTTTTCGTTTAACAAATTATTTAATCATGATGAAAACTCTTGAACTCACTAGGCGTTAGCCTAACCTTTTTATTTGTCGGCATGTGCAACAGGTTTCGGTTAGGGAATAGTGCTAGCGACACTATGAAGAGTTGAGTGCTAGTGGTAAGAACGAGAAAAGGATTAGCTTGGTAAAGTCTTCCGCACTTTAGGAATAACAATTTGTATTTGGGTTGAAACATCCAACCATATATAGTCTTGGTGTAAGGATTAAGTTATTAAATGTTAAAGTTAATTATGTTTTATAGTTGAGGTATTTTCCAATGATGATTTTATAGAAGGGATTTTATCCTTTATTTGATTATTTTATCGAAGTTTTTATTTAGTTGCTATTTCCAGTTTTGAGGGTGTTACATAAACAATCGCCTCGTCAACGATATAAGGAGTTTGATTTGTTTATTCTCACTCTGGGATTTGAGCGTAGTGAAAAGGATGCTTGTGTCTATCATAGACAAAGTGATTGCATTTTCACTTACTTACTTCATTATGTACATGACATGCTTATCGCCTGCAAGGATCGATCAGAGATCGAACGTCTGAAAGACAAGTTGAAGTCAGACTTTGAAATAAAAGACCTCGACGCGGTGCAAAAGATTTTGAGCATGAAAATCTTTCAGGACAAAAAGTCTCGGACACTTAGGTTGACACAACGGGCGTATATTCAGAAAATTCTGAAGTGGTTCATGCGTGATGCATATCTTGTTAGGTTACATGAAGCGAATGTCATCATTTGAAGAAAGTCCTGATATACGACAGTGCCGTAGATATGTTCACTAAGTCGCTACCGCCAACTAAGTTAAGCATTGCTCAAACTTGATCCTGCTCCGTTTGTGTTAGTGTCTTGGGCACTTTGCTCGAGAGAGAGAAGGTATTACCACTTAAGAAAAAACGACATCTTTGGCGATTGCACACTTGAGGTTGAACGCGTTTGTTTCGTTGCGATTACACACTTGAG
The DNA here is from genome assembly GCA_033807775.1 of Saussurea involucrata. NCBI lineage: Eukaryota > Viridiplantae > Streptophyta > Magnoliopsida > Asterales > Asteraceae > Saussurea > Saussurea involucrata. The sequence goes on from CM066319.1 coordinate 35,506,977, forward strand.
GTTCTTTGCTTTTGACTTTGACGGGTGATGGCCAAGATGAAGCTCGTTACGGTCATAATGCATTATGTTACCTCGTGTCAATCTCTATCAGATATTTGTTCGTGTTCGGTGGATTGGTTCGTGCTTCGGTTTCGTCGGGTGATTTACATATCATGGTGGAGTGTTGAAAAACTAATACGTTTTTCTTTGATGCTATGCAAATACTGCATGGCTTATTTGTTGTTTGTTAGCCTTGGGCTCCAAGGCTTTTTAGAAGACAAATTGGATGACTCTTGTTTGCATGCTATCACCATACATACCATACATGCATGCTAGTTGGAAGAATAGCATTCGTGTTCTCTTTTGGATGCCAACCTTGGCCTCCCAATTTACCAAATTACCACTTTTCCCTTCTCATCCAATCTTGGCCTCCAAGTTCTTCTAATTGATCATCTCCCCCCCCCCCCCCCCCCCCCCCCCATCACCCTATAAATTGGCATGCACCATGAAGGAGTTTCCAATGCACAAGAGCATCAAGCTTCCTCTTATTTGCTTTGTTTCTTATAACCACAAGTTCAAATGAGAAGTGATAAATATTTGATAAGTAGAGAAGTAATCTTGGCCATTTATTCGGCAAAATCGGTTTTAATTGGTCAAAAGTTGCGGCTTTGACTGGTCAAAAGTTGCGGTTGTTCCAAAAATAGAAGGGAAATTTCGTAACTTTTACAAAAAAAACACGGGACGAGTTCATATATGAATCTGTGTGATTCACATATGAACTCTTTTTAACTAATTCATATATGAACCTTGTGATTCATATATGAACCTTTGTGTTTCATATATGAAACTAATTAACTGTAGGTTCATATATGAACCAGTTGAACCAACTAACTGATTCATATATGAAACTTTGTGATTCATATATGAATCTAATTAACTGTAGATTCATATATGAATCAGTTGAACCAATTAACTAATTCATATATGAACCTTTGTGATTCATATATGAACCCTATATGAACTTTTTTTTAACTAATTCTCATATGAACTAATTAACTGATTCATATATGAACATTTTTTTAACTAATTCTCATATGAACTAATTAACTGATTCATATATGAATCACAAAGGTTCATATATGAATTAGTTAAAAAGAGTTCATATGTGCATTACAAAGATTCATATATGAACGTATAGTTCATATGTGAATCACACAGATTCATATATGAACTCATCCGGCGTATTTTTTACGAAACTACCCCTCTATCTTGTGCAGACCACACGTAGACCACGCGAGGAATTATCCGCTGCTTCTCGGTTAAAGACGCCGATCTTGACCGAATGAATGACTAAGATCACTTCTTTACTTCTCAAATATTTAGCACTTCTTATTTGGACCTCTCCCTCTATATATATATACTAGTAGTGTACCCGCGTGATGCAGCGCGGGTGGATCACAATTATGAATACAGTAAAGACCATTTCTAAATAAACAAATCGCAACACCATTTCGGGGGTGGATCACAATTATGAAAAAAATAAACACTGTTTTTTAATACAAATCGCAACACCATTTCGGAATAAGCAAAATGCATTTTCCCCCAAGAAATTAGATACTCAACAGATCAACGATCAACAACAACCAATTCATTGAAAATTTGAATTCAAACTCTAAAGATACAAACTACCCAAACAAAACCCAACTCCAAAAATGTGATCTTTTGATATGTGAAAGCAGCAACAAAAAGCAAATGTGCAATTAAGTTATGTACCTTAATCCTACCAATTTGACATACAGTAATGTAGCATAAAAACCAAAAAAATTGCTCAGGTCTTAGTTGTTTTTCTCATCAACTTTTTGTTCTAAGAACAAAGTCTGTGTATAAAATACACATTGAACCATAATATCCACAATAGTGAGAAAAAGAACCAATTAAATCTCATAAATCAACCCATTAAGCCTTTAACAATGGTATCTTGTGGGAACTTTATTCCATGGAACACGACTATGATGAGAAAGAATTTGTTTCAATTTTAATTACAACACAAATTCTACAATTTAATGATCAAAATTCGTAGATTTGATTTACGTGGTGCAGGAGATTAGAGAGAAAGATTTCGAAGTATATCACACTCATCATTCCAAATAAACACAGCAATTATAGTCGGCAAATTGACAACCAGTTTCCTTATTTCATTCCATGAAGAACAAAAAATGGAAATCTAACAACTTATCCTAGCCCTTAGGACTGCATGTTCAAAACCAGACCGAACCAAAACAAAGATATGTATAAAATTGAAACTGGCAACCAAGTTGTAAGTTAACTAATGGTTTGGTCCTGATTTACCACCACATTTGATATGCACTTCTCAAATCAACAACAAAGTGCACCCCATGTTAGTATTGGCCTAATATGGCAGGCACTATTGGTCACAATTGTTCCCTCTCTTAAGCAAGTGTTCACTATTGTTACATAAAAGCAAACATCACATAATTCATACCAATACTCAGCCCAACACAACCAATTTCCGAACTGCATAGGCTTCCTAAGACCATGATATGGAGTTACTGCTTCAATGTCCAGTTGATCGCTTTCGTTTGACCCATCATTGCTACATTTCAGTTTGGTGCCATGTAAATTAAAAAGTTCCCTCCTAAAAGGGTGAAGAAGTCATCAAAGGTAAAATCAAATTGTTACAATATGGTCTTGTAATACTTCAATATAAAGAAAGCACAAAGGGCTCCCCTAAACATTCTCCTTCCCTTCTGAACTCTCGTCGTATCATTGTGGTCTTTTGAGACATGTTAAAAATCAGCTTTATGCTTCAGTAAATTCATGGTTTAATTAAATATATCTCGTCAAAACATTTGAAATATATAAACTAAAACCTCGAGAATTCGAATTGCATGTATGTATAGTAAACATCAAGAGATCTCAATATTGAGTAATGCATGGCTCAAGCATCAAACAGCAAGTACAAAGGTATTACTTTTGACACAGACACATAAAGGTATTACTCGTGAAAGATGCACATATTCATACATTTTCGACACAATATATATATATATATATATATGTTGTATAAAGGTACCTTGCGATTATATACTGAACAATACATTCATTATTGGAATTATCTATAATATTTTATTGTTACTGAATTGAACAATATTTTTCACACCACTGGGAGGCTTCAACATTTTTTTTTCTTTTTGTCAATATTAAGTAATGAAGCCAGCAAGCCAAAGGTTACGATTCAAGAAGAGTGATGGGAGAATCCATTAAAGATGGGGACAACTTATCAAGCCAAATTTAAGAATTATAACATCAAACTTTCCCAAGATTAACTTGCTGCATTCATCATTACTTGGGTGCAAAAGACCAAGAATTGCTTAATATTCACTATGCACCATAACCTCAGTACCCTTCCCAACAAACATGTAAACAAAAAGGGAGTTCAACGTGGATGTGACAAAAAAACACACATCTTTTAATGGGGAAAATTGGAAGATGGTTGATTTCTCCAAACATCTTTTCCTTCGTTACTCTCACCACGAATTTTGTTTAATGCCATAAACATAATTCAACCATCTTTTAATGCTCCCATTGAATGCTCTTTCTAAAAACTATTGAAACTTCAATTACTTTACCTCATATAGTGTTTTGTACTGCTATTGTTTACCACTGCTCCATTCAATCTTCCACCTTTTCTAAACCTAAAACTAATTGTTACAGCAACTTTTGGCATAAGCTAAGAGCAAGAATGATGACATGATGTACAACAGTGAACAACAGGTGTACGTATATCATATACCTCAAAGATAGGCTCCTTAATCAGTTTTGAAAATGCAAGGCACCATCTCAAACCCATCAGTTTACAAGAACCCATCAAAATCAAAAGCTCAATTGCTTACTTTGGGAATGGAAAGTGCTTACTTTGGTTTTGTTTTATTCCTATTGTTACTACACACACACACACACTGAAAGATCACATTTTAAACCAACCAAAACACATGGTTCCTATGACACTTGCAATTTCTGTAGCCACGGTATCTGGGGCTGCAACTTCACAAATAGAAATTTTTCATAAGGACAAACAATAGCATACAGATAAGCATTAGCTACTATATACACCACAAAAACTGGATTTCATCAGATGGTGAATCAGAAAGCCCCATTCCCACAAAATCAGGTCAATTTTGAATAAAAGTCAAACCCCCAAAGTTTGAAATCTCAAACGAATTAAAAAACCTCATTTCGTTTACAACCACAAAAAAATTCTCAGAAATAGACAGACAGGTCACTACCTCTCTATTACCTTCTTCTACTTTCTAACGTGCTTACGGATTCCCTTCACTTTTCTTTTGTTTTTCATCCATTACTTTGGATCTTAAATTCTCATTATTTCTTCCACGTATACTTATTAAAATTAGATATATGTTGTTAACATTTGGTGTGGGATTGTATCTTACAATCCATCAAGTTGTAATGTATAACCAATTGATGCTCTACTATTTGTACTTACAGCTGATCTATCTACAGATTGTTGTTAATTTTAAGGGTAAAGTAGCACTGTTTAACCACATCTACAGCATAGACGTTTATATAGTGACATTTGCTTTAAAGATTATATATATTTATTAAAAGGTTGCTTCTTCACATGCATGTGTTCTATAAATTGTCAATGGAGGGGCTCTTAATTATTTATCTAAATAGGAACTAAACAGATGCACTAAATCACTAATTTTGGTATACAAAATAGGAATTATGTTTTCAGGGCATGCTCTACTATTTATTATACGGTCTACTATTTGAAATCTCAAACGAATTGCTTAGAAAACCAATAATCCACTATCATATCATCATTTGATTAAAACAAAACAAAAAGCAAATTGGGGGAACCGAAGAATTTACACGATCCAAGTTCATGGAGCATGACAATAATCGATTTAAAAACATCAAGATGAAGATTGATTAACAGCTATGAATGGACAAATGGTGATGAATTGAACTTTAATCATAAAACCACTAAAATAAACACATCGAGAAATCACAGAAATCGAAGAATCTGTGGGAAAAAAAACACATCGAGACTAATTCAAAAATCATACCTCAGAGAAATTTCTAGGGTTTGAAGAAGCTGTGGAGAAATCAAAACACAGGCCAAATTTATATGGGAGAAATCAAAGCATACCACAGAGAAATTTGGGAACCAGTTGTGTAGAGAGGTCGTCGTCTTGGGAGCCAGCAGGAGAAACTTGATGAGATCTTCCATTTTGGTGATTAAAGAGCATTTAGTAGGAAGAAATAGGAAGAAAGTTTTGTTGGAAGCTATCCTAACAGGTTTAGGATCAGAGGAGACGTGAAATTAGAAGGGAGAGGGGTTCGAGGGGAAAAAGCAAGGGTTTCAGTTTCTCTAATTGTTATTGACCGGTCTGAGAAGGAGAAGGGATCGATGTGTTTTAAGTTGTTGTACATTGTGCTCTTTAACTTGTAATTAAGAGTTTTTCTGATTTTATGCACAAAATACTTGTACACCATGCATGAAAATTTGTTTTTAAGAGTTTTGACCAAAACCAATATTAAGGTAGTAATAGATATATATATATATATATATATATATATATATATATATTATAGGATTTTGTTTTATTTTTGGTCCTTATCTCTTCCTTTTCCTTACCCTTCTTTAGTCAGTGTCTCTTCCTTTTCCTAGCCCCTCTTTAGTCAGTGGTTCCCCTATTTATTCTTGGTCTATTTTTCTATTGTAATCACTTGTTCAATACAAGAAGAGATTGATTAACGAAATCTCCGATACCATCGATTTTTAGATGGTATCAGAGCAGGTTCAAACCCTAATACTCTGATCGATTTCTTCCTTCAATCAAGATGGCTGGAAACGATGACAGTGACAAGACCGGAGGCAGTTCCGGTGGTTCCATCGACTACAACTCACCATACTACCTCCACCCATCGGATTATCGTAAACAACTTCACGTCAACGATGTGCTTACCGACAACAATTATGGAGCTTGGTCGCAGGAGATAACAAACTTTCTGTTTGCCAAAAACAAAGTTCAGTTCGTTGATGGCACCCTCGAGAAACTAGAGAAAACATCAAAAGATTACATGTTATGGATGCGGTGCGATGCAATGATAAAGTGATGGCTCACCACAGCAATGGAGAAGAACATCCGTGCTAGCGTCAAATACGCAAGCACCGCGGCTGAAATCTGGACGGACCTTCTTGAAAGATTTGGGAAGGAAAGTGCTCCTAGAGCATACGAATTGAGGCAGCAGATCGCAGCTACCCGGCAGGGTGGAACATCGGTGTCAACATACTACACCAAACTGCGTTCATTATGGAATGAAACACAATCTGTCCAACCTATCCCTAATTGTTCATGTGCAGATTGTTAATGTGACCTAAGCAAGAAAAGGAAAGACTCTATGAATTTCTTATGGGGCTGGACTCCGAGTTCAACGTAATCAGAACCCAGATTTTGGCAACAAAACCAACCCCTACCTTAGGAATGGCTTATCACTTGGTAGCGGAGGATGAGAGGCAAAGAACAATCTCCGTCGACAAGGGGCGGGAGATTGAAACAGCTGCGTATAAAGCCTTTTCGAAACGTGGAGTAGCATCGGCCCAAAATAGAGACAAAGTCCCTGCAAAATCGGGAAAAGAAAGCAAAGGAGGAGATCACTGCACCTTATGTGGGAGAGACGGTCACAAAAGGGAAGGGTGCTTCAAGCTTGTTGGGTACCCAGATTGGTGGCCGGGAAAATCTAAGGTTGAAAAGCCAAAACCAAAAGTCGCTTGCGTAGAGATTGGGTCTAGTCCAATACTCGGATTAACTGAAGAACAATACCAAATGTTTGTCAGCCACTTTGCAGGAACTAACGACAACTTAAAGGAAAAGGCAACACAGATAAAACGGTAACGAAGAATGGTTCGTTGATTCGGGTTGCACCGAACATATAACACATCGATCCGATCTCCTTGAAAACAGGAGAAAGAATCCTCATGAGGCTACCGTTATTATACCAAACGGTGAATCTATTCCCGTCGAGAAAAAAAGGCAATTACACCTTGCTTGGAGGAGTACAATTAAATGGAGTTCTCCATGTTCCAAATTTCAATTGCAATCTCCTTTCTGTTAGCCGATTGAGTAAAGATCTTCAATGTGCTATAACATTCTTTCCCGACTTTTGTGTTATGCAGGGGTTACGTACGAGGGACTTGATTGGTGCGGGTAGATGCAAAGGAGGGTTGTACCGAATGTGGATGGTGGATGGAAACAGGAGGGCTTTGTTGACAATGGTTGACACATGGCACAAGAGACTTGGGCATGCATCAAAGGAGAAGCTTTCTGGAGTTGAACCCCTTAAGAGTATTTCTTTTGATCATAAAAATAATATTTGTGATTCTTGTGCAAAGGCAAAACTTGCCAGGACACCTTTTCCATTAGTTCGATCAAAACCAATTATTGTTTTGAATTGATCCATTGTGACATATGAGGTGGTTATCGTATTCCATCATACACACGGGCAAATTATTTCCTCACAATTGTTGATGATTTTAGTAGATCATTGTGGGTTTTTCTTATCAAGCATAAAAACGATGCTAGCACATGTCTAATCATTTTTTGCAAGATGGTGGAGGTTCAATTTAGAAAAGTTATTAAAAGAGTTAGATGTGATAATGGGGTGAATTCACATCCAATTCTATGATGGACTTTTATCACCAACAAGTAATCTTATTGGAAACCACATGCCCACACACACACCAACAAAATGGAGTCGTCGAGAGGAAACATAAGCACCTTCTCGAAATAGCCCGTGCCTTAAGATTTGAAGCAAATCTTCCCAAAAGATTTTGGGGAGAATGTATTTTGACAGCAGCCTATATAATTAATCATCTCCCCTCCAAAGTTATTCAAAACAAGACTCCCTACAAGTTGGTTTTCAATCAAAAACCCGAATATAATCACATGAGGGTTTTCGGTTGTCTTACCTACTTTAAAAATAATAATACCAAAGGAGACAAGTTCGAAGAGAGGGGGAGTCCAGGAATATTTCTGGGTTATCCACAAGGGACCAAGGACTACAAGGTATACGATATCAAACATGGCAAAATTATTGTTAGTAGAGACGTTGTCTTTTGCGAAAACTCTTTTCCTTTCAAAAATTCCAAGTTCGATGAAAGGGATGAGGGCACTGAAATTTTGCGGTATCCAACTGGGACCATAGAAGAAACACAGCCTATGGATCAACCTAGTGAGCCCGCTGACAGCTCAAACGAGCCCAATGCTAGCGAGATGGACCTAGAGGTCAAGAATGATGTCGTCGACTTGTCGATGGATAATGAAAACTTCATCCATGGAGAAGAGGGTCGACCACAGAGTGTTGACCGAGATTTTGTGGATCAAAATAATAATGGTTACAATGTTGATGAGCAAACAGAGAACAGGAGCAAAAGGGCTAAATCACAGCCGAAACGGTTTCATGACTACATAGTCGAGCTTCCCTCATCGGTCGACCACACGCAACCCGCACCCGATCAAGCTTCATCTACGGTACACCCTATTGCAAATTTTATTTCTTATGAAAAAAATTATGATGCTCACAAAGCTTTCTTATCGGCTATCACTTCAAATGATGAGCCAAAGTGTTTCAAACAAGCAGTGTAGGATGAGCGCTGGAAAGAAGCCACGAAACGTGAAATTCAGTCCCTTGAAAAGAATGGAACGTGGACTCTCGAAGACTTACCAAAGGGAAAGAGAGCCATAGATTCAAAATGGGTCTACAAAGTAAAATATAAGCCTAATGAAGAAGTTGAGAGATTCAAAGCCCGACTCGTTGCTAAAGGATTTACACAGCGTGGACTTTCATGACACGTTTGCTCCGGTTGCCAAGTTGGTCACCGTTAGAACTCTTCTAGCGGTTGCAGCTAAGAAGGATTGGATTATTCACCAACTTGATGTGAATAATGCATTTCTACATGGAGATTTAAATGAAGAAGTGTATATGAAGATTCCTCAAGGTTTTTTCAAAGAAGGTGTGACTCGAGTTTGTCGACTTCGAAAATCCCTTTATGGTTTGAAACAAGCGTCACGCAATTGGTACCAAAAGTTCACATCTTCTCTCATTGGCTAGAATTTCAAGCAGTCCAAGGCTGATCATTCTCTATTCACACACAAAGAAAATGGTTTGTTTGTTGTTGCGCTTATTTATGTTGATGATGTTCTTTTAGTCGGAAATAATTCTTTGAAAATTCAACAAACCAAGAAATATCTTGATGAGGAATTTAGCATCAAGGACCTTGGTTCGTTGAAATACTTTCTTGGCATTGAGGTGGCAAAGACATCGGATGGTTTGGTCCTAAGTCAACGAAAGTTTACTCTGGACATATTGAAGGATAGCGGAATGATGGGTTGTCGACCAAGTACTTTTCCCATTGAACCGAATCTAAAACTCGACAGAGGAGAAAAGGAAGCACGAGTTGATGCTAGCTCATACCGACGGCTGATTGGTAGGTTGTTATACTTGCAGGTCACCGGGCCGGATATTGCATATGCAGTAAATGTCTTGAGTCAATTTGTTGCTGACCCACGACAAAACCATATGAAGGCGGCAAATCGGGTCCTACGGTATTTGAAGGGTACACCAGGGCAGGGCTTACTTTTTCCAAGGGTCGGTAAACCTGTCTTAACTGCTTATTGTGACGCAGATTGGCTTGGTTGTCCTTATTCTAGGCGATCCAGAACCGGTTTTTTTCTCCTTTTAGGAGGTGCTCCTATCTCTTGGAAGTCAAAGAAACAATCGCTTGTTTCTCGTTCTTCAGCAGAGGCAAAGTATAGAGCTATGGCGACAACTGTGAGCGGAATTTTATGGGTCAGATGGTTTCTCAGTTACTTGGAGGTGGTCCTTACTACACCAACGCCGTTGTACTGTGATAATCAGGTTGCTCGACACATCGCCAACAATCCAGTTTTTCACGAACGAACCAAACATGGTGAAATGGACTGTTATTTTGTTAGAGAGCGAGTAGAGTCTAAAGAGATTGCTCCTATGCACATCGACAGCAAGATGCAAGTTGCAGATCTATTAACGAAGGGCTTGGGATCTCGTCAACTTCAATCCTTGTTAGTCAAGATGGGCATTAAAGACTTACATGCTCCATCTTGAGGGGGGTATAGGATTTTGTTTTATTTTTGGTCCTTATCTCTTCCTTTTCCTTGCCCTTCTTTAGTCGGTGTCTCTTCCTTTTCCTAGCCCCTCTTTAGTCAGTGGTTCCCTATTTATTCTTGGTCTATTTTTCTATTGTAATCACTTTTTCAATACAAGAAGAGATTGATTAACGAAATCTCGGATACCATCGATTTTTAGATATATATATATATATATATATGTGTGTGTGTGTGTGTTCTTTTTATGATAGCTCTTATGGGATTGTTGATTGAGAAGCCAATGGTTTTAACATCATGAGACATGGTAAGTAGGATTGAACTCAAATCGCTTACGAGTCAATTGGAAAATAAGATGATTATGTTCAAATTAAAAAACAAAAAAAAAACTCTTTTAATTAAAACGGATTTGGTTACATGTTTACATAGTCGGAGAGTGACTTGTTAATTAAACGGATGTTTTGATTTTTATTTAATAAATTAAATCGGTTGCTGATAAGTCATATTTGAGTTTAAAAAAAAAGTTTTAGACGCCGTTTACTAAACGCTTACCCGGTAAATGCTTACCGGCTCACTTTACCTTATTGGATAAACCTGACAAGAATTGAGAATCTTACCCGGTAAGAGCGATACAAGAACCGTGAGTCTTACCCGGTAAGTGAGAGTGTCAACTCTTACCCGGTAAGCGCTTATCGTACAAAAATGTTGCATACGATGCCGTTTTAATGGTTAAGTAAAAGTGTTAACTATTGCCGGTAAACGCTTACCAGATAAATGTTAGGTAAACGGTTATTAAACTCGAATAACGGATACATGTGAATGATTTACAAAAAAAATCTGTCATTTAGTTTACACTTTATTTTTCCTGTTAAGCAATAAAAAAACAAATTTGTATACCAATGTTCATTTTACTTATAGAAATGTCAACAAAAAATGTTATTAATTAGACTAGGGGTGCACAAACAACCGACTAACTCGACTAATACGGCCAATCCAACCCGAAATAACTCCACTCAACTCCAGTTGAAGTAACTCAATACTAACCGTAGGTATTGTGCTGGAATTGGGTTAGGGCCATTTGAAACGAAACCAAACCAAACCAAACTCAACTCGATAAATTCGGTGCCTTTCTATACCATGGTTTTAATATGAATGTTAAGTACTTAATTAATAATATATTTGTTACATTTAACATAAAGGCTCATGCAAATAGCGAACCCAAGCTCGTTTTTTGTGGGCTTAAGAACTTGCACATACCCATATCGTCCACCGAACAACTCTTAACCCACCTAACCCAACCAGTGTGCAAAACTGAATTAAAAGTTACTTCTAATAAGTAATTGCAAGCAAATAAAAATTAAAACGCGCCAGGTAGGGGTCGAACCTACGACTTTCTGCTTAGGAAACAGACGCTCTATCCACTGAGCTACAGGCGCTTTTGGTTTTATTCCTCGTAATATGTAATAAAGGTTACATCTCCCACATTACAAACTATCGAGCGTTTTTAACGTCTAGTGTTCAAAAAAAAAAAATGTTAGGCCATTGTTTAGATAAATTTCTTCTCCTTTTTTAACCGATCCAATCTTTTTATAAAGTGAAGTTAAAAGCCGATTCTTAGCCCCAATCAATTCGACACAAATAAAAAAAAGAGCAAAGATCATAACGACTCTTTAGAAGTTAACATGAATCACATGCATAAAACACAGTGATAAAAAGTGGTGGCAAGGCCATTCTAAAGATAATTACATGACTGTTGTACAGTTGATGGCTCAAATTTGAACCGACGTCGACCTTTCATTTAATTAAATAATTACAAAAAATTGAAAAATAAATAAAGCATTGTGTTGGCAAATCTTACAAACTTTTTATTGGCATGATAAAAGGTGTTTTAAAGTAACAGCGTCAATAGCAGCCATTGGGGTAATAGTAATACCAAAACACACACACACACACACTCTTTGTATATAAACAGCAAAAGACCAGACTCCCAATTACAAGTGGCCACCTTCTTCAATCCCTTTGAATGTCTTCCTTCCTCTTTCTAATTCTTCTATCTTTTGGGTTCATCCACGATCAGAGTTAAACCAGATTCTTCCAATTCTTGAATCAACTCAACAGGGTCAGATTCTTTTGCTTTTATTTCATCTTTAAACTTGTTTTTTTCATCTGGGTGTTTGATTTTTGTGTCTGAATGTTATGGTTTCGCAGGATATATATATAAGCAGTTTGAGAAGAAGAAGAAGAAAAAATTGTCTTTTTCAAGATTTTCTTGATTCTTGATCAGCTGAGTCTTTTTTCAACATCTTTCAACATGTTCTGGTAAATCTCATAGAAGGTGTTTTAAATTCTGAATCTTGTATTCCAAATTCTAGAGCAGATTGAAGCAGCAGCCATGGAAACATCGTCTCCATCTTCCAACAGTTTGAGCTCAAGCAGCATGGTGATCATGATGCAAGATAGCAAGAACAAGCAATGGACCGGCGAACAGAACACATGGTTCGAAAGTGCTCTTGCTATATTCGATACAGAAACACCAGACCGGTGGTCAAATGTGGCCGCTTTGGTCCCCGGAAAATCAGAATACGATGTCAAGAAACAGTACGAGGTATTGAAAGCTGATATCAATAATATCGAAGCTGGTTTGGTTCCGATTCCAGGCTATTTCACTTCCTCTTTCAACCTGGAAGATGATGGTTTCAGTATCTTCACAAAAAGGCCTTCAAAATTCAGATCTTTCGATCAGGAGAAAAAAAAGGGCGTGCCATGGACCGAAGAGGAGCACAGGTAACATTCTAGTAAGTTCTAGATTTTGTTATTTAGCAGGAATTAAGGTTCGAATTCTGGCTTATGAATCCGATCTTTTTTAGGCGATTCTTGATGGGTCTTCAAGTTCATGGGAAAGGAGATTGGAAAAGTATTTCTCGTAATTTTGTGATGACGAAAACACCAACACAAGTAGCGAGTCATGCTCAGAAGTACTATGCAAGACTAAATGCAGATGGGAAAGAGAAGAGGAGACCTAGCATCCACGATATTACCATGATCAATCTCCCAGACAATCCGAACTCGCCAGATGGCAGCGAGAGATCATCAAAGGGCCTGCGTCACTGGAACAACCCAAGTGAAGAAACTGCGATGGCTTATCCATTTGAGATCGCTAAAATGAATAGAAATGGTGGTAATGGAATGAATATTCGAGTTTACAATTCTGGCCTCCATTTCCAACCTACTAGGTACCAGGTTCAAGGCTAATTAAGGAAAGCAAAGTTTGTGTTTATATGTATTTCTACTTGTTTGTATTTCAATAGTTTGTTTTAATGTCTTTGTCTTAGTGATTATAACGTCTAATGATAACGATACAAGTTCTAGAAGTAATTAAAAACTCTATCCGAGTTCAAGTTTCTGAAATGTGATCCATTTCTAGAGAATCAAAAGTCCATATTTCAATTTTGAACCCAACAACAGGAATGGAATTCGTTTCAAATTCTAAAGTGTATGTATATATCTAAGCCGCTATTCATGATCAGGTTCACACGTAGAAAACGCGAGATTGTGGATTAATTTACATATGAAATCTTCTAGAGTGCCTTGCTTTATCAAAGTTAAAGCAAAGTTGGCTAGTTTCTGTTACTAAAGAACTAGCCTAGTCATCTCTTTATGTGTTGGCTAGATTGCCATGTCAGCGGCTGACTCAAAATCCACTCTTACCAAAATTTTCAGAATATCTAATTTCTAGCTTTAGTTTTCCATTGGCATCCTTTTAGTAGTATATATGCACAGGAATACAAGCATGTTGACTGTTGGCTTTAGAATAGAGCTGGCTGAGTCTGCATTCCACAAGCATATTGTGATATTATGCTTTCGAATAAAAGATCATCATATTTATATTTCATTTAATAACCCCTAAAGTTTTTATTTTGTTAGATTCCCAACGGTCCCCTTTGCTAGTTTTGTTCCTTCCTATCTTTCAGTTTTCCATGGACACTTCATTTGGTCCCAATGGAACAAAGAAGCAAGCAAGTTCTCACCATAAAATGGAAATTTAGATAGGAATCTAAGGCATATATATTCATTTGGTTTTGGAATGGGTATAGAGTTTTTTTTTTTTTTTGTACTTTATTGATTTTTATTTTCTATCATTTAATGCATCAACCTTTTTTGATTTCAGTCAAACTCAAGATTTTGACATTTCCTTGACCCAAGGAAAAATTATTACATGTATTAATCATGAATTAGCTTTTAAAAGTACTTTACACCAACTCGAACTCGGTTGCCAACAAAAGTAATTTATACCCGTTTTTACGTCGAACATATTAACACTAATGCAACGGATCCCATCAAAAACTGGAAAAATGTGTCCCATAATGATTATTACTGTTGGTTCTGCTAATGGGTACTATACTAACATAGTGCCACCATTGTTGCCAACTATAAAAACATGAATGAAGGATAGATAGTTCACAAAAGGCCAAGACTAAGTGCCCATACACAAACGTCCACCTTATTCATATTTCATACATAAGCCACAGAAGTATGAATTAAAAAAGTATATTATATGTACTATTTGGTTTAATTCAGCTTTTATTTGGAGTATGACAAAGCCCCTCACTTCATAAAACAAATTTTCAATTGGAGAAACCTTTCTGCAAGCAAGTTGCATGAGAAACCACTTACTCCCACCACTTTATTCTATTTTTGATCAATTTTTCTTAGTGGGGATGACCCACATATGTTAGAGCCTCATAACATACACCTCCTTTAGTTCAGATTTTTGTTAATTTAGATATATATACATATATATATATAAGGGAATTGATTCACATTCTAGCTAGTGTGCAGTGAAATAGAAAATTAATCAGCAATTTGTTTATATATTCTAATATAACATATGAATATATGATTGATGAATTTTCAATAGAAGGTTTATAAATATGTTGGGTGGGAAGAGTAATTTATCAAGTTCTAGCTATATCATCATCCAATAATATGTTTATCTTTCTCAGGAGAAGTTCCTAAGGTAAAAATCATTTACAAATCTCAGATGGATCTCCACTATCTACAAAAATACTATCTTTATTTCAATTAGAAACAATAATTTTAGGAAAGTGACTCGGTTTGATATTTAAGGTTCCACGAACCAATGCAAGTGAAGTCATAAAACATGTCACTTTTCGTGCATCCACGACCGCCTTGATTAATTGTTGAATCCTTATCCTCTTCAAAACAGAAGCACCTAAAAATCTAGAAAAAGTAATTCAAGTATTAAGACAAACAAACATGTGCACAAAGTTTATTATCCTTTCTTGATGATAACTCTTGATAGTCCTCTTAGAAGGTAACAACCCCCTTTTGTAAAGAATATCACAAAAGATTGCTAAAAAACATGCAAAAAGACACATGATTTTAGATCCAATTCTACTGTGATGAAATTTTACAGCAAGTTTCATGGCATAGCAGAAGAATGATAAGTTTGACTAACCTGATTGGTCTGAGCCTAGAGTTGTGTGTTGGGATGATGGATTTGCACCATAGATGTTTCACAGCAACTGTCTGGCTTACCCAAGTCAGCTGCAAATTCAGATCTTGAGACTAAAATCTTACCCGGGAAGTAAGTGATAGTGTTGAATTTTACCGATAAGCACTTACCTGGGTAAGTGATTAGGTAAACGGCCCCTAATCAACTTTCCAGAACCACCTAGGAATCTTTGTGGTTCACAACTATAATCCCAATTTCTTGAATAGTTAAATCACATAATTCTGAACAACAATTGTGTCCTTGTGTGTGCTCGCATGTTGGAATTTGGTGTTGGAACCACCTTAAAAGTGACCGTCACTAATCGTTTATCATTCCTGATATGATAATTGACAATAACTGAAATCCCTATGTCTGGTAAATATTTGATGGGCGTATTTACTATTATTGACATACTATAGGGTTTCCCATTAGATGATTGGAACTATGGGGAATTATACTGCACATAATAAACACCAAGGGTTAAAAGTGTAAGATACTCTTATTATAAATAGAGAGTACCCTAATCTTTCTTTTAACCTAATAACCTACATCGGCTAATCAAAGGCAGCCGTGTGCCTCCCCAAGATCGGCTCTAAAGGATCGATCATCATCCCATCATCCTACAATCATCTTGTTCTGGGAACCCGTCAATCCATGGCAAATATGTTTAATGCTTTTACAGGATCATCAGGTATGATTTCTTATTATCATGTTTTCATTATCTATCAAATACAAATCATGATTATTCCAACATGTGGTATCAGAGCATCGGGTTCATAATTGATTCATGATTTGTGTTGGTTTTTGGTGGTTCTATCCTCGGTTTCTTTCGTTTTTGTATACCGTCACATCTGAACATAAAGAATTGAGTTGTTAAGTCAATTCAAATTGCATTGCGTTGTAAATTTTTTTCCAGCCGCCGCAAACCCAAAAAAAATTGCATTGAGTTTGTAAAAAAAAATTTCAGCCGCCGCAAACTTAAAAATTGCTTTTAATTAACCTACCTACTCCCCATAGATGTATACAAATTAATTTTTTGTATGCCGAAATCCTTTCTCTTGATCGCATGAAACTGTTTTTAATCAACAAGTCTATAGCATAAATCAGAAAGCTAAGTGTATGATTTTAATGTTTTATTGATCAAGCAGTAACCTGGTATGTTAACAAATTTTTTTTGGTGTTAGTTTCATGGCCAATGTGAGGTTTTATAAAAGCCTCTGGTATGAGAATAAAAGCAACCAAGATGTTGTGTTGAGTCATAAAGTGAATACTAAATATGTTTTTTGAAAAAATTGATTACTTGAAGTTTGAGTTTATTCATTGTGTTATAACTCTTCGCTAAGTTGAGTTCGACATCTTTTAAGTCGATTAAATACTAGCTAGTCGAAATTCAACCTTACTTCTAATATCAGTTGAACAATTAACAAACTGATCAAATCCGACTTTATGCGACCATGACTTATTTGTTGAGTTCGACATCATCTAGTCGAATACAGCCTTACTTTTGTCAAGATCGAACTCCTTAGGCACACATAATGTCAAATATACATCTTTGTTTTTTACTATGCCATACCCTTGCACTAATATACATGGTCTCATCATTTGTGCCCAAAGGTCAAATATGATTCTCATATTGCATTTTTTTCCTTTTGCATAATGAACACAGAGTATACTAATTCTGCTCAAAGGTGATTTAATATACCTGTGTGTCAAGATGACTCTCTACATGCATAATTCACACGATGCTCTATTTTGTGCCCAAAGGTCAAAAGATAAGCATTGCGTTGCATGACCCTAATGCTCATGTTTACTTAGATATTAATTATTTCTGCCCAAAGGTGATGTAACATCTGAGTAGAGCCTTACTTTGGCTTATTGTTTTGGTGTTTACAATAGGTTTGCTTATCACCAGCTTCATCACTAAAATGGTCATAGTTTCATTATTCTAAGGAATATTACTGTTAGGCCTGCTTACTTTAACATTACTTTAAGAAACATTACTTTATCTGCCTTTTATAGCTAACTACGTCTCTATGATAATCTTCTATAACTTATATCCTCTTTATTTCCACATCAGTACCTAACTTTGGCATTGAGCCACTTACTGGTGCGAACTTTGCTTCATGGAAGGATCAATTACTTCTTACTCTGGGGATGCTAGACCTTGACCATGCCATTCGCCATGATGAACCCGCTGCTATTACTGCTGAGTCTTCTGCAGCTCAGAAAGCGGATTTTGAAAAGTGGGAAAGGGCAAATCGCTTGTCACTAATGATGGTCAAGAACTCCATCAACCTCAGTATCCGAGGAGCTATCCCTGATTCTGATAAAGTCAAAACTTACCTCAAATCTGTTGAGGATCACTTCAAGGGATCGTCTAAGGCACATGCAAGTAGCTTAATGCTACAGATGCTCACTCTGAAATATGAAGGAAATAGCAGTGTCCGTGAACACATTATGAAAATGATTGATATGGCTCATAAGCTTAAGAGTCTTGAAATGGAAGTCTCTGATAATTTTCTTGTGCATTTCATAATGACCTCTTTGCCTGCTCGGTTCGACACCTTCAAAGTTAACTATAACGCTATGAAGGATAAATGGTCGATAAGTGAACTGATTGCAATGTGTGTGCAAGAGGAGGATCTCCTAAAGCTGGTACAACCTGAAGCCGTTCACCTGACAACCACTACTAATTATAAGAAAAGGAAGGGTAATCACGGTAATCAGACTGGAAATAAAATCCAAAAGGATAATCATCATGGTGCCGTTGCCTCTAGCTCTAAACCCTTGTCAAGCAAACCTAACTGCAAATTCTGTCGCGCAAAAGGGCACGGACAGAAAGATTGCCCTAAGTTCAAGGAATGGCTAGCTAAGAAAGGTAACATTCTTTATGCAATATTTGGTTCCTTTACTACTGATGTCCCTATTAATACATGGTGGGGTGACTCTGGTTCTATGGTCCATGTGACAAACTCAATGCAGGGATTCCTTACAATCCAGAAGCTACCAAAGGGCCAAAGAAAACTTAGAGTTGGAAGCGGTGATCTCTTAGATGTCGAAGCCATGGGAACTTTAAATTTACATATGAGTACCGGAAAGTGTATTAGACTAGTGGATACCTTATATGTACCGAGAATTACTCGGAACCTTGTATCCATATCTAGACTAGACCTTGAAGGTTATGTAATAATTCATGGTTGCGGCAAGATTGCTATTACTCATAATAATGAATTACTTGGTCGAGGTTTCTTGGATGGATTACTGTATAAATTAGAACTAGATCATAATTTCTCACAGTCTTTGTTGTCTCTTAATATTGATGATGTAACTAAAACAACAAAATCACCTAAACAATTAGAGAATTCCTCCATGTTGTGGCATAAACGCCTTGGCCACATCTCACGAGATCGAATGACTCGACTCGTAAAGGATGGAATCTTACCTTCTCTTGATTTTAGTGATTTTGAAACATGTATTAAGTGCCTCAAAGGCAAAATGGAGAAAGGGAATAAGAAAGGAGCTACTAGAAGCTCCAACTTGTTGGAAATAATTCACACTGATATTAGTGGTCCTTATCCCGCATCAATCACAGGACATACATCATTTATTACATTCATTGACGATTATTCGCGTTATATGCACCTATATCTGATTAAGGAAAAATCTGAATCCTTACAAACTTTTATTGATTTTAAAACTTTGGTTGAAAACCAACTTGATCATAAAATAAAAGTTGTGAGATCAGATAGAGGAGGTGAGTATTATGGTAGACATACTGATATTGGTCAAGCTCCTGGTCCTTTCTATAGTTTTTGCAAGGAATATGGCATAATTAACCAATACACCATGCCTGGTTCTCCTCAACAAAATGGTGTTGCTGAAAGGAGAAACAGAACCTTAATGGACATGGTGAGAAGTATGCTTGCTAACACTAACTTACCTACTTTCCTCTGGACTGAGGCATTAAAAACAGCCGTTCATATACTCAATAGGGTTCCATCAAAATCTGTCCCTAAAACTCCTTATGAAATCTGGACAGGTAGGAAACCGAGTCTAAAATATATGAAAGTATGGGGCTGTCCTGCCGAAGCAAAAGTCTATAACCCTAACTTAAAGAAACTGGATCCTAAAACCCTTACATGTTTCTTTATCGGTTATCCTGATAACCCAAAAGGTTATCGTTTTTACTGTCCTTCCCACACTACGAGCATCATTGACACGCAGCATGCCACATTTCTTGAGAACTCAAAGATCAGTGGGAGCACGACAAATCATGACTCAGATTTGCAAGAAGTACAAGAAGCGGGGGGAAACCATCCTTCCGCTATTTTTATTCCTCCGATAATTCCTCTTGTACCCACCGCTGCTCCTAATATCACTGATCCAACTCCTCCTAACCAAAACGCCGAGGGAACATCATCATCGCCTCTTGTACCCAACGCTGAGCCTAATATCACTGATCCCACTCCTCCAGTTACTGAACCGGAAAATCAACTCAGGAGATCATCTAGGGCACGCAGGGCCACAAATTTTGATGATTTCGTAACCTTTTTAACTGAAGTTGAGAACATTGGAAAGCTTACTGATCCTACCTCTTATCGAGAAGCCATCAATAGTGATCAGGCCACTCAGTGGAATGAAGCCATGATTGAAGAGCTTAATTCCATGCAACATAATGACGTTTGGGACTTGGTTGAACTTCCTGAAGGATCCAAAACTATCGGTTGTAAATGGGTCTTCAAAACCAAATTAGACCCGAAAGGAAACATCGAACGCTATAAGGCCAGACTGGTTGCAAAAGGCTTTACTCAAAAAGAAGGAATCGATTATCAAGAGACCTTCTCTCCTGTCTCTCGTAAAGATTCTTTAAGGATCGTCATGGCACTTGTAGCTCATTATGATTTAGAGTTACATCAGATGGATGTCAAGACCGCTTTCCTGAATGGAGACTTGCAAGAAGATGTATACATGCGACAACCTGAAGGATTCATTCCAGAAGGTAAAGAGGATATGGTCTGCAAGTTGAAGAAATCCATTTATGGGTTGAAGCAGGCATCACGACAATGGTACCTCAAGTTCGATAAAATCGTAAAAGGGCAAGATTTTCTAAAGAATCAAGTGGATCAATGCACCTATCTCAAGATCGGTGGGAGTAACTTTATAATCCTTGTCTTGTACGTAGATGACATTCTACTAGCAAGTAACAACTTGGATATGCTGCATGAGTCGAAGCGGATGCTTTCGCAAAATTTGGACATGAAAGATCTCGGTGATGCCTCTTATGTCATTGGTATCGAAATACATCGAGATAGGCATAATGGTGTTTTGGGTCTTTCTCAAAAGGCATATATTTAGCGTATCTTAAAACGCAATAACATGCAGCACTGTACACCCACTGTAGCTCCAGTAGTTAAAGGGGACGTATTTGGTTCTTTCCAAGCTCCGAGCACTGAGATTGAAAAGGAAGAAATGAGGATGATACCTTATTCGTCTGTAGTAGGGAGCATTATGTATGCTCAGGTCTGTACTCGTCCGGATATCGCTTATATCGCTGGTATGCTGGGACGTTACTTATCTAATCCCGGAATAGCACACTGGAAAGCGGCTAAAAAGGTTCTTCGATATCTGCAAGGGACCAAAGACTACAAATTAACTTATAGAAGAAGTGACAACTTAGAAGTAGTAGGCTATTCTGATTCCGATTTTGCTAAAAGCAAGGAAGATAAAAGATCTACTTCTGGGTATATATTTATGTTAGCTGGTGGACCTATCTCCTGGCGGAGTCACAAACAGAAGCTGACTACAACGTCCACCACGATGGCTGAATACGTTGCCGTTTATAATGCCACTTGTCATGGGATGTTGTTAAAGAACCTGGTCAGTGGACTCAAAATCGTCAACTCCATTTCTAGACCATTGAAGCTTTACTGTGATAACTCAGCTGCCGTAACTTTATCGAACAGTAACAGTTCAACTGGCGCTGGGCTGTATCTTGATACAAAGTATATGTTTGTGCGCGAACGGGTTGAGGAAAATGTCCTTTGTATTGAGTACATAAGTACAAAAAATATGCTAGCGGATCCGATGACCAAAGGTCTTCCTCCTAACGTCTTCGTAGGACACGTGTCGAAGATGGGGCTTACAAAGGACTTAATTTAATAGCGTATTGTACTTATTGGTCATTATTATTATCTTAATAAAATTTTTCCTCTATATTCAGATTTTGTTTGTCTATTAGTTATGCTTTGAGCTCATAATGGTGCATGGACATTATTATAACGAAATTTGTCTTAGTCAGTTGATCATTGCTTATTCAGTTTTAAATTTGAGTCATAGTTTGACTAGTGGGGGTCCTGAGTTGATATTCTTCTCTACGGCTGTACTTATTAGCTATGATTTCAGTTTAAAACAAAATGAGTATTATCCCGGCCGGACTTATTGGTACTCATAGATAAAAGATCGCTTGGTCAAGTGGGAGAATGTTGGAACCACCTTAAAAGTGACCGTCACTGATCGTTTATCATTCCTGATATGATAATTGACAATAACTGAAATCCCTATGTCTGGTAAATATTTGATGGGCGTATTTACTATTATTGACATACTATAGGGTTTCCCATTAGATGATTGGAACTATGGGGAATTATACTGCACATAATAAACACCAAGGGTTAAAAGTGTAAGATACTCTTATTATAAATAGAGAGTACCCTAATCTTTCTTTTAACCTAATAACCTACATCGGCTAATCAAAGGCAGCCGTGTGCCTCCCCAAGATCGGCTCTAAAGGATCGATCATCATCCCATCATCCTACAATCATCTTGTTCTGGGAACCCGTCAATCCATGGCAAATATGTTTAATGCTTTTACAGGATCCTCAGGATCATCAGGTATGATTTCTTATTATCATGTTTTCATTATCTATCAAATACAAATCATGATTATTCCAACATTTGGAAATGTTCATTTCTCAACAAGCAATTAACTGAGGGGCTGTTTGTTTACTTTTTAATAGTTCCATTAAGAGGCAACCTCTGAATCGCTAAGAGGTAAATCTTGTTTGGCAAAAAAAGAAGTCTGCCTCTTAATGGTTCTAAAACTCTCTGAATGATTTTGTATCTTGGGCCTCCTTAACCATCTAGCACCTTGATTTTATTCTGAACAATTACCAAACACGTGAAACAACTATAGTTCATTTTGCACAATATCAGTCTTAGGGGCCGTTTACCAAACGCTTACTCGGGTAAGGCTTATCAAGTCACATTACCCGGTAAGAGCTAAGGAAAACTCTTACCACGGTTAGCACTTACCGGAAAAATTGTTGCATAAGATACCGTTTTGGTAGACTAAAATCTTACCCGGTAAGTAAGTGATAGTGTTGAATTTTATTGGTAAGCGCTTACTTACCCTGGTAAGCGCTTACCCGGGTAAGCGTTTGGTAAACAACCCCTTAGGTGGCGTTTGTGTTTTAAGAGGTGCTGAAGTCTGAAGTCTTATTTCACTTCTGATTGATAAGAGGTGGTGCTGAAGTCTGAAATCTGAATCGATAAGACTGTTTGTTTTTGTAAACCTAAATTTGTTTAAATTATGTATTTTCCCCATTAAAATATTACAGTGTTGAATTTATATATATAAATTTATACAATTTCACATACTTATTCATCATCATTACGAAATTTACATCTAAATTATAAAATTAGCATTCATTTAAACAAAGATGTTTAATTGACAATAATATATTTACATTATATAAATGTAAATTTGAAAGTCACCTAATTATAGTAAATTGAGTTTTATTATAATCCAAGTGAATCAATTGAGAGAAATTATCTATCAAGGTTAATTCATTGAGAACAAACAATAAGAGCCAAATAAGAGGTTGATTTAGCTCTTACCAGATAAGAGGACGAGAACACATAAGTGGCTCTGAAAATTTGGAACAAACAATCAGTCTGAATGGCCCTACCTCTTAACGGTATAAGAGGCTAATAAGAGTTTTTTTCTAAAAAACAAACAAGGCCTTAATGATAATGACCACTTAATCATTCTGCAACAAACCATTAAGCAACTGCCAATCAGCCCCTGAATTGCTTATTAACTCAGCATAAAGCATCTGGTAATCTCTATGGAACAGAACTATGAAAATGCATGTTTACTTTAAAACAAACAAATCATGTATGGAGGTTTGGTGAAGATGGCTCATTAACATCAGACTATCAGAAACACTATCAAATTTACAAAAGTACAACATACTTATTACATGGCCATCGTTCTAGGAATTAGAACAAAACCAATAACTTAAAAAAAAAATTGTGGGGGACGAGGACAACATATATAAAAAAGAAGAAAAAAAAAGCATTGCCTATGAACAGCTAAAATATGTTCGGAATTGTCAGGCCTTGTACTCCCAGGATCTTTGATCGAATTACCCGGCTTCATATATACATCATGCATACAATCATCAATCATACAATAAGAAAGAACAAGAGAAAGTGGGTTGAACCCCTTGAATTTCTGGAAATAATATTCTGGATTCAACTAATGAAATCGTTTACATAAGGACTCTATTTATAGAGTATGAACCGATGCCTTGAAGAGGTGCCAATGAACAGGTGCAACTGTTCGGATTCTGCCAGTAGTTATATGGCGGTTGGTGGTGGTTAAATAACCACCCCTTCATTTAATGCATAACTACCTAATAACTAATTTCTATAATAACCGAATTACTAATATAACTATAACTAACATATGTAACTGTTATATCATTATGGTTCCAACAATCTCCCCCCTAATGATATAATCAGTAATTCTTCGGTCTTCTGTCTTCATCTTTCTTCTTCCAAGATTTCGGTTCTCCATTCCATCCGTAACTCCTACAGTTGCTTGTATTTGATCAACAATCGAAATTGCTTGATCTTCGAAATTGTTAGGCTTCCTGCTAACATCTTGTACCCTGTTATTGTTGGTGTACTTGTTTTGCCACATCTTGGCGTCTTTTGCGAACTCGTAGTAAGTCTCGGGATGTATCAAATAAACTTCATTATCATTTGTGTCAGTCGTTTTTCCTTCGATCGCACGTGTTTCTTCCAGGAGACTGCTAAACATCTCCTTCTTTAATCTTCAAAAATCGTGACTCCTAATCGTCACTTTCAAACTTCTGGTTTCTTCAATGAACGATTTTCTCCTAATCGTTGTGGTTCGCTGACTGTCTCTGTAGTCGCGTTTTGGTGCCAGTAGGATGTAAAATGCCTCTGGTGTTTGGTCGCCCTGATCCCCTAGTAGATTCTGATTAGCCCCGTGGTTGATCGTTAATCTCGGCGATAATTCTGTCATCTTTAATCTTGAAACTATCTGCAGGTTCCTTGTCTTCTTTCCCAGTCATTTTGAAAAGATAAGTTCTTGAAAGAATTTTCTTAATCTTGGAACTATCTTCAGGTTCGTTGTCGTCTTTCCCCATCACAATTTTTATCTGTTTTTTTTTAAAAAAAATTCAAAAGTTTTATAATTGGCCGGTTATAAAAGATTTTGAAAAAGGCAATTTTTTTATTTGTTTCCTTTTAATAAAAACAAATAAAAAGTCTTATGTTTTTAAAACAAATAAAACTATAAAAAGTATTTCCTTTTTATTTTTCTTTAATCTTAAATTGAAAATAGGTTATTTTGGCAAAAAGGGAAAACTGGTTTGTGTACACCATCTGTGTGTTCTTTCGATCGGGGTTCCAATCGATAGTTGTCATTTTCTCTGGTTCTTCAATTGACGGTTTCTAGTAACCGTCCGTCTATGCCGGTCTTCTTGTTGATCGGCGGTCTTCCGGTGTTCGTAACCCCTTCTCCGGTAGTGGTTTGCGATGCCTCTTGCAGATTGCCTTTTGATTTTGCTAACCCTTGTGGTTGCGGTTGAGATCTTCTTCTCCGGTGATTTCTTTGCACAATGATTCTCTTAATCGTTGTTCTTTTGACGCGATGCTTCCTGCCCTCGTGCCTTTAATCGACGGTTTTTCTGACCGTTCGTATTTCTCCGGTTGTCTTCTCCTGTTCCGATTAAGGTATGTAAACCTCTTTTCGATATGGTGTTTTTTTTCACTTCTCTGATCGTTCTTCGAATTTCCACTGTTAGTACTGTTGGTATTTTCGTCCCTCATTCTTCTTAGTTTCCCCGTACGCAACTTGATTCTGTCCTCTTGGACTATTAATCGTCATTGCTACTTCAACACTCTTGTTGGTTCTTCTAATGAATCACAGGCTATTCACTTGCACAATTGAACACAGTAAACAATAGATTGCAGGCTTCGAAAACTAGGAAATGTCGGACACAAAAATACTATTAATAATATAGATAGAATTTCTGGAATTCTAAGATTCTGAGATGATGATTGACGCATGATTTTTGATCTTCGTTTGAGCCCTTTGGTTCTGATACCATGTTCGGAATTGTCAGGCCTTGTACTCCCAGGATCTTTGATCGAATTACCCGGCTTCATATATACATCATGCATACAATCATCAATCATACAATAAGAAAGAACAAGAGAAAGTGGGTTGAACCCCTTGAATTTCTGGAAATAATATTCTGGATTCAACTAATGAAATCGTTTACATAAGGACTCTATTTATAGAGTATGAACCGATGCCTTGAAGAGGTGCCAATGAACAGGTGCAACTGTTCGGATTCTGCCAGTAGTTATATGGCGGTTGGTGGTGGTTAAATAACCACCCCTTCATTTAATGCATAACTACCTAATAACTAATTTCTATAATAACCGAATTACTAATATAACTATAACTAACATATGTAACTGTTATATCATTATGGTTCCAACAAAATACAGGAAATTGGAAGAGAAAAAAAAACAGATAGAACTTATCTCAGCCTGTGATAGACTGAACAAATATGTTTCATGTCAAACCGAAAATTTAAACTCGCGGAATGAGATATATATATATATATATATATATATATATATATGGCTATTCATCAAGGATGGGAATGAAATCAAGCGAGGTAACAGAAGGTGGGAAATCTGTTCTTGGTCCAGCAAGAGAGTAGTATGCAAGTATATGAGCAGGATGCTCAACTTCTCTATCTTCTCCAGCAACAACCCTTCTAGAAGGAATTACTTCGATATTCCAAAACGGGCGAGCCATTGTTAAAAGATCGCATCCGGTGGGGGACCCACGATACCCTTGTACCCACAAGTATCTTAAAGACCTAAGATGTAAAACAGCAATAGCCAGTGCTTGTTCACTAAAACAACACCCCCTCACTTCTAGCTTCTGTAAACTAGGGCAACCTCTAGAAAACCCTAAAAGCCCTGCATCAGATTCTCCAACATAACCTAACAGCATCCACCTTATATTTTGACTATATTGACCAATATAAGTCAAACCCACATCGGTCAACCCTCCTGGTCGAAGATAGAGAGCGAATCTTTTAAGCTTATGGCAGCCAGATAATAGAGACCGGACTCCATTGTCAAGGGGTAAATCGGTAATTACCTCTTCTCTATCCAGCAACACCATACGGAAATCACAGAGGTTTTTCAAGTGCATGCCCATGCATTCGAGAGCTGCGTTTGTGATATCGGATACGTATACAGCAATGTATTCCAACTCGATACAGCCTTGTGCTAAGGCGGTAAGACCTCTTTGAGAAACAATGCCTTCTTCGTCTTCCATTTCTTGTTCATCAGCACCTCGCTCAATCCTAAGCCGCTTCATTTTCTTGCAACAACGTGCAAGAACTTCCATCCCCCGGTCTCCGATTACGTTCCTAGTCTGTTCAAAGTATGACACAAGACACTTTTTTAATTTTAATTTGGCATAATAAGAACCATTTTCTATAAATGTTACTAAAAGAGATAATGAGATAGTAGGGCCAGCCAGGTTCAGGGGATAACCTAAAAAACGGAAAACTAAGTAGCACCCTGGTACCCCTTCATCTAGACGGTATGCACTTCAACATATAAGTAATTTGTAACATGCACACGTGCATGTGCATGTGCATACGTGCATATGCACATCTGCATAAAAACCAAAAAACAACTTAATTTTACTTGTATGCACAAGTGAATACCATCCAAATGAAGGGCTATCAGGGTGTTCCTCAGTTTTTCATTTTTCTGAGGTTTTCCTCTGAACCTCCCTCTGAGATAGTACCTCAAGAACTTCGAGGTTGGGGCAGCGTTGGAGCAAGAGGCAGTGGTCCTCGGTGTCAAGAAGGGCATAAAGGAGATCCAACTTCTTGAGCCTAGACGCAAAGGGAAATACAATGGGCATCTCATTTGTACTCATGTAATTTAGACCTAAGCGACACAGTCTTCGGGGATAGGAGACTGCAGCATACTCTTCTGCTTGATTATTAAAGCATCCCCCACCAAATTCTTCTAGTGAAACAGCCGCTCGAAAGAAACCAACAAGGTCCAAGATTTCACAATCACCTATTTTCACCGAGACTAAATTCTTGCATTTTCTTGCTATGAGTTCAAGATCTTTAAAATTAACTTTGGAAAGATCTGTCATGTAGAAGTTAAGTGTTTCAAGAACGGTGTTATTTAAAGCAAGCTCATGTAGCCACTCTCCATCTTTCTCTATTACTTGGCTCTCTTCTAGAAATAAGGTATTCAGGTTCCTGCAATATCAATAAGCATAAATTTTGCATCATCCACTATATATATATATATATTATATATAGAGGGAGGTTCAAAGGAAAACCTCAAAAATGAAAAACTGAGGAACACCCTGCACAAGTGCATACCATCCAGATGAAGGGCTACCCGGGTGTTCCTCAGTTTTCAAATTTTTTTGAGGTTTTCCCCTGAACCTCCCTCTATAATCTACAACATAGAAACTAACAATCTACAACACCTCATAGGTCT
Organism: Saussurea involucrata; assembly: GCA_033807775.1. NCBI lineage: Eukaryota > Viridiplantae > Streptophyta > Magnoliopsida > Asterales > Asteraceae > Saussurea > Saussurea involucrata. Next base: position 35,535,537 of record CM066319.1, read on the forward strand.
AAATCTATCAAGTCTTCAGCTTTAGCTTATTCTCTTTAAGGTATTCACCCTACTCTTTTTCTTAATTTACAAATGTTATCTTCTTTCAGTTCAAGATGCAATGCATTACAAACATGCCATTTTGTCTGAATGGTTCAGACTGTTCTAGATGATACATAGAAAGGAGGCTAAAGGTTGTTTTACGTGACATGGAGTATTCTTTTTAGCACATTACTAGCAAAAGGTCAAATGGTCAATGATCAGACCTAACAATCGACAACTTCACCTAATTGAGAGCTCTAAGTCATAAAGTACAACATGTCAATAAGACACACTTTTGACTTTTGAGCTCAAACTTGCTGGTTATTATAGAAAATGATGGTAAATTATAGAAGTTATCAAGGATTTTTATCATTGCGTTGAAACTATTAAGCAACAGAGAGAAATTTATGTACCAATATCCTCAATATATTACATTTTGATCATACTATGTGAATTGGAAACGGAATTGCTAATTTGCTATAGCCTCTAAAGGTGAAAATGTATTTCTTCTTTTTCTTTCAATATAAAAGAAGATTGAAAGTAAAAGAGGGAACTCAATAATATTATGTACATTCTACAGAAAATGAAAACCCACCAATATTGAAGACAGAGAAGTACCAATTGATCAATAGGTACCCAAAAGATACGACGTTTATGAATATTTAAATAAAAACATTCCTTACAAAAGATTTTTCAAGAAAAGAAAACAGAGCATAAAGAAAGTTAAGGAGTAATCAGAATTTAATTTAATTTGTAATCAAAAGATTATGAATGAAATATCAAACTTATGGAAGATTAAACGATTAATACCTGCAGGATCGACATATATGCAGTAGTCCATCAGTGGAAAACCCAGAGCACTTATCAAGCTTAAGAACCTGAAGAACATGCCCACGCGAAGCTGCAAGCCGCTGAAGATCTTCATCTTTAACAATCATCCTTCTAAAGTGCATGGCCTTTAAGCAAGCAAAAGATGTTGCAATCTCCTCCACCCATGGCGTCACAAACCCACCCCAATCCTCAGGGATCAGGTTATACATGGCAGCACGCGGCTTCCCTTTGAGCTTCAGTGACTCAAGGTACGGAAACCTCCGCCACAGCTGCTTCGGCGTGGCTGTATAACACAACGCAATCATGACGTGCTTCCGTGTCTGAGCCTCCAGCTCGCACCATCGCCGGCAGACAAGGGAAACGGATTGGCGGTCGCGTGAATCGTGTATGTACGGAATCACACACTCGAAAGCCACATCCGACATGCGGTGGATCCGGTGGTGGTTGTAACTCCGACGATCCTCCATATTAACTGCGACAGACGGTGGATCCGAACTCAAGTTAAACCAAATTCAATCGGAAAAAGAGGATTGGATTAGAAAAGTGAAAACCGCACATCGAGGAACGAGGTTTAGGAAGATATGTAGTGAGATTATAAGGAAAAGAGTTGAAATTTGAGGAGATCGATGAAGGAAAAGAGAGCGAGCGAGCGAGCGAGTGAGTGAGCATGAAGAAAGGAGATAGAGATCGGACGGCGACAGTTGGAAGGGTTTGTGTGGGGAGATAAAAATGGAAAGTCGAACAACAAACTTCTCGAGTGTCGAGGGGTAATTGGGGGAAATCATTCTCTCCAAGATGCTTTTCTGTTCCTTGTTAAATGTTAATCATCATCTACTTTTACCATACTACCCTTCTTTCTATACTTCACTTTCTTTTTTCATTCTTTAATTACTCTTTCCCTCCCAAAATAAATGCACAGTATAAAATGCACACACTTTTAAAAGTTAATAGTTATTATATTTTTTTAATTAATCAAAATACTATTTTACCCTTTATTTTAGAGTGAAAATATTTCTCTATCACATAATTAAGGGATGGGAACGTGGAATTTTACTTTCGAAAGTGAACATTTATTTTGGGATAAACAAAAATAGTAATATAGACACTTATTTTGGAACGGAAGAAATATTTTATAATTTTCCTTTCACTTTTTTAATATAGTTGGTACCAATAAAATTGGTTGGTACTACCGTACCAACTTCACAAACTTGGTTGATACGTGGTATTAAAAATCGTCTATTACGGTACTTCCATACCGTAACGTCTTATATATATATATTATTTTTAATTATTTTTTAAAAAAAAAATCAGTGGAATGAAATATATTTGATTACTAATGTACTACTTATGACTTGATTGTTTTTTAAAGAGATTTAATTATTTTGTAAATTAACATTATATTGTTTTCCAATTTACAGTAAAAGACTAAAATGTTTACTCGGCCCTCAAATTCAAAGAACTCAGCTTAGGCATTTTATTGTTTTATGACTAAAAGTTTTACGAACAACAAGTTTTCGACTCAGTTTTGTAAACTTTAAACTTTTAAGATGTTGGTACAAAACTATACCAACATGTACCAACCGAAAAAAGTTGGTACCACTTAAGTTGGTATCAATTAGAGTTGGTTGGTACACAGTATAAATTTTTGAATACCAATTATAACTGGTTGGTACACGGTATTGATTAAAAAAACACGGTGTTGTACCATGTTCACCCCTAAATTCGTATCAACTTGAATCTACAAACTATAAAGTGTTGGTACGGTTAATTTATTTGTGTTTTATTTTTATCAAAATACACGTTTTATAAAGTATACAAACGTGAAATTTTTATTTACGTAAAACGTGCTCATAATGTCAAAGAAGTTAAAGTCGCTACAACACCACGATTTCACAAACACGAATATGACTTTTGGCCAAACCAAATTGATTGTTGAAAGCAAAATGTGATCCTTAAGATGCCAATTAACGAAATGGAAGTCATCTAAGCCATAAAAATGGGGTCGTGGAGAACAATATGATTGTCGTGCTACTAGCTTATGATATTGAATTCTATACGATAATTTTTCAATAACCAAAACTATCACCAACTTTCCCCGACCAAGTATCATGTGGCACATGGGAACCAGTTTCGCAAACCAGATTTTGCAGTTATTATTTTCTAGTTGTATCAAGAAATATACTTCATCACGAATCAATAATAACATCACTTTAGACTTTGTTGGCTTCATTTCACTTCTTTATTAGGAGTATATTGAAATACCCATGGTATATAATAAGCTCGAAATCTCTCGTTGGATTATGATTTCATGTTTGATTTATTTATATTAGAGTAAACTACAAATTTGGTATATGTGGTTTAGTGTTTATAATACATTTGGTCCCTACAAATTAAAAATTACACTTTAGCCACTACAATATGCATTCCGGTCCGGATTTGGTCCCTCGTCGTTAAGTCCGTTAAAAAATCTCGTTAGATGAAGGGTGTTTTCGTCTTTTTCACTTTTACTTTATTTTTCTTTAATAAATAAACTGTAGGGACTAAATGTGTTATACTATACTTTTTTCTATTGAATCTTCATCTTCCCCAAATTAATAATGAAGAACACTATGATAACACCAAATCCAATCTCAGGTTATGATCTTTAGAATCAAGATTTTTCACTTTGATTGGTTCTAAATATCGTTCAACATAACTTTATTTCTGTCAAATTTCAAAAAAAAATTGCAAATTCAAGTGGGTTTTTAATCTTTAACCTTTTTTTAGAAGAAAAAAAGTCCTCTACTCCATTTTAGTCGATTCCAGTTACACGATATAAAATCTGGGTTTCTTTAAAATAAAATAAAAATAAAGTTTTTCACTCAATTTAGTTCCAATTCATGGGTCTTCTTATGAAAATTTGGTATTTTTTATTCATACAATTCATGGGTCAGATTAGAACTAACAAAAGCAAGAATTTTTAACTCAAATTATAGTTTCTTAAAGAGATTTAATTCGATCTTGCAGGGTGGATGTATTCAATTTCCCTTTCAATCAAGTGGGTTCTTTCAGATTTATGATAACTAAGCAGCTTCTTATGTGATTTGAGTTTCTTGATTGGTATCACAATCTGTTTTGATCATCATCAATGGCAAGAAAATCCCCAAAATGTCCTCCGACGGTTGAACCAAATCAAACTGGTTGCGTATGGAGTTTTAGTGGCGTGTTTGACCACCACCATCATGGGCGCCCCCACCGAAAAATGTTGTCAGATGAAAGCCATGGGAGCAAAGGTGGGTTTACTCTATATTCATCATTTTCATCTGTACTCATTTTAACGCCAAAATGGAGATGTAATTTGGATAAATGTAACATCTCTGGCCAACCGTACCAGATATTGTCCGCTTTGTCTACACACCTGGACTCATGGTTTTAAAACGCGTCTGATAGGGGGTATCAAGTCCCTCTTATAAGGCAACCTTTGTTTCCCTCCCCAACCAATGTGGGATCTTACAATCCACCCCCCTTGGGAGCCCAACGTCCTCGCTGGCACACTAGTCCGGTTGCCGGCTCTGATACCAACTGTAACAACCCACACCAAACTTGCACGCCAAAGCTACTAAATTAAAATATAAACGCCAAAAGGCCCAAACATAGGTCGCACACTTTAGATTACAAAACTAAGGTTCGCGGAAATAACCCTAATTACAGCTGAGAAATGTATCTAAAATATTAAAAGGAGGGTCTTCTAGTTCCATAAGATGTAAGCTCCATCTCACAACTTGCCCTTGCCCTTACTCGAGCCCTCGACTACCTGCTTGCCTGAAAGGTTTTAGTTTTGAAAGCGAGGGTTAGACCACGGGGTTTAGTGAGTTCCCTCAATGTTATGCCCACAATACAAATAGCACAATTCATAAAAAAAAATTAGAAGATATTACAAACATCACACCATTATAATGAAATACACGCCATATGGCACATGCTGATGTCCCACGCTTTAGTCACACACACCCATGACAGCGTGTTAGGGCACACACCACCCTTACAGATTTATATGAAACAAATTCATATATATATATATATATATATCACATATTATGGGACACACCCCCCCATATTCACACCATAAGCCATCGCATGCCCGCCTTCACGTAATCACACCACTTATAGATAATCACATATCTTATAAATAATCACGCATCTTATAAAAAGATCACACCTTTAACGCATGTTTAAAAGCATTAAACGAAACATGTAGTTCAATCGTGTACTTGCGTAAATAAACACACTTGATAAAAGTCTTTGGTTAAAAGTACTCACCTGATGTCCAAGCTAAATGCCCTTACTTGATACTGATATCCTCTAACCGCACCTACAACGGCACTCGACACACGAGAAAGAACAAGTCACTAACAATTCTTGGTAACTAACTCTTATACCCCAAATACCGGATTCCTAGACTCATTAGTGCCAATTCCGGATCTGCCTTTCCGGATGTATTCCGGATCCGAAACTCCTACTTCCGGACCATTGTTCCGGTTTCCGGATACATTCCGGATCCCGATAAATCTTCCGGACAATACCAAGTCCGGACTCCGGTAATCTTCCGAACAACTCCATGTTCGGATTCCGGATCTTCCCGACTCCGGATCTGAAACACTGGGCGATTGCCCACGATTTCCCCCAACTTCTTACAAACTCTGGTTTCTAAGCTAAAACAATAGGGCCCGATAAAATACTTGCAAACAGAAGGAAGGTAATTAAACCCCCTTAAACATGAAATCAATTGGTTTTACTCCAAATTTCTACTCCTGCCTCCAAGTCTCACATTCCAGAGAATGGAGAGATTTATAACGACCCAGACCTTTTTCGAAATGTTTTGCGTTTGGTGTGGAGTTTTAAGCAAAAGTAGAAGTTGAGGGGCTAGTTGGTAAATAGGAGATGGGGTATAAAAAGGCACAAAACCCTAGACAACTTTGCAATTTCCGGATTTTTATGGTGTTTGTCGGCTGAGTTTTGTTGAGAGAAAGGGGTATTAGAGTCTTGAAGGTTTTTGTGAAATTGAATAGAGGAATCATCAAGTCTTGAATCAGAAGAAGGAATAAGATTGGATTTCGTTTCTTGCAAGTATCTAACAGGTAATCCTTAATCCATAACTTCATTTAAGATTCGTCTGATGATTTGTGGTTTTGAGAGTTTTCTTGCTAAAAGTTGTTTAAGACCATTAGGGGAGATTTAAGCACCTTTAAATCGAGTTTAATCAGTACAATTTATGGGGAAATGATTAAAGATGCTTAAGTAAGTAATTCGTCACATTATCTCACTGTTTTCGGAGTGTTTAGCAAGATTTCGGACCATAAAGCTCTTCCAGCGTTCGTCCGGAAACATTCAAGTGTGAAGGTGTCCGGGTGAGTGTCCGGGAAACTTCTTGGCCGTATTGTAGAAGGTGTCCGGACATAGTGTTGTCCGGAAAGATTGTACCGTCCGGATAAGTTTAGTCGTCCGGAAAATCTGTGTCGTCCGGATAAGAGTTGTTGTTCGGGTACTAAGCGGTATCCGGAAAAGTGGGGTTACCCGGTAACCTGTTCGGAAAAGAGTAGGGTGGCAAGTGAGAAGTGTCCGGATAGTTCTAGTCAGCTTATAAATCTGTCCCTTCGTTCAGGTAGACAATTTGGAAGTAAAGAGCAGAGTAGGGAAAAGCAAGCAAACGTACCAGGTGAGTTTTCTAACTAAAATACGTGATTTTAAAGTGTCTTTCTAAAGTGAATACATGATGAGAAATGCCATGTTTTGTTCTTATGCTTTTATTGCATGAAAGTTGTTTAAAGTTTTATGTGAGATGTATGCATACATTGTGTAGACGTAAATTGGCTAAGTCGGGGGGAGGTTCCGCCAGTACTCACGTCGGGGGGAGGTTCCGTTTATGCCATGGGAATGAGTCCCAGTAAGGCAGTGTGATACTGACTCGTTGTCACCCTCGGGCGACTTCAGGGTGCCATTTATGGGAGCGGATTTATCCGTGAAAGATTTTTACTGTTCAGCTATGTGAAAGTTTATTACTTAAAGTCTTGTATACATTTGAAAATCATGAAAAGTTTTTAAATGATTTTGAGAACTGTCAAGAGAGACTCACTAGACCTCATGGTCTAACCCTCGCTCTTTTCAAATTAAAACCCTTTTCAGGAAAGCAGGTAACGAAAGGCTCTAGCAGGTGAACAGAGCAGTTAGAAGATAGAAGCAGTAGAACCAATGACACTATTATCTATTAGTTCTAGCATTTCTCAGTTGTGTATAGGTTGTTTCCGCCAACCTAAGTTATTTAGACAAATGTAATGAAATTTTGTGGACCCAGTTTTGTAATTATTTAAATATAAATGCTAAGTATGCTTTATTTAGATTGGGTTGTTACAATTGGTATCAGAGCCATAGTTTAAGGGATTTAGGTGACCGGACGGGCCTAAACTTAAACTTGGGAGTAGAAATCACAACTGAGAATCAGGAAATGCATTAGGAGGGCACTATTGTAAATATAGGAAAAGCGTTAGGAGGACACTATTATAGAGATAGGATTAATAGGGTACTGAGGACTGTCATGTAAGGTAAGTTTGAGATTCCACCTGGCCAGTGTAATTGCGAACTTACATGTACATGTATGTGCTTAACCTGCCTTATTATTCCGAAGTGGTAGTTAGAAGCTAGTGTTTATGTCGTGTTCCAGTACTTTAGAATATCAGTAAGATCCTTGAGGGGTAGGTTGAGACCCATTGTTGGGGAAGTATCGTGAGAGATCATTTATGAGGTGATGTATGTATACGTCATAGAGAAGAAATGATGTATAGAATGTTATGAGTCGTCTAGAGGTAGATCTTTGTGGATTCGAAGAGGATGAATGATTGATTTTGAGTAAGACCCATGTTTCTGGAGAGTCCCAGTTCTAGAGATCGTGGGGTAGATCCGTTGTAAGGGTAAGGAAGGACAGTGTCGAGATCTTGGAGGTGTCAATTCAAGAGCGAGCAGAGGATTAGAGCTCTGACCCTTTAGTCGAGTTGTTCAGTGGCAGGATCTGTGAAGAGAGATTTCTGTAGAGGACTGAAAGCGTGTAGAGGTATAATATGAGATGATTTGATCGAGACGAAAATAGTATGAAATGGTTGAGTAAGTGGACCGTTGAATGTATGTATAGCAAGTTGTTGCAAGGCCGAGAGGGCGACCACTGGTCGAAAGTAGAGTGTCAAGGATAAGTTGTGTGAGTAAAGCGATCGACCTTGTTTGAGTGAGTAGCCTTCAATTGCAAGTAGAGTTTCATGCATTGAGTTCGTGTATGTGTACATGAGATTTTTCATAAGTAAAGTAAATGTGTAAATATCGAATTTGATGGGATATGAGTCGGCGTGTGCAAGCGTATGTTTAAAGAAAAATACAAATCCATTTAGATCGTACAATGAAGTCTTGAGGTTTACGATTTGCAAAATATTCCACTCTTTCATGATAAGTCAAGAAAACGTTTGAATGCAAAAATTTTATAACCAAATGAGTATTGACATGATGAAGTTATATAATTGAGTGTGAGAACCGACTGGTTTATTTCGTGTCGGTAATTCCTTTCAGAATTTTGTTGTATGAAAAGATTTTCATCCAAATATATTTCTGTCGTAACAACATATTTTTGGTCGAGTAAGATTAAGTTTTACGGAACGATCCTCGAGATCGTTGTGCAGGGCATTGGAGTTACGAGAATGTTGGGGTCGTGTGTACCCAAGTTGTTTCTAAGTATTGTTCTTTAAAAATGATAAAAAGTGTGAAATGATTCATTTATCGCGTTGTCAGGCATGAAGGCTATGAACTCACTAGGTCGTAGAGTACTACATTTTAAGCTAAGGAAGAACTCCTAGAGTGGAGAGGTGTTGGACAATCAAGGAAGAATGTTTGTAGTTTTGGTATTTGTGTTCAAGAGGATAGGTGAGCAGTGGAAGAGTCGGGAGTGTACTTTAGCATCGGTTGTATGAGGGTCTGTACCCTCGTGCGGTGACTGGAAATACATTTGTCGAGGGACGGTTGTGTTCAGGGAAGGACTAGAAGTCATCAAGGTGTTGGTATTAGCAACTCGTTATGAATAGTGTGGTGAAGTAGGAATGAGATATCCTCGACGCCGAATAAGAGTTTTAAAGTGATCTTGTAATATTTACGTTTCACGAGTGAGTTTGAAATGAGGACGACGGGATGTGAATTTGATTATGATATGTTGGAAGGATTAGGTTCAGTAAGGGACCCTTGTTGAATAATAGGTTAAGGAAGTATCAACAGGTCAACTATTGATGTTAAAGTCGGTAGTCGTGTAAGCTGTATGAGACCGAAGACTTGAATCAGAAGGTTGAAAGTTGAAGGACCACTTTGTAGGGGTGTTAAGATAGTGAAAGGCTGCTGTTTTAGATAAGCGTTTTACTTACGAGATGGATGGTTCGTAAAGAATGAAGTATTTAGCACAAACGAAGTGAGGGTATAGATTATGTCGATCTGTGAGGAAATGTACCCTGTCGATGTAATGGTTTGGTATTGCAAAGAGCTAGCAAGAAACGAGTATGTTAGAATTAATTAGAAACTCGGGTGTTGTGGTTCAACTAGAGCTAGGGAGAGACAATGTAGCGAGATAGACTCGGTTATTTATGTGTGAGGTCTTGAAGATAAGTTTGAGTTGTGTATGAATGGCCATGAGAGTTTTGGTCTGCAGTGTGATGTTATGAGTGAGGAATGTATAGTTTTGTAGTGGCAATAATTGCCAAGTTAAATGTGCCAGCTAGCGTCGTAATGATGTGATGTTAGAGAAAGAGGAAGCATCAGATAGAAGCCTTTTTTGGGAGTTTCGGATGAGGTGTTCGAGTGTTAACCAGGTTGTTGGAGCACGTAGGGTGTAAGTTGACGTGGTGATATGTTTATGTTCGGGATAGCATCACGGAGTGGTGGTGGGTAGTTACCCAAAGGAGAAACTAAGTGTTTTTAGTTGTAAGAGTCGCTAAGTAAGCATATTTTAGGATCATTGGAAGTTTAAAGAAGATGATGGATGTATTAGTCAAAATGTGGTGGAATATATGTGAAATCCTTAAAGAATGTGAGTGTTGCTTATGTGTAAACGAATTGTCTGAGAAAGTAAAAGTTGGAGTTTAAAGAATGTACAGTGACGTCGAACTCTGGTGTCAGTTCGAGGTGATTTAGTCGAAAGCCTTAAGTTAGAATTTTAGTGCAACCGTTTGGTTATGTATAGTAATGAGACAACAGTTGCAGCTTAAGAATTGTCGGGAGAGAGGGGCGAGTAATGTTGGTGGGCAGTACTCCACGCTAGCGTGGGGAGGTGAAGACAGTATGTCGGAATAAGTAAGTAAATCGGAAGTAGTAAACTTGACAGTAATGCCGATAGGCGCAGTGTTGTGTAGATTGTCCTTGATAAGTGTGCGAACTTTTGGAAAGAGTATTGAGGAAGGAAATTGTGTATGATTTTGTGCAGGAAAGAAGTGGATAAGACAACTGAATGAGTTAAAATTAGTGACTTTGTGAGAAACGTTCAAACGAACTGATCGTTCAGTGTAAGCTATTGAGAATAGTAGGGTGCGATCGTGGTTACCCCTCCTAGTTGAGTGGGAGTAACCGAAGTTATGTTATATGACTGGACGCTTGTGGCAAAGCAGCGAGAAATGATGAAGTGGTGAGAACGTACGAAATTAGTTGTCGAGCTGTAGCCGATGTGATTCGGGAAAGGAGTATGATCTGCATAGACGAATGTCGGTTGGAAGAAGTAACCTAGAAATTTCAGGTATACCGAGGAGGGGACTCCTGGGGGTGAGCTTGTCGGGATGTACAAGGTTGGCCTTGTGCCAAGTTGTCAGTAAGTGAGTTTTCCTGGTGGAAGATCCTCGTTGTTGTGGCGGGAATTTTCGCCAAGTTCTTTCTCTTAAGGAAGTATAAATGTATGAGAGACCTTATTTAGACGTGTTTAAAACAGTGAGTCCCGAGGTGTGGACGGAGGCGAGCAAATGGAGGCACGATTGGCCTTGGATTTTCTAGTGGTATTTAAGCGAGTATAGAATTCGGAGAGGTTGAAAGTAAATAGTACAAGGTGGCACGATATAGCAAGTGGTGTCTCGCCGAGGGCGGTTTCAAAGTATGGGGTGCGGTTATGTTTCCCATCTGAACGGTCTGAGGCAACCGTGTAGAACTGAGTGGTTGGTTAAAAATTAAAAAATTAAAAAATTAAAAAAATTAAAAAAATAAAATTAAAAAAATAATAATAATAAAACATAAGGCTTTGAGCCTTGAAGTTTGAGAGATAAGTAAGGTGGACTAAGTCTGTGGATCCGTCGAAGCATGAAAGTTGAATAGATAGTGCGCGATCTTGAGGTACTCGATGTGAATTTGAGAAGAAATTCGTAGTGTGAAGCACGTCTCTTTTGTGGAGAGCCGATGCGAGAAGTGAGATGATGGCGACCTTGCAAGAGATGCAGGCGATAAGAAGTTGACCTTGTCATTAGTGAGCGAGTTAGAGCAGCATCATACAAGTTAGACTGGTCAGAAGAATTAAAGAGTGTTCATCCGACATTTCGTGTCTCAGACTTAAAGAAGTGTTTGTCAGAGGTCGTTGTGGTTGTTCCTTTGAGAGGACATCAATATAGATGAGAGGTTGACTTACGTAGAAGAACCGATATAAATCGTGAGCGATAAGGTTTGTTAAACGAGGAACATAGAAGTTTGACTGGTAATAGTTCAATGGAGATATCATAAGGGACGAGAGACAACGTGGGAAGTAAAATCAGATATGATGTCCAGATACCCTCACCTTTTCGAGAATGGAATTCCGAGGACAGAATTCTTTTGAGGGGGGAGTGTTGTAACGACCCAGACATTTTTCGAAATGTTTTACGTTTGGTGTGGAGTTTTAAGCAAAAGTAGAAGTTGAGGGGCTAGTTGGTAAATAGGAGATGGGGTATAAAAAGGCACAAAACCCTAGACAACTTTTCAATTTCCTGATTTTTATGGTGTTTGTCGGCTGAGTTTTGTTGAGAGAAAGGGGTATTAGAGTCTTGAAGGTTTTTGTGAAATTGAAGAGAGGAATCATCAAGTCTTGAATCAGAAGAAGGAATAAGATTGGATTTCGTTTCTTGCAAGTAATCTAACAGGTAATCCTTAATCCATAACTTCATTTAAGATTCGTCTGATGATTTGTGGTTTTGAGAGTTTTCTTGCTAAAAGTTGTTTAAGACCATTAGGGGAGATTTAAACACCTTTAAATCGAGTTTAATCAGTACAGTTTATGGTCGTCACATTATCTCACTGTTTTCGGAGTGTTTAGCAAGATTTCGGACCATAAAGCTCTTCAAGCGTTCGTCCGGAAACCTTCAAGTATGAAGGTGTCCGGGTGAGTGTCCGGGAAACTTCTTGGCCGTGTTGTAGAAGGTGTCCGGACATAGTGTTGTCCGGAAAGATTGTACCGTCCGGATAAGTTTAGTCGTCCGGAAAATCTGTGTCGTCCGGATAAGAGTTGTTGTCCGTGTACTAAGCGGTATCCGGAAAAGTGGGGTTACCCGGTAACCTGTCCGGAAAAGAGTAGGGTGGCAAGTGAGAAGTGTCCGGATAGTTCTAGTCAGCTTATAAATCTGTCCCAGGTAGACAATTTGGAAGTAAAGAGCAGAGTAGGGAAAAGCAAGCAAACGTACCAGGTGAGTTTTCTAACTAAAATACGTGATTTTAAAGTGTCTTTCTAAAGTGAATACATGATGAGAAATGCCATGTTTTGTTCTTATGCTTTTATTGCATGAAAGTTGTTTAAAGTTTTATGTGAGATGTATGCATACATTGTGTAGACGTAAATTGGCTAAGTCGGGGGGAGGTGCCGCCAGTACTCACGTCGGGGGAGGTTCCGTTTATGCCATGGGAATGAGTCCCAGTAAGGCAGCGTGATACTGACTCGTTGTCACCCTCGGGTGACTTCAGGGTGCCATTTACGGGAGCAGATTTATCCGTGAAAGATTTTTACTGTTCAGCTATGTGAAAGTTTATTACTTAAAGTCTTGTATACATTTGAAAGTCATGAAAAGTTTTTAAATGATTTTGAGAACTGTCAGGAGGGACTCATTAGACCTCATGGTCTAACTGTAACATCCCTGATTCCATATATACAAATAACATATAATTCATAACATACTTTCAACAAAAATTCATTATATTTCACATTCGGTCCCATAGTCTTGATAACCATACTAATAAAACTGTACAAACTTTTCGCGAATTACATTACATTATGACTAACAACAAGTCATGAGTACAAAAATGCATCTATAACTTCATATACAAAGTCTTCACAAAACTATCCATCGATCGTCCTATTCACTTGTTCTTACTCGATCCGCCACCTGGAATACATATTTTTAAAACAGAAATGAGGGTTAGACCTAATGGTCTAGTGAGAAATCCCTGTCAATTTAGTAAATCTTTGTATCAAAACCATTTATGTAAAACCTTTCATATACATTCAAGTACTACTCGTATATACATACCATTCAAGAATCGTACTTCTCATTCCACCTTATTCCTCCACAAATGGCCAAATTAATTGGTTGCGAGCCAATTTAACACACCGGTCCAAAGCCCGGCCACGTATTATATTCTCATATAATACTCACGTAATTATAATATCTCGATATATTATAATCACCCACGTATGACATATTCATACAATTTATCAAGTATTTGTTATCCACATAATGTATTCCAGTAAAAATACTTTAATGTAAAACTCACCTGTTTAGCTTATCAAAATACTTCCAAGCCTTTCCAATGGATTCAGTCTTTCACTTCAAACTCTTAGTATCTGAAACAATTCAAATACATATACCACTTTACCAAATAGCACACATAAGACTCTCTAACAAATTGAGAATCCCAATAACTTATCAAACTCTTATCCTCAAATGATCACCTACAGCGACTTAACACGGGGGTTCCGCTACCCGGTTAGCGGATGGGGTCAAGGGGCAACGTCCTTGCGGGGTTTGGGGGCGGGCCCCCAGGAAATTTTCGGAGAACTTAATCCATTAATACATTCAGAAACTATATCCGGACACTACCAAAATTACCGGGACTCCACTGTACCGGGACTCCACTGTACCGAGACTCTCCAGTACCGGGATTCTCCAGTACCGGGATTCTCCAGTAACGGGACTCTCCAGTACCGGGATTCTCCAGTACCGGGACTCTCCAGTACCGGGATTTCATAATACCGGGACTTCCTTTACCGGGAGTCCTAAAGACCGGGAGTCTACCGGGACTTCCCCGGGACTCTTCAAGAACACTGTCGGTTCCAATTTCTCAGATTCAATTGAAATTAACACAAATCACTAAAATCAAACTTTCTAAACCGATAGGAATTTGCTATAACCGATTACAACATAACATGAGAAGAAACTATACCTCAATAACGACTCCAAACGAATCAATCGAAGCCCTAACCGTACGAATCCTTTTTCCGCTTCTTCTCGCCTCAGGAATACACACACTGATAAAATTTAGATGATACTGCTGAATGAAATATCTTAAGGGTGTATATTAATCCCATACTTACCAAATGGACCCTGAACTACTCACTAATGACCAACACACCCCTTAACTTATAACTTGATCCAAACTTAACCAAAACATTTAACTTTAAAGTTAACTAAAGTTAACGAAAAAGGATTTTAACTAACGGACTTACTCGGGTATTACACTAACCCTCGCTCTTTTCAAATTAAAACCCTTTTCAGGAAAGCAGGTAACGAAAGGCTCTAGCAGGTGAACAGAGCAGTTAGAAGATAGAAGCAGTAGAACCGGTGACACTATTATCTATTAGTTCTAGCATTTCTCAGTTGTGTATAGGTTGTTTCCGCCAACCTAAGTTATTTAGACAGATGTAATGAAATTTTGTGGACCCAGTTTTGTAATTATTTAAATATAAATGCTAAGTATGTTTTATTTAGATTGGGTTGTTACAAGATTCCATAGAAATTAATGGAAACACACACAACAAGGGAGAGATGGTTACCTTGAAGAAGAGAATACTCCACTGTAATAACCCAAATTAAGTGTTTTAATTTAAATGGAGGTTAAAGGGGTGTATTGTATATTGTGCAAAGATTGAGGGTGAAAGTTGGAACTTGGGAAAATTAATTCCCTCTAGAGTGCAGTTTTTTTAGTAAAGATATTAGAAATCATTTTAGGGTTTTGTGGGTGGCTCTTACTGCTGCAAAAAGAGAGAAAGAGAGTTGGTCTCATGGGGGTGTTTTGGTGTGTCCAGCCGGCAGAGAGAGAGACGAGAGAGAGACGCCGGCGAGTGAGGGAGAGAGACCGCCGGCGAGTGAGAGAGAGAAACGGTCGGCGAGAGGGAGAGAGACGACGGGCGAGAGAGAGAGAGAGAGAGAGACAGCCGGAGGGAGAGAGATAGACGACTGAGAGAGAGACGACGAGCGAGAGAGAGAGAGACAGCCGGAGGGAGAGAGATGGACGGCGGAGAGAGAGACCGTGAGAGAGAAAGAGAGAGAGCTTCGTGAGAGGGAGAGAGGCTGCGGGAGAGAGAGAGAGAGAGCAGCAAGAAAGGGAGAGAACTGCGTGAGAGAGAAAGAGAGAGGGAGAGAGAGCAGCGTGAGAGAGATGAAGGCGGTGGTCGGCGGTGGCCGGCAGTGGTGGTCTCTGGAGGTGGTCGCCGGAGTTTTGGGCAGCAGTTTCCATTCCGTGATTTTTTATTCCGGTAAGAAACCCTTCCGTTGCATTGCTCTCTTTTTCAAGTAATGTAGATTGGTAATTCCTATTGTGCTCGGTTATGTAAAGTGAGAAAGCAAGTAAAAGTGTTAATGGAGCTTTCCCATTTCTTATTGTCAAGTTAAGCATTGTTATGTGAATTCTTGGTTAGGGAATCGTGTATCGGTTAATTAATAAAAGAAGAGGTTGTCGCCAAATTTTGTGTAGAATTAGAATAATGACGAAGAATGTGGGTTTTGTTTTGAACCGTGTGTATCGGAAGTCGGTATGTTCCGGGAGTTGGGCCGTAACTCAAGTTTATTGGGCCGAATTGGCTTATTGGGCCGAATTGGTTGTTGGGCCGAGAGAATTATTAAGTCCTTTTGGGCTTAGTTATTGTATTGGGCTTAATTAATTAGTAAAGTCTATAATTATTTAATAAGGGTGTGATAGTCTAATTTATTTATTTTGGACCATATTAATAGTAGCACGATTCAGATTTAATATTAAGGGATCCAGTGATTTTATTATTATGTTGGAAACCTAGCGTTGGGTAAATTAATGGATCCGGTATAGTATGTCAATCGAATGGGTAAGCAAAGACCATTAATTATGACTTTTAGACTAGAAGGTAATCTACCAATTTAGTCAAGTTAGGGTTGAGTTCGGGATTTAACTCGAGTAATAATTGAACGGATTATGACGAACGCTATTAATATATAATAGGTGTTCCGCCTAGAGATCGGAAGTGTAAGTGAGGAGCTTTGGAGCAAGCTAGCCAGGTGAGTTTTTCTAACCAAAATACGTGATTTTACGTGTTTCCAAAGGAAAATGATTATATGAAAATGCCCTGTTAATTTATATGGATTTTACGTAAATGAAAGCTTTATGTTCTACTGATCAGGGTATGTTTATGAGCATGATTTATTTACGAGCTTTTACGAATGTTTTCCATGAAAAGTATTATTTTGCTAATAAAGGAGGGTTGCCCTCAAGTACGTGAAATCGCATGCTTTTATTGAACTATCATTGGTGAAGTTGGGTTGCACCGTGGGGAGGGCTACTTGGTTTGCCGTACCCGGCTTTGTAGGGTGTTGCCGTACCCGGCTTTGTAGGGTGTTGTCGTACCCGGCTTTGTAGGGTGTTTGCCATGGTCTTCTCCGCTGTGCATACCATTGTTGAGTACATGATTTGATACGTTACTGAAATGAAATGAACGTTTTCTTGAAATGATTTGCGTTACTGATTTGAAATGAACGTTTTCTTGAAATGATTTGCGTTACTGATTTGAAATGAACGTGTTTCTTTAAATGATTTGTGAACATGTTTTAGGGGGAACTCACTAGACCTCATGGTCTAACCCTCGCTTTTCAAAACCAAAACCCTTTTCAGGTAAGCGTTATATTGGAGGCTCCAATAAATGAGTAAGCAGCAAGATAGAGTACGGAAGCAGCTAGTGATAGTGTAGGTGCCGCTAGTAGAAGTTAGATTATTCTCAGTTGTGTATAGGTTGTTTCCGCCAACCTTAGTTTATGTATGATGTAACGTAAATTTTTTGGGACCCAGTTTTGTAAATTTATGCTTAAACGCTATGGTTGTTCTATTATATTCTTTGGGTTGTTACATCCACACACACCCTGGTATCTCGAATCCTTGATTTCTTGATGAACCTTGCTAGAAGTCTCCAATCCTTTGCACACACTCCAATCGCACTCTCAGCCGCACATAGTGAATTGAATGCAATCAGGATTATTAGGGTTTCACTCCCTATTTATACCCATTCCACTTGGACACTAAACTTTGCTTTTCACCCTTTTGCCACTGAACTTCGTTTTAATTACTTTCCTTCTAAACTAGGTTATTACAATAAAGAGGAGAAAAGTCTAAACACAGTAACTTTGGGGCATTGGTTCACCTGAGGAGGTGACTGGCGCTGGTCCGACGTGTGTATATCTATATATATATATATTACATCTTCAGTCCCTGTAGTTTTTATTTTTATTTATTTTAATAGAAAATGTGATGAAAGCCTAAAAAGACTGAAATGCCCCTCAGTTAACGAAAATTTTTAACGGACCTTAACGACGAGGGACCAAATCCGGACCAAATAGCAAATTGCAGTGGCTAAAGTGTAAATTTTAAATTATAGAGACTAAATGTGTTACAAACACTAAACCTCAAGGACCAAAAGTGTAGTTTACTCTTTATATTGTTATTTTATGTTTATCTTAACAGTGGTCCATAATCAAATATAAAACTATGTCGGTAAGTATTATTTGGATTTTGGAGTGTGCACAAACTTTTGGAAGAAAAATTGATATGCAAACCGAATCAGATTCTTTTAAAATAGCTTAATAACTGATATAGATGAGATAAAATCGTGTTAATATTATAACAAAATTTGGTTCAAAAACTTCCTAAAGTTCAAATATAAGCATTATTTCCTATTAATTCTTTGCTATTTGAAAAGAAGTTAAATGCACAACTTATATTCTGATTTATAAACTAACTCTAAAATTCTAGAGAACATGAAATTAAATTAATAAAACTTTGTAAGCTAACTAACTTCATTGTTTATAAGAAAATGAATGCTTAACATAATATAAGTTTTGATTTTATTCTTAAAACGTATAAAAATGAAAACAACACAACTAATTTTTTTAATTTTTATATATTTAATTAAATATTTACACTAATACATCTTCAACCGGGGACATAACTAAATGAGAACTCTATACATTGTGATAGCCGTGATAACTTTTACCTTAACGTATTATTTCACATGATTGTTTATTAAGGATAGGATTTAATATAATGATGAACATATATTTGTTTCACAATACGTTTGATTCATATGTATTGCTTCATAATGTGAACTTTTTTTACGTGTAACTTTTGCTTAATACAAAAGAAGTAAAAATGCTTATATTGTGAAACAAATACATTGAAAAACAAATATATATTAATTAATATTTTAATATCTAATCTTAGATGGAAAAAATCACATAAAATAACAGATAATATATTGGTTCTCACGATTATCACAATTTCATGGATTCTCAAAAGAAAAACGCCCTCTTTAACAATGTAACCTGATTGATATACCTTTTTAATAAATTAATATATTGATAATTTTATAATACCCATAACCTAAATGTTATAAAGTTTTATAATATCATCAAATCCAAACCTTCTTTCTAATTAAATCTAAAGGGTAAATATGGAATGTTCAGTTTGAAATCCATGATTATTCGGGAATTTCGTATTTTGTCCAAAAAAATAACCATCTTTATTTCGATTTGTTCTAAAAGCATACTATTTCTTTTATTTTAATTTACTTTCAAGCAATAAATTAATGAAAATGCCGTAAAGAATATGAAAAAAATTAAATGAACGTACAGTTGTCCCAATGAATTGATTCCTCGTATTTATTTATTTTTACCTTTTTTAAATACTAGAAGTCTACTCGTGCAATGCAGCGCGATATATCTCAATTTTATTGTTCTAATTTATTTTAATGTGTGGCTTTAAGAAAACGTTCATGTTTTTTATAAATTTGTTTAAAGAATGATGCTTTTTAAAGAGTTCATGATTTGAAGATTTGAAAGTGGTTAGAGATAAGGATTAATTATTAAGAGTTTACGATTTAAGGATTTGAAAGTTGTTAGAGATAAATATTAATCAAGTAATTAACATTAAAAGCGGTACATAAAGCTTTATTAGTTGTTTTTAAGAGATTTTAAGTAATTAACATTAAATAGCGGTACATGAAGCTTTAGGGGTTGTTTTTAAGAATTTTTCATAAATGTTTTATAATCTATACATATAAGGCCATCCGTAGCAATACCCAAAAGCCCTAAAGCCACCTCAGCGCCACATTAGCTTTTCTCCAAACCCTCTACAAACCCAAAAGTGGAGTAGCAATACCCTAAAGCCCTCTTGCCACCTCATTTTTTTAATTCTTTTATTTATACATTTAATTATTTAACAAAATAAAAATATTTATATATTTTTTAATAAATAAAAATAAGATAAATAATAAAAATAAAAATTCATATCATTCATTAAAAATAAAAATTACAAAATAAAACCTACTCGTCGTCATTGTTGGGAACTTGGATACGCCAAATATGTTCGACCAAATCCGACCGAAGGTTATTATGAGTGTCCCAGTTTTTGACTTCTCGAACATTTGTCGCGCGTTGTTCCTCACTGATTTGGGTTTCGATATCATCCGTGAAAAAGTCGTTTTCATCGCCACCACAAATAGCATGGTCTTCGTCTTCGAGTATCATATTGTGTAATATGACACAAGCGTACATAATGTTTCCCAATCTTGTCGGTTTCCATCCGTGTGCCGGGTTATGAAGTATATGCCAACGTTGTTTAAGCACGCCAAAAGCTCGTTTGCAGCTACTCGGCCTCTTTATATGTCCGCGGCCCTCTCTCTTCTTGACGATGAGGCGGTGCTACCATAAATTAATTGTGCAGTCTCTCGAACCAAGCCTACAAAAATTTCCCTTTGTAGATGCAAGAACTCGTCGGTGTCTACGGATGATGATGATGCGGTCGGTGAACCGGGTTGTGGCGAATCCATATTGTTTAAAATGTAAGAGAATGGAAGAAAATGGAAAAGAATGAGAGAGTATATATTGAATTTTATTTTTAAAAAAAATTATTACAAATATAGCCGTTGCCAACGTATATATTGAATTTTATTTTTAAAAAAATAAAAAAAAATTAATTTCGATCGGGTATGAACGGGTTGGGGAACCCGGGGAAGGAACCCGCTTGAGCCCGAGCCCCCCCCCCCCCCCCCCCCCCCGCGTAGCGGTACCCGCACAAACCCGAGCCCGAGCCCGCCCTATACCCGATTCCATTACGGATGGTCTAATAAATAAGTAACTAGCATGCCACGTGTCGTCTTCTGGTGAGCCGACTACATTATTTTCCCGCCTAAACATGTATCTGGACGCAGTTTACATTATAAGTTCAATTAGCACACCACATTCACTCCTCTATAAATCTCTCCTTAATTCAATTTTTTTAATTTATACGTTACATTTACTACCCTTATAATTAGGTATGTAGTTTACTTTTAATCTCTTACTTTTTTATTTTTCATTTTAGACTCTTATCATATAAACATAAATAATGTATATGAACTAAAACGCATTAAAAAACATTTCTATTTTTTACAAATTATACCATTGTAATCGCTTCGTCAATACCTTCGAAATAAACCCAATATTGAATATTTTTGGATTTAATTATATTATTAAATTTCATAAATATATACGAATTAATGTGTCGTGATTAGTATGAGATTTGTTGAAATTAGTATGAGATTTGATACAAATAATCATTAAATTGTCGTGATTTTCTTTTTGCAATTTCATATCAATTTTTACTTCAAAGTCGAATTCCTTCGACGCATTACAATTCTATCAAATTCCATTCTGTCAACGAAACACCCTTAGAATTATCATAAGAGATTTAATTACTTGAAAAAAAAAATATAACCTATCAACTGACTTTTGGATTATGACTTCGAACCTTTTTCAAAAATATAATATGCAAATATTTTAGTATAATATATTTAATTATTTATACTTTCTTAATCATGATTATATTATTTTCTCTCATTTTTTTGACTAATTAACCATATTGATCTTTAATTTTATACATCTGATATGCGATTTAAAAGAGTATAAATATGAACATAAAACAAAATTATTTTTTCGAATTCTCGACTTTAGATTTGAGATATTTCGCGTCGCATCGCGTGAAGGTACTTATCTAGTATAGTATAGATACATATTGCTTTTAATGAAGTTTCGTGTTTTTCATGTAACTTGAATATACTAATAATCTTTTCAAAACCTTAGTTCAATCAAAAGCTAATAATGGACGAGTCGAAGGAAGCCGATAATTGGGTAGCAACTATCATGATATACACAATATCGACAGAAACCTAGGCATGTCATAGGGGGCATATATTGAGACCGAAACCTTCTAGACCCCTCTTAATAATGCAATACCAATATGTCTTTGTCAAAACAACGGTTTATCAAACGTAAGGACATAAATTTATCGGTCGAAGGTATCTATGGTTACCTGACCTTAGGCCGTGCGTACCGCCATTGGGTACCACGGCCGGGTTTGTAATAACCCAAATTAAATAATGTGAGATAAATGAAAGCTAGGGGTTTTAATTGTTCATTTCTCATAAGTTTGGGGTTAAAAATAGAAAATGGGAAATCAATTCCCTTCCTTGTTTGCTGTGCGCCGTTTTGGGAAGAAATAGAGGAAAACAATTCTTTCCTTATTTTAGGGTTTGGTGAGTGTGTGTGTGCAGCCTCCTGCGAAACCAAGAGAGAGAGATGAGGAGGAAGAAATCAAGTGAAGAACTATGGGTGGGGGTGTGTTTTCCTGCTGCACTGCGAGAGAGATAGAGGCTGCGAGAGAGAGAGCAGCGAGAGAGATAGAGGCTGTGAGAGAGAGAGAGCAGCGAGAGAGATAGAGGCTGCGAGAGAGAGAGAGAGAGCAGCGAGAGGAGACTGCGAGAGAGAGATAGACGGCGAGAGAAAAGGGCAGCAAGAGAGAGAGACGGCGGTTGGCTGCCGGAGGTGGTCGCCGGCGGTTGGCTGTCGGTGGTGGTCGCCGACGATTGGTCGCCGGCGGTGGCGAGTTTTGGCAGCAGTTTTCCTTTCCGTGAGGTGTTATCCCGGTAAGAAAACCATCCCCTTGCGTTTTCTCTTTTACAAGTAGCGCTAGATTTGTAGATTTCTAGCTATTCTCAGTTATGTAAGTTGAGGAATCAATTATTGGGTATTAATAGACTTTTGATTTTTGTCATATTGTCAAAGTAAATCAAATGTTTATGTGGGCTCTTGATAAAGGTAGTAATGGATTATAACACTAAAATTAGTATGTTGCCATGGTCAAATTAGATGTTCGATTAGTTAATTTTAGATATGAAATGGAAGGTTTGAGGTTGGGTTTAATGGTTGCTTTTGATGGTAGATTAAAGTCTATGTTTAAAACAGCTGACTTTTACAAAAAGTCAAACTGTTTTGGTTAACAATAAAATTGAGTCGTTGTGTGCAAAATTAAGGATTTAAATGGTATGGGTATAGTTATGAAAGGTATATAAAGGTGTTACAACGATCAAATCAGTATTTTCTTATGGGTTTAACGGATTTACAAAGTTAAGAAATGTTCAAGTTTGATTCTTGGGCCGAGAAAGGCTTAATGAATTTATTGGGCTCCTCATTCAAAAAGTGTTGGGTCGAAAGATAAATGGATGGGCCGGAAGATTAATTCTTTCTTTTGGGCTTAGTTTATTATTGAAGTCTATAATTATATAATAAGGGTGTGATAGTCTACTTATTTATTTGGGCCATATTATTAGTAACATGATCCGGTTTTGATATTTAGAATCAAGTGTTATAATTTTATGTTGGGAACCTAGAGTCGGGTAAATTAATGGATCCGGTTTAGCATATCAAATGGACGGGTAAGCAAGGACCATTGATTATGATTTTTGAACTAGAAGCGTAATTTACCAACTTAGATAAATTTGGGTTGGGTTCGGGATCTAACTCGAGTAATGAATGAACGAATTATGACGTACATTATTAATATAATAGGTGTTCCACCTAGAGATCGGAAGGGTAAGTGAGGAGCTTTGGAGCAAGCAAGTCAGGTGAGTTTTCTAAACTAAAACGCGTGGCTTTAATATGTTTTCTAAAGCGGATTTATGATGAGAAATGCCATGCTTTATGCTTATGCTTTAATTGCATGATTTGACGTTTGAAAATTTACGTGGGATGTATGCATACATTGATTTTGATGTAAATTGACTAAGTCGGGAAGGGACCCGCCAGCTCATGCCGGGAGGGTGTTCCCGTTTATGCCAAGGGAGGTGTGACCCTGTAAGGCAGCGTGAGACTGACCCGTTGCCACCTTAGGGTGACTTCAGGGTGTCAATTTATGAGGGGTGGATTTATATCCGAAACGATTTCATCTGAACAGTGTTATGAAAGTTTTATGCTGAAAATGATAAATTGTTTTAAATGCTTTGATAACTGTTAGGAGGGACTCACTAGACCTTATGGTCTAACCCTCGCATTTTCAAACTAAAACCTTTTCAGGAAAGCAGGTGATGAAAGACTCTAGCAAGTGAGCAAGGAGCTAGTGAGGCAGTTTGATAGTATAGTGACACTATAGTACAGTTTAGTTTATTTCTTAGTTGTGTAGGTTGTTTCCGCCAACCACTTTTGTTTTAATGTAAGGAAGTTTTGGGTCCCGATTCTGGGATACTCTATGTTTTATGACCTTGCGTGTTTTATTATGAGAAATGTAATGTTTAAAAATGTTGGGTTGTTACATTTGGTATCAGAGCCGTAGTTTAAGGAATTTAGGTGACCGGACGGGCCTAAACTTAAACTTTGAAGTAGAAATCACAACTGAGAATAGGAAATGCGTTAGGAGGACACCATTGTAGGGATATGACTAATAGGGTACCGAGGACTGTCATGTAAGGTAAGTTTGAAATTTCACCTGGCCAGTGAAATTGTGAACTTACAGGTAAATGTATGTGCTTAACCCGCCTTATTATTCCGAAGTGGTAGTCAAGAGCTAGTGTTTATGTCGTGTGCCAGTAATTTAGAATGTCAGTAAGATCCCTGAGAAGTAGATTGAGACCCATAGTCGGGGATATATCGTAAAAGATCAGTTATGATGTGATGTATGTATATACCATAGAAAAGAAATGTTGTATAGAGTGTTATGAGTTGTCTAGAGGTAGTTCTTCGTGAATCCGGAGAGGATGAATGTTCGAGAGTAAGTAAGACTCCTGTTTAGGGAGAGTTCCAGTTCTAGAAATCAAGGAATAAGATTAGTCGGGGTGGTGGGGAAGGACTGTGTCGAAATCTTGAAAGTATCAATGGAGCTCTGGATTCTTAATCGAGCTTTCCAAGGGCAGGGTGAATGAAATAAGATGCTTATAGTGAAATGAAACCATGTAGAATTGGAAAAATGAGATAGTTGATTTAAAACGAAATAGTATGAAAGGATGAGTATGGGAGATGTGGAAAACGTGTTCAGTCAAAGTTGTTGCATGACCGAGAGGGCGACCTTGGGTCGTAGGTAAAGTGTCAAGGGTAAGTTGCGTGAGTAAAGTGGTTGACCTTGTTAGAGTGAGTAGCCTTCAACTGCAAGTAGAGTCTCATGCATGGAGTTCTTTTATGTAACATGAAATTTCCACAAACTAAGTAAAATGTGTAAATATAAGTTTGGATCGAAAATGAGTCCGAATGTGCACGCGTATGTTTAAAGAAAAAGTGATTTCATTCACTTTGCACATTTAAAATTTTGAGCTTAACGCTTTGCAAAGTATTTCTCACTTTTAATGATAAGTTAAATTGTTACAAAAAGGCTAAGAAAAACATTTGCCAGCAAAACTTTTACAATCAAATGAGTATTGACCTATTGATGTCATACAAAATGAGTGTGAGAACCGACTGGTTTATCCCGTGTTAGTAAATTCTTTCAAAATTTTGTGGTACAGGAGATTTTCTTTCAATGTGTTACGGTTGTAACAACGTCGTTCCGATTGAGTAAAATTGAGTTTTACGGATAGATGCATGTACACGATTCTCGAAATCGTTGTACAGTGCATTGCTGTTAGGAGGATGATGGGGTCGTGTGTACCCAAGGTAGTTGCGAATGTGGTTTATTAAATTGATAAAGTGTGCGAAATGATTTATTTAACGTATTGTCATGCATGAAGGCTACGAACCCGCTAGGTCATAGAATATTATATGTTAAGCTAGAGCAGAACTTCAAGAGTGGAAAGTTGTTGGGCAATCAGGAAAGAATGTTGTAGCTTTAGTATTTGTGTTCAGGAGGAAAGGAGAACGGTAGTAGAGTCACTGGTGGATTATAGTATCGGTTGTATGAGGGTTTGCACCCTGGTTCGGTAACTGGAAGTACGGTTGTCAAGGGACGGTTGTGTCCAAAGGAAGGACTTGAAGCCTTCAAGGTGATGGTTTTAGCAACTCGTTATGAGTAGTGTGGTGAGGAAGAATGAAATTCCTTTGGCGTGGGAATATGAGTTTTGGGGTGAGTTTGTAATATTGTTGTTATATGAGTAAGTTTGGTTATAAGGGCGACGAATTTTAAAGTTGATTATGATATGTTGATAGGATTAGGTTCCGTAAGGGAACCCATGTTAAGGAATAGGTTAAGGAGGTAGTTACAGGTCGACTATTGATGTTGAAGTCGACAATCGTGTAAGATGGTTAAGGCCGAAGACTTGAACCAGAAGAGTGAAAGCTGATAGAAAACCTTGTGGGGGTGCTAAGTTAGTAAGAGACCGTTGTTGTTGAATAAGCGTTCTATTTACGAGATATGGAGGGTTCGCAAAAAAGATAAGGTATGTAGCACGAGCGAAGTGAGTGTAGAGATTATATCGATATGTGAAAGAATGTGCCCTGTCTAAGTATGGTTCGGAACCACCTTGAACTAGCAAGGATTGAAAATGTTTGAGTTAGTCGGGAACTTGTGAGTTATTGAGTTAGAGTTGGGGAAGGACAAAGTAACGAGATAAACTCGAATGTTGTATGCGGGAGAATATGGAGGAAAGTTGAAATTGTGTAAGAATGGCCATGAGAGATTTGGTCTGCAGTGTGATGTTATGGGTGAGGAATGTACAGTTATGTAATGGCATTAATTGCCAAGTTAAATGTACCAACTAGTATTTGGAGTGAAATGAAGTTAGAGAGAAAGAAAGCATCAGATAGAAGCTTTTGGAGTTTACGAATGAGATGTACGATCTATTAATCGGATTGTTGGAGCCCATAGGGTGTAAGTTGACTTCATGGCGTGATTATGTTCGGGATAGAAGGACGGAGTAGTGGTAGGAGATTACCCGAAGGAGAAACCAAGTGTTTTTGGTTGTAAGATTCGCTAAGTAGGTATATGTTGAGATCATTGGAAGTTAAAGAGGACGAAGAGTGTGTTAGCCAAATTATGTTATAGTAAATGCTAAATCTCTAGAGAGAGTGAATTGTTTCTTATGTGTGAGGGAATGATCCTAGAAGGAAACAATTGGAAATTTGGTTATGTTGAAAGAATGACATGATGATGATTATGGGTCGGAGTGGTAGTATGATCATTAGTTGATTTGAAACGTCATAATAGATGTATAAGCCTTTGGTTGGTTGAATAAAATTTTATGGGTCTGTTAAGTAATGACATTTATTAGTTATTACAGGATGTGTTGCAATCCTACCGAGATTCTTACTAAGAATTGATAAGGGAGAATCGATATGTTAAAGTGAGAAGTTGATGACAGTATGAGGGAATAAATAATTCTCAAATTATTTTGGAGATGTTGAATTTGAATTTTGAAATTACTCAGTGGGAGTTGTTGGTTAAGAAATCAGTTTTGAGTGATGAATTTTGTGATTACCAAAATAGCGAGATATTGATATTAAGTTATTAAATATGATAATTTATGGGTGATAGGAAGAGGTAAACTACATCTCAATTGGAGTTTATCAATCGGATTAAGTCGATAATTATATTTGGAACGAGTTGGTCAAGTCATAGCTGCTTGTGATAAAGAGAATGAATTGTATTGCTTTGTGCGGTAAGGGTCGGTAGTTATAGGTTACACTATTCGGGAAATGCAGTTGAGAGCGGAAACTGTTATTGTGGTCACGGGTCAGATAAGGACGATTAGGGATTTGTAAGTATTGAGATGCTTACAACCTCTTTCTGTTTGATGTGATTTGTAAGGTGGATTACGAAAATTCTTGAGGAAATGTCTTTGAGAATGACACACTGGTCATTAAAGAACTAGTTACGATGAATCTAAGTAAGAAGCGGGTATGTCTCTTGTAGAGGTATATGATTTTTGGTCATTATGGTTAATCAAAAGAATATTGGAACCCGAGGTTCGTAAGGCCCCTGAATTAATA
Source organism: Saussurea involucrata (assembly GCA_033807775.1). Classification (NCBI taxonomy): domain Eukaryota; kingdom Viridiplantae; phylum Streptophyta; class Magnoliopsida; order Asterales; family Asteraceae; genus Saussurea; species Saussurea involucrata. Next base: position 35,563,115 of record CM066319.1, read on the forward strand.
GACCCGTTTGGGAAGATGAAAAATTAAGATGATCGTATGATACGATTATGAACAAAGATGGCGGGTTTAATCAGAGTTGCGTAACGAAAGCGTGAAAGGACGTTGTTATTGTTTTGTTATTAGAAAGAACCATTCTGAGAGTTGAGATTTAAGCTTTGATAATCAATATTCGCCGGTTATCTTTGGAGTGAATTCCGGGACGGAATTCCATTAAGGAGGGGAGATTGTAATAACCCAAATTAAATAATGTGAGATAAATGAAAGCTAGGGGTTTTAATTGTTCATTTCTCATAAGTTTGGGGTTAAAAATAGAAAATGGGAAATCAATTCCCTTCTTTGTTTGCTGTGCGCCGTTTTGGGAAGAAATAGAGGAAAACAATTCTTTCCTTATTTTAGGGTTTGGTGAGTGTGTGTGTGCAGCCTCCTGCGAAACCGAGAGAGAGAGATGAGGAGGAAGAAATCAAGTGAAGAACTATGGGTGGGGGTGTGTTTTCCTGCTGCACTGCGAGAGAGAGCAGCAAGAGAGATAGAGGCTGCGAGAGAGAGATAGAGAGAGCAGCGAGAGAGATAGAGGCTGCGAGAGAGAGAGAGAGAGCAGCGAGAGGAGACTGCGAGAGAGAGATAGACGACGAGAGAAAAGGGCAGCAAGAGAGAGAGACGTCGGTTGGCTGCCGGAGGTGGTCGCCGGCGGTTGGCTGTCGGTGGTGGTCGCCGACGGTTGGTCGCCGGCGGTGGCGAGTTTTGGCAGCAGTTTTCCTTTCCGTGAGGTGTTATCCCGGTAAGAAAACCATTCCTTTGCGTTTTCTCTTTTACAAGTAGCGCTAGATTTGTAGATTTCTAGATATTCTCAGTTATGTAAGTTGAGGAATCAATTATTGGGTATTAATAGAGTTTTGATTTTTGTCATATTGTCAAAGTAAATCAAATGTTTATGTGGGCTCTTGATAAGGGTAGTAATGGATTATATCACTAAAATTAGTATGTTGCCATGGTCAAATTAGATGTTCGATTAATTAATTTTAGATATGAAATGGAAGGTTTGAGGTTGGGTTTAATGGTTGCTTTTGATGGTAGATTAAAGTCTATGTTTAAAACAACTAACTTTTACAAAAAGTCAAACTGTTTTGGTTAACAATAAAATTGAGTCGTTGTGTGCAAAATTAAGGATTTAAATGGTATGGGTATAGTTATGAAAGGTATATAAAGGTGTTACAACGATCAAATCAGTATTTTCTTATGGGTTTAACGGATTTACAAAGTTAAGAAATGTTCAAGTTTGATTCTTGGGCCGAGAAAGGTTTAATGAAATTATTGGGCTCCTCATTCAAAAAGTGTTGGGTCGAAAGATAAATGGATGGGCCGGAAGATTAATTCTTTCTTTTGGGCTTAGTTTATTATTGAAGTCTATAATTATATAATAAGGGTGTGATAGTCTACTTATTAATTTGGGCCATATTATTAGTAACATGATCTGGTTTTGATATTTAGAATCAAGTGTTATAATTTTATGTTGGGAACCTAGAGTCGGGTAAATTAATGGATCCGGTTTAGCATATCAAATGGACGGGTAAGCAAGGACTATTGATTATGATTTTTGAACTAGAAGCGTAATTTACCAACTTAGATAAATTTGGGTTGGGTTCGGGATCTAAATCGAGTAATGAATGAACGAATTATGACGTACATTATTAATATAATAGGTGTTCCACCTAGAGATCGGAAGGGTAAGTGAGGAGCTTTGGAGCAAGCAAGTCAGGTGAGTTTTCTAAACTAAAACGTGTGGCTTTAATATGTTTTCTAAAGCGGATTTATGATGAGAAATGCCATGCTTTATGCTTATGCTTTAATTGCATGATTTGACGTTTGAAAATTTACGTGGGATGTATGCATACATTGATTTTGATGTAAATTGACTAAGTCGGGAAGGGACCCGCCAGCTCGTGCCGGGAGGGTGTTCCCGTTTATGCCAAGGGAGGTGTGACCCTGTAAGGCAGCGTGAGACTGACCCGTTGCCACCTTAGGGTGACTTCAGGGTGTCAATTTATGAGGGGTGGATTTATATCCGAAACGATTTCATCTGAATAGTGTTATGAAAGTTTTATGCTGAAAATGATAAATTGTTTTAAATGCTTTGATAACTGTTAGGAGGGACTCACTAGACCTTATGGTCTAACCCTCGCATTTTTAAACTAAAACCTTTTCAGGAAAGCAGGTGATGAAAGACCCTAGCAAGTGAGCAAGGAGCTAGCGAGGCAGTTTGATAGTATAGCGACACTATAGTACAGTTTAGTTTATTTCTCAGTTGTGTAGGTTGTTTCCGCCAACCACTTTTGTTTTAATGTAAGGAAGTTTTGGGTCCCGATTATGGGATACTCTATGTTTTATGACCTTGCGTGTTTTATTATGAGAAATGTAATGTTTAAAAATGTTGGGTTGTTACAGGGTTCACATCGGGTTAGGGCGGGTAGCCCGGGTACACGGTACGGGTACCGCGGGTTCGGTGGGTGCGGGTAAGAGTGGGTTCGGGAACCCGGTCCTAATTTAATTTTTTTTTAAATATAACCGTTTACCAACGGCTATTTTTTTATTTTTTTTCAAATTATTAACACTATATATATTAACCTCTACCACTTTCATTTTTTCACACCAAAATTCTATACTTTCTTCCATTATTTCTTCTATTTTTTCATCACTTTATTTTTTAGACAATATGGATTCGCCACAACCCACTTCATCGACCGCATCATCATCATCCATAGACACCGACGAGGAATTTGAGCAGGAAAGGGAATTTTTTATAGGGTTGGTTCGAGAAGCTGCAAAATTAATTTATGGTAGCACCGCCTTATCGTTAAGAAGAGAACCGAGGGCCGGGAACATAGATAGAGGCCGGGTAGCTGCAAACGAGCGGCTTTTGCAGGACTACATTGGCAAAAACCCGGTTTATACACCGGATATGTTTAGACGGCTAGATTTTTAATGTTTTAATTTTATTTTGTAATTTTTAAATTTTTAATGAATGTTATGAATTTTTATTTTTATTATTTATCTTATTTTTATTTATTAAAAAATATATGAATATTTTTATTTTGTTAAATAATTAAATGTATAAATAAAAGAATTAAAAAAGTTGATGTGACGTTGAGGTGACATCAGAGTTCAGAGGGTTTGATAGGTAGCGGTACTCCACTTTAGGGTAAGGAGGGTAGGAAAGAGAAAAGCTGATGTGGCGCTGAGGTGGCATCAGGGTTCAGAGGGTATGATAGGAAGCGGTACTCATGGTCTTATAGAGGTGGGAATTCTCTGGTTTTGTGGTTAGGGGATTTTTTTCATACTTGAAGCAAGTGTAAGAGCATCTTCAATGGTAACACCCAATAGCTTGAAGAATGACTTGAAGTTGTGGACCCCACAATTTTTTTGATTTTTTTAATACAATGACTTGAGTTTTGTTGCTAATGACTTGGTGCAGACCAAGTCATTTGAAGTTTGTTTGTGAGAGGGCATTTCAAAGTCCTTCAAGTCATTGTGGGTCCCATTAATTTTTTAATATAAATTTTTTTTATCAAGTCTTTGGAAAGACTTTGCCATTGTGGATGCCCTAAGGCCTTTAATTTGTAATTTTTTTGTTTTATTTAATATATGTATATAGTGTATGAATAAATATATGTACATATGTAAATATATTTGATTTTTAATATTGGTAATTATGTAGTGACAACTAATTAAAATTATAATTTTAGAATACATTGTTTTTTATTTTGTTTCACTAAACGAGCACCCGCCGGGGATTTCTTCCCTTCTAACATGTTGGGGATTAGTCGAGGCAGGGTCGAGAACGAGGGACTTAAACGGGTGTCAGAGTTGGGGACAGGGGTTGCATTTCGCCCAATGCCTGCCCTATTTCCATCCCTAACCAAATGCTTACTAGGTAACTGTTTACTAGGAAGAGTCACCACTCTCACTTATCTTATCGGCTAATATTCTTGGCCGTTAAAATAGATTGATGGTAAGCGTTTATAATCCGGTAAAAACTTACCGGGTAAGAATCACCACCCTCACTTACCATGTACGACTATCGATCCTTGTCTTTCTTCTTAACGAGTAAGATTCTCGATCCTTGTTTTGTTCACCCAGTAAGTTGATTAAACGGGTAAGGGCTTATCAAGGTATGTGTTTAATAAACGGTCCCTTATATCTAGTGAGGTGTAAACCCTTGAACTCTTAGAACATCTTCAACAGATTCTCTAAAAGTTCTCCAAAATGAAGAATGTAACATCAAAATCTCTAAAAACAAAAATCGTTTCAACTCCAACATATACTTCATTTCGGATATTTCAATATTACAACATCAATTATATCATTAAGATATTTCATTCATCTAATAAAATATTATTCTCTCTCTAAAAAAGTTGCATTTGAAGTTTTTTATCAGTGGAAATATATTATACACTTTCTTTCTCTTCTACTTTCTCCATTTTAAAGAAACGTCTGGAGAATCTATTGGAGCAAAAAAAAAACATATCTAAAATCTCCATTTTGAAAAATATGTTGGAGATGCTCTCAAAAAGCCAAATGCCCGGATACTACAAGGCGAAACACCTTTCGGTAAATGCTCTAATTTATTTAGGGGGCTTTTGGTTCGGGGTATTGAGGGGTAAGAAATGAAAATAATATAACAATATGCATAATTCACATAACATATAACACATATTTTACATTCATCCAATCAGATCGAGGATACAAATTGGTCTCTTGATACAAAACAGCACAAATATAATGAAAACACAACTAACCTTTTGCTAATAATATATCCATACAAAATTGCATATAGCAAAAAGAATCAAAAGAAACTTCAAAATCCATTCAGATAACTATCCCCTTTCCTTATCATTTTAGATATAATTATCTCAAACTTCCCCTTTCCTTATCATTTACTCGCTGCTGACCTAAAATGCATATTTTGAAAAACAAAATGAGGGTAGTGAGGAAATCCTTGTCGGTGAGCGGTTCAATAAAGCCATGGAACACAAAATCTTTAAATCAATTAATCAACTAGTAAGCCTGCAACAGTCGCTTTTAAAAAACAACCGTACACTCCAATAAGACCGCGATCAATATCGACAGTGAGCGCAGTGGCTCACCATATGAAACACACTCATTGGCCAAACATATACATATAAAACCCCCCTGCATGGACCATTACAGTCTCACACGCAAACGAGCTTATGTTGTGTAAGACCCTTCAACCCAAGATTCAATAATCCCATTACATGTGTTAATTTAATATCAAATCACGTGTAATAAATATTGCATCACGGTTACCAATCATAAACCAAAAACATAAACAAGATGTAATATTTCATAATATATGCATTTCAGTTGAAAAATGATTGAAATAAAATTCACCTCGTTTACGATAATTCACAAAATAAACTTTAACCAATACGAGTAATCCAAACCGAACATGAATATGAATTAAGCATATATTATAATCGGAGCGATTTAATCTATTTCAATACTCTAAACAAACTCTAAGATATCGTTTTTGAAATAGACATAATTACTCTAATTAATCAAAACAGACATAATTTTTGAAATAACAAAAAACACTTGCAAAAACAGGGACAATATCGTTTCTGTAAAACAAAAGTAAGTATACATTGAATAAAATAATAACTATTCGGAACTTTTCTAAAACCATTTTCAATATATTTTCTAAAATAGATAAAATGTATTCTCTATTTTGCTTGAATCAAAAGATTTGCTAAAACTTTCATATAAAATAGAAAAACCAGAAATTTCACATATAATAAAATACTATTATTGTTTTACATAAAATTATATAATATTTTTATAATATAATTAATGTTAAACTCTCTATAATAGAGAATCCGTTCAAATGAAATACGATTTTATTTACAAAAAAATCACTTTTGATTTTGTTTTTAAAAAAAATTATAAATGATCTATTAAAATTTAATACCTCAAGTACAATGATTTTGTCTTGATATAATACCTCAAGTACAATGATTACAAAAGTAATGTACTCCATTCTTAACATAACATTGGGACAGCTAAAAAAAACTCTCATAAAGTCAAATAAATGTAACTACAGAGAGAGGAATTTATAGGGAGGGTTTATTTGATGCATAGAAGAGTTTTTTTAGAGGTAACATATATTGAAAAAAGAAACAAACAAGAAGGTTCAAGCTTCTGCAAGAAGCAGAAGCAACAACACAAACTCCGACAACAGACAACAACACGTAACCCACAAAGCAAGATGAGCACACGGGAAAAACAACCAAACCCAAACGAAACCCTACAACGGATTAACGAACACAAGCAGAATTAGCCAACAAACCACACCAACTAGAAGAGGTTTATTTAGTCTAGTGTTATATTTGACTTCATACACAATATGAATAATTATTTATCAAGTAAGAATTAAAGAGTTGTCATGTTTTTCTAGTACTACATGCATACATGAGTTATATACTATAAAACATGATAACTCCTTGATGTTTGCTTGATAAATCATCAAACTTTTCCAACATTTATATTTAAGCAACTCCAAAAAAAACATCTCGTTTCAAGTGAAAAGTTATGATATCACGAAGATCTCGCTAAATACATACACCAATCATACAAAAAACATGTAAGATCGACTCAATGCTAGCTACAACTGAACGTTATGACTTCACAAAAATGTTACTATATGTATACACGAGCTTTCATTTAACGAACAAACATAATAATTGAAAATATATAACATTAACAAATTGTAAGAACAATTTCAAATAACACAAAAACAAAGATATAATTTACTTTTAAGATTTATGTAGTAACCGTGTCCAAATAATAAGAGTTTCAAGCCTTGTGGTGGAAATGTAATAAGATGGAAGTTGAAGGGGGTATTTTGTAAATGTGGGATAAGGTATAAAATGGGCTCAAAACCCTAGGAGAAACCATATTCTCCTGATTTTGGTGTGTGGGGTGTCGGCTGATTTGGTGAAAGAAAGAGAGGAAATGAGCTCTTGAAGGTTTTGGTGCACTAGAGAAAGAAGTAATCAAACTTTGGAAATCAGAAGAAGGATTGTTGTGAATTTCGTTTCTGGCAAGCATTTGAGCAGGTAAACTCTCAATCCATTACTCCATTTAATGAGGTTGTTGATTGTAGAGTATTGAGAAGTTTAGTTGGATAATAGTATTGCCAAAACTCTTGTGGAAGGTTTAAGCTCCTCTTGTTTATGTCTTTATGGATGTATATTGTGGGGTTTGGTTCTAGTACGTTTTTGGTAGTTGTTATTGCCTAATCGTTGCTTTGGCGGAGCTCAGGACGGGATTTTCGAGTGAAAAACTCGAACAGCGCCCCGTCCGGATACCTTCAATAGAAGAAGGTGTCCGGGTAAGCACCCGGAGATCATGTTGTCCGGATAGAAGTGTTGTCCGGATGAGTGTGTTGTCCGGATGGGTATGTTGTCCGGATAGAAGCGTTGTCCGGATGAGTGTGTTGTCCGGGTAGAAGTGTTGTCCGGATGAGTGTGTTGTCCGGATGGGTATGTTGTCCGGATAGGAGGGTTGTCCGGGTAGAAGTGTTGTCCGGATGGGTAGGTTGTCCGGATAGGCGAGTTGTCCGGACAATTTCGGTGTCCGGATAATTGGGTGACTTAGCTTATATTTTTGCCTGTACGTTCAGGGAAGTCGTCTGGGAGTCGGAACCAGCTTAGAGGAGAAAAGTAAGAGCATCAGGTGAGTTTTTCTAACTAAGCTTGATGGTACTTGTTGTTACTTGTACATGCATGCTTATTTAAGGTATGTTGCATATGAGTTTCTTATGCATGATGTGATATATATATATATATATATGTATGGGAGGGTGTGCCCCATATGATGCGGTGGCTATAATTGTGTATGGGGGGTGTGTCCCGTATGCATGAGGTGCTATACATGGGGGTGTGTCCCATAAGCACGATGTGTTATACATGGGGGGTGTGTTGGTCCCGAAGGCCTATACAAGTTTGTAGAAGGGGGGGGGGGGGGTTTGAATACAAACACACAGATTTTACTTTTCTAAATTGTTTATTGATAAATCATTAACAATTTACAGCTTGTTGCGGAAACAAGATTAAGGATAAACCTAAATCTAAACAAGTTGGAACACTAAGATTTCTTGCACTAAGAGAGATAAGGAAATTACTAATAATAACCTATCTGAGATAAGAGATTTGAACTTGTCCAGAGTTAGCAAGTTACTTCAAAAGAAGTGAGTTCATCTCTTTATATACTGCATGCATTTAATGCAAGTCAGTATATACTTTATACGTGTCATCAGCTGGTTGGTTGCATGTCATTGACTTTTGATGACAACCTTAGTAGCCGTAAGGATGAACAGTGTAGTATCAGAGTGGTTGTACGATTTCAGATTTTCGGAGGTTCTTTTCTGACATTTCGTACGGAGACGTGCAAGGGTGGTTAAGACAAAAGTACTTTGTACGGAGGACTTCATGATCAGCTTTCGTTGATTCAGCGATTATCATTTTCTATTCAGCGAATGATAAAGTTCAGCGATAGCTGAAGTCTTGTACTTGATACTTCACGTTGAGTGGACAAATCTGAGTCTTCGCTGATCCGCATTAGTTCATTAGGAGACTTGTCGCTGGTTCTTGAGCTTGATCTTCGACTTCAGCGTAGAACCTTTGTTGACGTGAAACTTGTCTTCAGAGATCATAAGTAAACAACTAACTTATCAGCGATCATCATAATGACTGAACAGACTCAGAGCATTAATGACGAACAGTTTCGCTGAATGTTTAACTTAAAGAGCGAGAGTTCCTATCAGCGGTACTGTAAGATCTTAGTACTTATCAGCGATAGTGAAACTCTGATACATATTGTTTACTTACAATTTTCACTAAGTATATAAGAGAGGGTCATTATCAAATCACTGCGGGTTTGGATCAACAATCTCCCCCTATTTGATTATGACATAGCAACAAAGAAAATTGTTATTTAATGAAAACATAAGGATAAAAAGAACTCATAAAATATTTGTCCCTTTTACTGTTTTCTGGGATCTTTTCAGTACTTATGGAGTAAAGTACGTTCGCTGAAATCTTTCTTTAAAATATTGAATCAGGTTACAATGAAGAACAGAAAGATTACAAGTACAAGCGAAAATAATTTACAAGTACAGAAGGATAACTGATACAATAGAGAAAAAGGAGATTATATCAGTTTTCAAAGGGTTCTTCCTTAATGAGAAGTTCATCAAGGGTTTTTTCAGTGGGGATCATCCAGTCAGGAACCGTTACGCCTCGTTTTCTTTTGTTCAGCGCTTCTTCAAAGATCAAGGGTTTTAGGTGTCGTGCCTGAATGTCTTTTCTGAAGTCACACCAGTAGATGAGATCTCTGAGCTGTTCGATTGGAGTGATTGGAAGCTCAGCAATCCGTTGAAAACATTTACGTCCGTCGTAGTCGAGAAAGAATATTCCATAAGGATTACTGATGACTTTACCAGGGACGAAAAGTTCACATGGTGGCAAAGAAATGTCAAGGGCAGATAGATCAGGGTCAGGACCAAGCACTTCAGCGCGAGAGAAACCAATTCCAGTTTCATTTCGTATGACAGGACCTGAGTTTGAATCTTGACGTTTCTTCTTTGGAGAGGCCCTTTTTCTTTTCAGCTTAAGATCAGGAAGAGGAGGAATGTCCACACAAGAAGATATCAAGTCGATCTGTCTGTTTATCAGCTTTTCGAAATGATCCTTGTACTTAGATTGTGACGAATGGATAGCTAACCTCATCTCCAGCCATTCAGAGAGACCATACCTTTTTACACTGTCAGCGCGAAAGGCTTCAGATTGGCCATCTTCTCTGAAAAGTTTGATGTCAACAATAGGTACTCCGATAGAGGTTCTTCCAGAGATGAATACCTTGTTGATCTTCGTTGGACGATATCTGAAGTGAATTTTCTCTTTACACCAGATCAGGGTGGTCTGAGAAACTTCAGTTTTCTTTTCCACGATCTTCTGGGCTTCTTCCCAAAGCTTTCGTTGGATTTGAATGGGAACACGTTTCAGCTTGGGGTCTTTGACAGATTCTTGAGTAAGCTTGATGGCGTATTCTCTGTTTTTTTCTTCAGCTTCCTTTCTTTCAGCGATTAGGCGTTCAGCTCTGAGGTGTTCCTTGTATTCAGCTTTTGAGATTCTGAACTTTGGAGGAACTGAAGGAAGTTGATCACGCCTCAGAATGATTCGCTGATCCTCGAATCGCTTTATTATTTCCTCTCTTCTCTTTTGTTCTTCTTCTCTTAGCTTTTGAGGAGCTAAGGAAGGTCTGTGTCTGTGTGAGAGAGTCTGTTCTTCAGGTTCATCAGTCTCAGAGATCAAATCTAAGACTGGGATTATTTCTTCAGCGGCAGCTGGTATTATTGGTGAAGTCGCAGTTGTGGAGCCTTCAGCGATATCCTCAAACAGGGGAGAGGACTAGCTGAAACACAGCGATCTTACAAGTAAGAACTTGGGTAGAAACAGATAGAGAGAATTGGTTTAAGTGTATAGGCTTGGGTAGAGGAACTGATAGTGTATGATAGAGGAGGGATGGAGTAAGAGATGTTTAGTGTACCTGACAAACCGGCTTTTCAAGCAAGATTGTCAGATTGTCATCTTCAGCGACGCTTTTGCCTTTGCCTTTCTCAGCTCCAGAGGCTGAGGGCTTTGTCTTTGTCCGCTCCCCTGAAGGTTCATTTATCGAGATCCCCTTAAGAGGTTTGATCCTTGGGGCAGGTTTGACGATAAAGAAATCATCGTCATCTTCGTCATCATCATTCTTCTTTGGAGAAGAAGATGGTTCATCATCAGGGATGTCGACGGCGTCATCATCTTCTGCTTCGGATTCTTCAGCTTCGTCTTCGAGTTGCTCCCCCTCAGATGCAGAGGCGAGCTTCTCGGTTCCCTTAGGGTTTTCATCTCCCTGAGGTCCAGCGGAAGCTTCAGTTTCAATAGTCTTCTCACCCTCTTCAGCGAAGGTGAGGTCTTCGTTCTTCTCTCCCCTGATAGATTCATCATGTGAAAGGTCTTCAGCGCTCTTTTCAAGATCCTCAACGCTCTTCTCCCCGGTATGTTCAGCGCTCTTTTCCTCGGGATGTTCAGCGCTCTTCTCCCCCTCTTTCTCATGATGACTGGGGGAGGAATGGGTAGACTCTTCAGCTGTGGGAGGCTCTCTGTCTTCTTGGCCAGAGATACCCACACATCATTCAATCTTTGCTAATCTGACTTCTAGGCCAGTTATAGCAGGATTGATCTTTTCCAGCTCTTTGCGATCCGTCTCTGTGAAAGTTTCCAATGCAGGGACGGGGGCAGGTTCAGGAGCAGGAGTTCTCGCCTTGTTGAGCAGCTCTTCAATCATTGTTTTCATCGAACCAACGTCGGTCTTTACAGAGCCTAAGTCAGTCGTCAGAGTTTGAACATTTGTCTTCACAGCAGACATATCACCCTCTAGTGCTCCAACCGATGTCTTCAGCGTTGTTACTTCGCCGGACATGGAGGAAACTGATTGTTTGAGTGAGGTGTAGTCTGTGTAGATATCAGCGAGCACCTTAGCGAAATCGCTGAGAGTCTTATCAACTTGCTTCAAGTCATCTGCGGAAGCCGTCTTCTCCACCACCGTTGTCAGCTTTGTCAAATTTTCTCCAGCGGTGGTTACAGCTGCAGAGTTGTCGGAGAGTGTGGTGGTGAGATCTGTCAGCTTTGTTTCCACGGACTTCAGAGAAGCGTTGATGTCTCCCAAATTAGGACCTGTAACACATAAGTACTTGTGAACAAAGGAAAGCTCAGAAGTTTCAGGTTTAGTTACAATGTATATGGGTTGATTTGTACCTGCAGGAGGATTGATGAACTCGTCAAAGTTGCGGATCCCTGAAAAATGTTCCATATCTTCCTCAAAAGTTCCGTGAGGAATGGTGATCTCTGCATGTCCTGTCTTCATCATTCTTTGAGAAGCGTCAGCGGAGGCTTCTGGAATGATGGCATCTCCAGTATTCTTTGGAGGAGTGTCCAAGTGAGTGGAGGGAGAAGCGAAGGATAAGAATGGGGTTCGGGTACTGAGTTCAGCGTTGGAATCACTGACAATCACTTCATCAGTCTTTTGAGAGACTGAGGGAGGTTGGGTAGGTTCCAAGTTTCTAACCTCAGCGTTTGGAGACGCTGAAGTCTGGATTGGAGGGATGGCTTGCACGGGTGTGGCAGAGCGTACCGCGGAACTTTCCTTCAGCTCTTCAGAATGAGCTGAGGAGTCTTCAGCAGGAGATTGCTGGGGTTGCTCCTTGGTTTTCTTGATCCTTTTGGAACCAAGTGGGATTGAAGAGTGTTTCCTTTTCTTAGAAGGAGAGGATTGTGTGGCCGGGGCATCAGCGATGGGTATTGTCGCTGAAGGAGCCACAGAAGTCGAAGAATTAGGGTTAAGAAGAGAGAGAAGGGTAGAGAGACGTACCTCATTGTCGACAGGTTTGAAATCGAGCACCTTAGGGCCAACCTGAGAGAGTTTCAGGTCACCCTCTTGAGGATAGCTGTCCTTCAGGCCATATTGAAAGATGGCGCTGATGAATCGGGGGTAGGGAACCCATGCAGGTCTGTCAGCAGCAGAATCTACTCTTTGTACTAGGTCATCATAAATGATAGATGCCCAGTCAATATGTAGACCTTTCAGCTGTGCGTATCCCATAGCCTGCTGAGGTTGAGCGGCTTGATCAGAGGAGCCGGTCTTCGCTGTCATGCAGCTGATCAGGTGTGCAAAGATGAAATTCATCTCACTGGGCATTTTGGACTTCTTTATCAGCGTCAGCTTCTTCTCGGGCTTCTTGTCCCTTCCAGTTTCCCAGACATAGCCCATTGCATCAAAAAATGCAATAAGAGCTTCTTTGTCAGCGTGCTTTTTGTGGTCAGGGAATGGAACGAAAGGTTTTTCTTTGGTAGCATTGGGAAAGTTCAGGGCTTTTCGAATGATTGCGGGGGTTATCTTTATTGTGCCATACTCAGTATCGCTGAGTATGCAGTCAATAGTTTTGGAGGGATCTTTGGCGGATGGTAGCTGAGAGTGTCTGGCAGAGTACCAGAACTGGGAAGTAGTAGCTGACTTGCAGGAGGTGTGATGGTCAGGGCTGTTGAAATGCAGCAGTTTTTCAGGAAATTCACAGCATCATCCAGATGTGTGACTTGCTTTCGAGGAGGAAACTCGAGAAGCGCAGAGAGGTTGTTGACCTTGGTCCAATCTAGTTGATCCAGCTTGAACTTAACCTGAGGGGCTTTGATGATTTCCACTTCCTCAGAGTCAGCGGAGATGTTCTCAGCGGTAACATTGATCTTTGAAGTTGCCATTACTCTGTATTATCAGTTCAACCAAAGATGTTAACAAATAAGAATTGTCTTGATATGGAAAGAATTTCCATTAAGATGGTTCGAATTTTGTTCATTTCATTCAGACAAAAATGTCTTAATGAAGATTAGGGTTTTTCTTGATTTTTGACAGAAATGTAAAACCCATTGAATCTTGTTATCCAGTTTTCTATGAAGAAATTAGATTCTGGAAACGAATGAAGAACAAGTTTAAGATTTTTGCATTTAAACTTGAAGAACAACCATGAAATGGTTGTGTTCATAAAACCATGAAAGAAATGATTTCATTTTACAAAGTTCTTTTGTTTGATCTTGTTAAAACAAAGAGAAGATCGGAAACAAGTTATACGCATTTGGTAATAAATAAGAACATATTAACCTTGATGTTTGATAACGAAGATGATGAACAGTTCTTGAGGTTTTTGAGAGCACAAATGCAACAGAGGATTCTTTCTTGCGGAGGAAGATTTGATCGCGTAAAAGATAAAATATAAACCAAGAGTTGTTTATATAGAGATTTTAGAGAGAGAAAACCTTGAGCGGGAAAAGGTTTTCATCATGACACGGATACGTGTTTGCATTTGATTGGAAGTTTGAACGAAACGTTCAAACGTGTGTCAGAAAGAAATCGTGCCGGGGTTTATCCGTTGCAATGACGTCACAACTGTCCTTTCATATTCTTGGTTGTCTCTGAGGTTTTGAAAAACTCATGGACTATTTGAAAACATGAAGCACTGAATAGAAATATCAGTGAAGGTTTTAAGAAATTTCAAAAAGTCGCTGTTAAGGAAGAGATATTCAGCGATGCAATTTATTTTGAAATCTTGCATTTACATGCGATATGTCAGAGAGAGAAAACATACCTTGATATCAGCGAATCAAGTTTATTCAGAGAGAGAATGATAGAATGGGTTATACAAGTTGATTTTATCCTATCGCTGATCAATGTGAACTACTGAAGGTTTTATCCTTCAAAGTTCAGCATTCCAAGCTCGCTGATGAGAAAGTTGAATCTTGTCTCATCAAGAGGTTTGGTAAATAGATCAGCTAACTGATAATCAGTTGGAATAAAATGAAGTTCTATATCACCATTCATCACATGATCTCTGATAAAATGATATCTGATTTCGATGTGTTTTGTCTTTGAGTGTAGCACTGGGTTGTTGGCTATAGCGATGGCACTAGTGCTGTCGCAATAGATTGGAATTTTGGAGAGCTGAAGATCATAGTCTAGTAGTTGATTTCTCATCCACAAGAGTTGAGAACAACAGCTTCCAGCGGCTACATACTCAGCTTCAGCTGTGGAAGTGGACACTGAGTTTTGCTTCTTACTTGTCCAACTTACCAGCTTTCCAACCAGGAGCTGACATCCTCCTGTGGTGCTTTTCCTATCCATTTTGCAACCTGCAAAATCACTGTCTGAATAGGCGGTTAGATCGAATCCTGAGTCTTTGGGATACCAAAGACCTAGATTCGTTGTACCCTTAAGATATCGAAAGATTCGCTTTACAGCTTTCATATGAGATATCTTAGGTTCAGCTTGATATCGTGCACACAAGCATGTTGCAAACATAATATCGGGTCGGCTAGCTGTAAGATACAATAGTGAGCCGATCATCCCACGGTACAACGTGACATTGATAGGAACACCCTTTGTGTCCTTATCAAGTGTCAGCGGTGGTGCCATAGGGGTTTTCATAGCTGAACTTTCAGTTAAGTCGAATTTCTTCAGCATATCTTTAACATATTTTCCCTGATTAATGAAAGTTCCTTTTTCAGTTTGCTTAATCTGAAGACCAAGGAAATATGTTAGTTCACCCATCATGCTCATTTTATACTCATCTTTCATTCTATCAGCGAAACGAGTACAAAGCTCAGGGTTAGTAGAACCAAATATAATGTCATCAACATATATTTGAACTAGAATGATATGACCTTTCACTTTTCTAAAAAATAGAGTTTTGCCAATCTTACCTCGCTCAAATTTTTCAATATGGAGATAAGTGGAAAGAGTGTCATACCATGCACGTGGAGCTTGCTTTAAGCCATAAAGTGCCTTGTCCAGTTTATAAACATAACCTGGACGCTTAGGATCTGAGAATCCTGAAGGTTGTTCCACATAAACTTCTTCATTCAGCTTTCCATTCAGAAACGCTGACTTATCATCCATCTGATGTACAGTGAAGTTTTTGTGTACAGCATATGCTAAGAAAAGACGAATAGATTCAAGTCTTGCTACTGGAGCAAATGTTTCGTCATAATCTATGCCTTCCTCTTGTCTGTATCCCTGAGCAACAAGACGAGCTTTGTTGCGAGTTACAGTACCATGTTCGTCCAACTTGTTTCGATAGACCCATTTAGTGCCTATCACCGTTTTGTCAGTTGGTCTACGAACGAGTTTCCAAACTTTGTTTCTTTCGAATTCAGTCAGCTCTTCTTGCATAGCGCTGACCCAGTTTGGATCTCTGAGGGCATCATCTATTTTCTTTGGTTCAGTTAGAGAAATAAAGTTAACAAATAAATAAATATTACCTGCACTTCTACGAGTCTGAATACCAGCGTTTGGATCACCAAGAATTTGATCGATTGGGTGATTTACAATCCATCGCTGAGCCGGAGCATACGTCGCTGACTCAGTCTGAACTAGAGAAACTGAAGATGAGGCTTCAGCTACTTCTGGATTATCAGCTAAGAGAGGAATGTTTGCATTTGTCACTTCATTCACTGATTGCTGAGAAATAGATGGAATTTCTGAGACATTTGGATTAACTGCAGGTATAGTGTTTATAGGAACAGCTGAGACCCAAGATGTTTCAGCTTCACTATTTTGCATATCTGGAATGATAGTGGGACTATCATCTTCTACTGGATGAGCATGAGGAGTGGGAATCTTCTGAATCACCAAGATGAGAAAACATCCATTGATTCAGTTCTTCTGTATCAGCGTTCGGTTTAGAGTTCGCTGAACGGGATTCGTCAAACGTGACGTGAATAGTTTCTTCTACAATTTGTCTTCTTCGATTGAAGACTCTGAAGGCTTTGGAAACTGAGGAGTATCCAAGAAAGATTCCATCATCAGCCTTAGGATCAAACTTTCCAAGGGCATCTCTGTTGTTCAGTATGAAACACTGACATCCAAAGATGTGAAGAAAGCTGATTGAAGGCTTTCTCCCATGAAAAAGTTCATAGGCTGTTTTATTGAATCTTTTGACTATCAGCGACCTGTTTTGCGTAAAACAAGCAGTGTTGACAGCTTCTGCCCAAAACTGAGTAGGCAGGTGAGAATCGCTGAGCATTGAACGTGCAGCTTCAATAATTGTTCCATTTCTTCTTTCAGCGACTCCATTTTGTTGCGGTGTTCTCACTGACGAAAAGTTGTGAGAAATACCCTTACTCTCAAAGAAGGAATCAAGAGAACTGTTTTTGAATTCAGTCCCATGATCACTCCTTATTGAGCGAACGGTCAGATTGTTCAGGGTTTCCATCTTCCGAACAAAGGTGATGAGTTCTTCAGGGGTGTCACTCTTAGAACGGAGAAACATTACCCAAGTGAAGCGAGAGAATTCATCAACTATGACCAGCGTATATTTCTTTCCAGCGATGGATTGTTTGTTAACAGGGCCAAACAAATCCATATGGAGTAGTTGTAGAGGAGATGACACTGAGGAGACTTGCTTTGACTTGAAGCTTGCCTTGGTCTGCTTCCCTTTTTCACACGCTGAACATAAAGACTCTTTGGCGTATGAATGCTGAGGTAGACCAGTGACTAACTCTTTGGAGGAAAGAGTATTCAGTGTCTTGAAATTTAGATGCGAGGGCCTCTTATGCCATAGCCAGTTAACATCAGAAGATGCCTTTGAGAAGAAACAGGAGTTCTCAGTGGTTGTTGAGTCCATGTTTATTACATAAACATTTTCCAAACGATAACCGCTGAGAGCTATCTTCTCCTTTTTGTCAGTGACAAAGCAGGATTCCTTAGTGAAAATCACTTTGTTATCCATATCGCAAAGCTGACTGATGCTTAGAAGATTATGCTTTAGCCCTTCAACATATGCGACTCTTCTGAAGGAGGTTGTACCATTTGAAAGTACACCATACCCTCGGGTGTGTCCTTTTCCATTTCCACCGAAAGTCACAGAGGGACCCTTCTCTTCCTTGTATTCAGCGAGCAGGCTTTTCTTTCCAGTCATGTGTCTAGAGCATCCGCTATCGAGATACCAGATACCCTTCTTAACCTGCAATACAAAGGAAGATTAGTTTTTCTTAGGTACCCACTTAACCATGTATACACGTTTGTCAGTGGAAGTAGTTGGAATGGAAGGTTCAGCAGTCTTCACAGCATTTGAAGATTCAGCTTTGTCTTTCTTCACTTTGGTTAATTTCTTAACCTCAGTGGTAGAATTCACCTTGACCTGATTTGCACCAGGGTTGGTCTTCTTTGCCTTGGGGGCAATCTTCACCTTAGCTATCTTTTCAGCTTTGGTGGTTGTGGGGCACTTACTAGCAATATGATCAGTGAGTCCACAGTGATAACATTTCCTATAACTAAAAGTAGTTCTAGGACCACTTGTATGCTGAGCTTTTAATTTTGAATTGGAAGTGCCAGCACCAAGTAAACTATTGGCTTTAGAAATGGGACGAACATTCAGTTCTTCAGATTTCTTACCAAGGATATCCACTCTAAGTCTAGGAGTAGATCTCTGAATAGATCCATAGATCAGCTTCTTTGATCCAGAGGGATGGGTCACTGAAGCTTTAGAAGCATTCAGCTTTGGTACTAAAGTACCCTTCTGAGGATTTTGATAAATAACAATTCCTTTACCTTTGTCTTTAGAGACAGAGGTATGTTTTGAATAAACCATTTTCTCCTTACCTTTTGAGGAGGTAAGAGTTTCCTCAGGGATTGGTGTAATGGACGATGAGCACTGAGATGATGAAGTGTCAGCGACTGAGGATACGAATGTTCCAAATTTAAGCATTGAACGTTCAGTGGTTGGTTTTGGAGTATCATATTTATAACCCAGACCACGTTTATCACTCAGAGGAATCTGAGCCTTAATTATCTCAGTGATCTTTGTTGAAGAATTACACCATCCTTCAACAGTAGCTTTTTCAGCCTCTAATGCAGCGATAGCTTCTGCTCGTTCGATTTTGACTAGCTGATTTAAATATACTTGATCTTTAAAATCTTCTTCAATTTTAGAAAGCTTTTCTATTTGAAGGTGGCAGTTTTTAAGCTTTTCAGCGAGATCAAGATTTTGGTTTTCAACCACAGTTTTGCCGTTCATGACTTCGTATAAACTTCTAGTCAAGAGATCGATCTTACGGAGACTATCAGCTTCATCAATATTTGCAATATTGGTAAAGAAAGAAGGTGATACCTGAATAGTAGAGGTTGAAGCGGAGGGTATGTCTGAACTTTCTTCCTCTTCTTCAATCTTAGCCATAAGACATTGATTTGCTTCATCATCTTCAGAGTCAGATGATGATGCTTCTTCATCAGAAGCAGCCCAATCATAGTCAGCCATCAGGCCTTTGCCTTTCTTCTTAAAGCTTTTCAGCTTCGCATATTTTTCTTTCAGCTTTGAGTATTTGTCATATTTATTCCTTGTAACAAAGGATTTCTTTGTAAAAGCTGAGGGTCTAGAAACTTTCTTAGACCTGCACTCGTTAGTAAAATGTCCTATTTTTTCGCAGTTAAAACAAGTAGCAGTAGCCTTATCAACAAAAACTGATGATTTAGGCTTGTCAGCTATGGAAAGAGGTTTGTTCTTTCTAAACATTTTCTTCTTGGCAAATCTCCTGAACTTTTTGGTTAGGAGAGCCAAGGATTCATCATCTGAAAAATCAGAATCTGATGAACTTTCAGAGTTACTCTCTAACTCAGTGATAGTGACCGAGGGTCGCTGAGTAGAAGGTTCCTCTGAGATTAAAGCAACAGGGGTGCTTTTGGAATATTTTACAAGATTCTTCTTAAGATGGCTTGATTGCTCATGATTCAGCAACGTGCCATATAAGGTAGCAAGGGTCATTGATCTTAGATCCTTTGACAGCTTGAGACACATGGAATAATTGTCCCAGCTTTCAGGTAAACATTCTAGAAACTTTGTCAGCACTTCAAAGTTAGAATATTCCTTACCAACAGTTTTCAGATCTATAATTAAACAATTAAAATGTTGGTGAACTTCAGAGAGAGTTTCATTCTTACCAGAAATGAAGCTTTCGTATTGTCTTACCAGGTTGATCTTTCTTGAGTCCTGGACTTCAGACGTTCCTTCATACTGAACACATATTGTGTCCCACATGGCTTTTGATGTTTTCAGGTTCATGACGGAATGGTAGACTTCGTCAGGAAGAGCCATGGATAGTATGAATCTGGCTTTTGTATCTATAGCCACTTTCTTCTTATCTTCATCAGTCCATTGATGGATTTCTTTAGGTACCAGCCTTTCTGGAATAGCAGGTCTATTCTCAGTGCCTGGAACTGCAGCATCAAATCTTACAGGGATGAATGGACCATTCTCAATATAGTAAGGTATAGTAGGGTCTACACCTTCTAAGAAGAGTGTCATCCTATTTTTCCATAAGTTGAAGTTATCTCTGGAAAATCTAGGGGGTTTTGCAAGAGAACCATTGTCTATATAATGTGTGTTTGTGTTGGTGGCCATTTTCAGATAATAGCAAGGAAGAGAAATATCTTAGATTAGATCTTGTTTATGAGATTAAACAAATCCGCTCTGATACCACTTGTTGGTCCCGAAGGCCTATACAAGTTTGTAGAAGGGGGGGGGGGGTTGAATACAAACACACAGATTTTACTTTTCTAAATTGTTTATTGATAAATCATTAACAATTTACAGCTTGTTGCGGAAACAAGATTAAGGATAAACCTAAATCTAAACAAGTTGGAACACTAAGGTTTCTTGCACTAAGAGAGATAAGGAAATTACTAATAATAACCTATCTGAGATAAGAGATTTGAACTTGTCCAGAGTTAGCAAGTTACTTCAAAAGAAGTGAGTTCATCTCTTTATATACTGCATGCATTTAATGCAAGTCAGTATATACTTTACACGTGTCATCAGCTGGTTGGTTGCATGTCATTGACTTTTGATGACAACCTTAGTAGCCGTAAGGATGAACAGTGTAGTATCAGAGTGGTTGTACGATTTCAGATTTTCGGAGGTTCTTTTCTGACATTTCATACGGAGACGTGCAAGGGTGGTTAAGACAAAAGTACTTTGTACGGAGGACTTCATGATCAGCTTTCGTTGATTCAGCGATTATCATTTTCTATTCAGCGAATGATAAAGTTCAGCGATAGCTGAAGTCTTGTACTTGATACTTCACGTTGAGTGGACAAATCTGAGTCTTCGCTGATCCGCATTAGTTCATTAGGAGACTTGTCGCTGGTTCTTGAGCTTGATCTTCGACTTCAACGTTTCCTTTGTTGACGTGAAACTTGTCTTCAGAGATCATAAGTAAACAACTAACTTATCAGCGATCATCATAATGACTGAACAGACTCAGAGCATTAATGATGAACAGTTTCGCTGAATGTTTAACTTAAAGAGCGAGAGTTCCTATCAGCGGTACTGTAAGATCTTAGTACTTATCAGCGATAGTGAAACTCTGATACATATTGTTTACTTACAATTTTCACTAAGTATATAAGAGAGGGTCATTATCAAATCACTGAGGGTTTGGATCAACAGGGTGTGTCCCATGCGGCGGGGTATGCTATATATGGGGGGTGTGACCCATATGATATAGCGCGATTTATATTTATGGGGGGTGTGACCCATATGACGTGTTTGAGCGTGGACTATCTGGGGGATGTTATTCGCCCCACTTCTTGTCGATTTATATATCTAAAAACTCCTTTTTATAAATGTTGTGGTGTGGTTGTAGCTGAGGGACCTCACTAGACCTTATGGTCTAACCCTCGCATTTTTCAAACTGAACCTTTTTCAGGTAAGCAGGTTAGAGGTGGCTCCACTAGTGGGAAGGAGAAAGCGTGAGCGGGCGTGGATTAACTTAGTAGACCTTTCCTTACTTTTCTTGCTTAGAAACTCTCAGTTGTAACTAGGGTTATTTCCGCAAACCCAAATTTTGGAATTTTGATGGTGTGAACTTGGGCCATGTTTTGGCGATATTTATATTAATTGCATCTTATTTTGGTATGTTTGGAGTGGGTTGTTGCAGTTGGTATCAGAGCCGTAGTTTAAGGGATTTATGTGACCGGATGGGCCTAAACTTAAACTGTAGAAGTACAAATGAGAAATAGGAAGGCCTAGGGAGACCGCACTGGGGAGAGTAAATAATAGGGTGGTGAAAACTATCATGTAAGGTAAGCTCAGGATTACACCTGGCCAGTGTAATCGTGAATTTACAGGTACATGACTGTGATCATTCTTGCCTTGTTATTTTGGGATTGTTGTTAAGCTTTATTTTGTGTAATGTTTCAGTAGTTGAGAATGTCGGAACGAAGTTTGAGGAGCAGATCTGTGCCGGATGTGGAGCCTGTCCCGGAAGTGGGGGAAATCCGGGTGGAAGAGATTGTGGAGAATGAGCCAGTGCATCCTCCGAGACAAACGGCTACCCGCGGGAGAGGCGGAGGTCGTGGAAGGGGCCGGGGAAGAGCACCTCGACAAGCTGTCGCTCCGACTGGAGGAACAGGTATGGTGACTAGAGGTAAGAAGAAAGCGCCGACTGTCCGTCAGGCTAAGAGTGGGGAAGTGCCTGTGGTAAGCGAACCAACCCAAACCAAGAGCACTGCTTCCGGGAATGATAGTCCGTCAAAGAGCTTGAGTTCGAACCACAACCAGGCTTTTGTGACTGAAGAGAGATTCACTGCCGAGATGGGCAAACTGCAAGAGACCTTGCAGGCTTTACTGAAGCAGCGAATTGGGTCGGCATCGGAAGGGAAGACTGAAAGTGTGAAAGAGACCGAGGCGGAAGCATCCAAATTACCAACAGCGGAGACTGAGGGCCACTCTCATGCAAATCCATTTGTGGCGGGAGGGTCGAAGTCAGTAAAAGGGTGTACCTTCAAAACTTTCGTGTCTTGCAAGCCTCCATCCTTCAGTGGAGAGCGGGACCCGATATTGGCGATGAGGTGGATCCGGGAAATGGAATTGGCATTTGACACTAGTAAGTGTGCTGAAGGGGATAAAGTGTTGTTTGCTATGTCAATGTTAAAGGCAGATGCGATCTTTTGGTGGGATGTAGAAACAGGAGGAAAGGGTTCGGAAGTGGCGAAGGTGACCTCGTGGGAGACGTTCATTGGGAGGTTTAAAGCACAGTTTTGCCCGCTGGCGGCAAGAAAGAAGTTGGAAGAAGAGTTTTTGGGGCTCGTGCAGGGATCGATGACCGTGCAGGAGTACACTGCTAAGTTTATCGAAAAGGCACGTTTCGCTGAGATATATGTGCCTACTGAAGAAAGACGGGTTGAAAGGTACATTTGGGGTCTGAAGAGCAGCATAAGGGAACTGGTACAGAACCGTGGCCCTGCAACGTTTCAAGCGGCAGTCGACGTGGCAGAACTAAATGAGAAAGAAAAGAATCGCCAGCTGTCGGAGAGGAGCGTTGACAAGAGGAAGTGGGATGGACCAGTTCGGGATGTGAAAACGCCGAAGCCCTCTAAACCCGAGTTGCGGGTGAGGCATAGGTTCAGTGACAGGCCTGTGCGGAAAATGTAACAGAGTGCACCGTGGAGATTGCTTCGAACCTGATGGTTGTTATAAGTGTGGAAAACAGGGGCACATGGCACGTGATTGTTCTAGCCCGAGAGTGTGCTACCTGTGTGGCTCTCCGGATCATATCAAATCTGATTGCCCACAGTTGAGGAAGGGGTTTGCTGGTGGATCTGGAGGAGGTCAAGGAGGAAAAGGTGGGGAAAAGAAGGTGGAACCGGGTCGAGCAAGAGCTAGAGCCTTTCAGATGTCTGCGGAAGAGGCGGTTGATGAGCCTGATGTGGTATCAGGTACATTTCTTGTTAATTCTAAGTTTGCTAAAGTGTTGTTTGATTCGTGTGCGAACCGTTCGTTCGTATCGCCGATCTTTGCTCGGTGTCTGTCTGTGACGCCGAAGCGGTTGGAGCATGGAATTGAGGTAGAAATTGCCGACGATAGTTGTGTCGTGGTGAGGGAAGTGTTCGAGGGGTGTAGCATCGAAGTAGAGGGTCATACTTTCCCTTTGCGTCTATACCCGATGGGTATGGGGGAGTTTGATGTGGTAGTGGGGATGGACTGGTTGGCTAGTAATGATGTCAGCATTGTGTGCAATAAGAAGATGATTCGTATTGCCTTGCCAGATAAGTCAGAAGTCGTAATCTATGGGGATAGACGAGAGCGTAAGTCTTGCCTTATCACGGTGATGAAGGCGAGGCATTGTTTAGAAAAGGGGTGTCGGGGTTTCCTAGCGTATGTATTAGACGCTAAGAAGGAGAAGAAGGGGTTGGAGGATGTACCGGTGGTGAGTGAATTTCCGGAGGTATTTCCGGATGACCTGACGGGTTTACCCCCGGATCGCCAGGTCGAGTTCAGGATCGACCTCATGCCGGGCGCTTCGCCGATAGCTCGTGCACCGTATCGGTTGGCACCGGCAGAGATGAAGGAAATGATGTCGCAATTGCAGGAGTTGTTGGACAAGGGGTTTATACGTCCTAGTTCATCACCCTGGGGAGCGCCGGTACTGTTTGTAAAGAAGAAGGACGGGTCAATGCGAATGTGTATTGATTACCGTGAGCTCAACAAGGTGACAATCAAGAATAAGTATCCGCTTCCGAGGATCGACGACTTGTTTGATCAGCTGCAAGGGGCAAAATTCTTCTCAAAGATAGACTTGAGGTCTAGCTATCATCAGCTGAGAGTAAGGGAAGAGGATGTGCCGAAGACGGCTTTCCGTACAAGGTATGGGCATTACGAATTCCTAGTCATGCCCTTCGGATTGACGAATGCTCCGGCGGTATTCATGGATCTGATGAATAGGGTGTGCAGCGCACTACTAGACAAGTGTGTGATTGTATTCATCGATGACATCCTCATTTATTCCAAATCTCGGTGCGAGCATGAATAGCATCTGTGCTTGGTGCTAGACCTGCTTCGGCGGGAAAAGTTGTTTGCCAAATTCTCAAAGTGTGAGTTCTGGCTTAAAGAAGTTCAATTCTTAGGACACGTGGTGTCGGAAGACGGTGTCAAGGTGGACCCGGCCAAGGTGGAGGCCATTAAGGGATGGGAGACCCCGAGGTCGCCATCCGAAGTAAGAAGTTTTCTTGGTTTAGCGGGTTACTACCGGAAGTTCATTCAGGATTTTTCCCGGATAGCTACGCCGTTGACCGCCCTGACCAAGAAGAATTCTAAGTTTGATTGGACGAAGGCCCAGGAAGAAGCGTTCAGTAAGTTGAAAGACAAGTTGAGTAGTGCTCCGGTTCTATCATTGCCCAATGGGACCGAAGGATTTGTAATCTACAGTGATGCGTCCAAGTTGGGGCTAGGGTGTGTTTTGATGCAAGATGGAAGGGTGATCGCCTATGCATCTCGACAGCTGAAAGAGCACGAGAAGAATTATCCGACGCACGTTATGGAGTTAGCGGCGGTGGTTTTTGCGCTGAAGATCTGGAGACACTACCTTTACGGGGTTAAATGTCAGATTTATTATGATCACAAGAGTCTCCAGCATCTGTTCGACCAAAAGGAGCTGAATATGAGACAGCGTCGTTGGGTGGAGTTGCTAAGTGACTACGACTGCGAGATCCTTTACCATCCCGGTAAAGCGAATGTCGTGGCCGACGCCCTGAGTCGGAAGGAGAGAAGAGAACCAACGAAAGTGGTGGCCTTTCGATTAGAAGTGGTTCCTAGTCTTTTAGACGAGGTTAGGAAGTTTCAAGAGGAAGCCCTAGTAGAAGAGATGTGGAAAAGCGAGAGGATTGTCAGCTATGTTACATCCTTGAAGTGTGACCAGAGTGGGGTGAAGCGTTTTGAGGACCGAGTGTGGGTCCCTAAGTTGGGAGGTCTGCGTGAACGAATATTGGAGGAAGCGCATAAGTCGCGATATTCGGTTCATCCGGGTACAAATAAGATGTATCGAGATCTGAGGCATCTGTATTGGTGGCCGGGATTGAAGAAAGATGTTGCGTACTTCGTGGAGCGATGTGCGACCTGTCTGAAGGTCAAAGCAGAGCACCAACGACCTTACGGAGAGATGCAGCCTTTGGAGATACCGGTGTGGAAGTGGGACTGTATTACAATGGACTTCGTTACGAAGTTGCCTAGAACCCCGAAGGGGCATGATACTATATGGGTGATTGTTGACCGTCTCACCAAGTCGGCTCACTTTCTACCCATTCGGGACAGCGACTCGTTGGAGAAGCTGGCGAGGTTGTATGTCAATGAAGTAGTGACGAGGCATGGAGTGCCGTCGTCCATTGTCTTCGATCGTGATAGTCGTTTCACGTCGTCGTTTTGGAGGAGTCTGCAAAGGGAGTTAGGCACGCGACTTTGTTTGAGCACCGCCTATCACCCTCAGACGGATGGACAAAGCGGGAGTTACGTGCGTGCGTGATAGACTTCAAGGGTTCGTGGGAATCCCACCTACCGTTGATTGAGTTCTCGTATAACAACAGTAATCACGCCAGTCTTCAAGCGGCACCGTTTGAAGCGTTGTATGGGCGTAAGTGCAGGACGCCGTTGTGTTGGAATGAAGTGGGAGAGAAGCAGTTGACAGGGCCGGAAATCGTGCAATTAACGGCTGACAAGATCAGTGTGATCAGGGAAAGATTGAAGGTGGCTCAGGATCGTCAAAGAGCGTACGCGAATAGGAGAAGAAAACCAATCGAATTCGCGGTAGGGGATAAGGTGATGCTCAAAGTATCACCGTGGAAGGGAGTAGTCCGATTTGGAAAGAAAGGGAAACTAAAACCAAGGTACGTCGGACCTTTCTCCATCACCAAGCGTGTGGGAGAGGTGGCGTTCAGGTTGGAGTTGCCGGAGGAACTAAGCAGAATTCATTCGACGTTTCATGTGTCGAACTTGAAGAAATGTTTGGCCGAGTCCGATGTGGCCATTCTGTTGGAAGATGTCAGTATTGACGAGAAATTGACGTTCGTGGAGGAACCAATAGAGATCGTGGACAGTAAGGTCCGGAAGACGAGGAATAAAGAGGTTCGTCTAGTAAAGGTTCAGTGGAGATACCATAAAGGGAGAGAGGCTACGTGGGAGGTGGAATCGGATATGAGGTCCAGATACCCTCATCTTTTCGAGAATGGAATTCCGGAGACGGAATTCTTTTGAGAGGGGAGTGTTGTAGTAACCGTGTCCAAATAATAAGAGTTTCAAGCCTTGTGGTGGAAATGTAATAAGATGGAAGTTGAAGGGGGTATTTTGTAAATGTGGGATAAGGTATAAAATGGGCTCAAAACCCTAGGAGAAACCATATTCTCCTGATTTTGGTGTGTGGGGTGTCGGCTGATTTGGTGAAAGAAAGAGAGGAAATGAGCTCTTGAAGGTTTTGGTGCACTAGAGAAAGAAGTAATCAAACTTTGGAAATCAGAAGAAGGATTGTTGTGGATTTCGTTTCTGGCAAGCATTTGAGCAGGTAAACTCTCAATCCATTACTCCATTTAATGAGGTTGTTGATTGTAGAGTATTGAGAAGTTTAGTTGGATAATAGTATTGCCAAAACTCTTGTGGAAGGTTTAAGCTCCTCTTGTTTATGTTTTTATGGATGTATATTGTGGGGTTTGGTTCTAGTACGTTTTTGGTAGTTGTTATTGCCTAATCGTTGCTTTGGCGGAGATCAGGACGGGATTTTCGAGTGAAAAACTTTAACAGCGCCCCGTCCGGATACCTTCAATAGAAGAAGGTGTCCGGGTAAGCACCCGGAGATCATGTTGTCCGGATAGAAGTGTTGTCCGGATGAGTGTGTTGTCCGGATGGGTATGTTGTCCGGATAGAAGCGTTGTCCGGATGAGTGTGTTGTCCGGGTAGAAGTGTTGTCCGGATGAGTGTGTTGTCCGGATGGGTATGTTGTCCGGATAGGAGGGTTGTCCGGGTAGAAGTGTTGTCCGGATGGGTAGGTTGTCCGGATAGGCGAGTTGTCCGGACAATTTCGGTGTCCGGATAATTGGGTGACTTAGCTTATATTTTTGTCTGTACGTTCAGGGAAGTCGTCTGGGAGTCGGAACCAGCTAGAGGAGAAAAGTAAGAGCATCAGGTGAGTTTTTCTAGCTAAGCTTGATGGTACTTGTTGTTACTTGTACATGCATGCTTATTTAAGGTATGTTGCATATGAGTTTCTTATGCATGATGTGATATATATATATATATATGTATGGGAGGGTGTGCCCCATATGATGCAGTGGCTATAATTGTGTATGGGGGGTGTGTCCCGTATGCATGAGGTGCTATACATGGGGGGGGGGGGGGGGTGTCCCATAAGCACGATGTGTTATACATGGTGGGTGTGTCCCATGCGGCGGGGTATGCTATATATGGGGGGTGTGACCCATATGATATAGCGCGATTTATATTTATGGGGGGTGTGACCCATATGACGTGTTTGAGCGTGGACTATCTGGGGGATGTTATTCGCCCCACTTCTTGTCGATTTATGTATCTAAAAACTCCGTTTTATAAATGTTGTGGTGTGGTTGTAGCTGAGGAACCTCACTAGACCTTATGGTTTAACCCTCACATTTTTCAAACTGAAGCTTTTTCAGGTAAGCAGGTTAGAGGTGGCTCCACTAGTGGGAAGGAGAAAGCGTGAGCGGGCGTGGATTAACTTAGTAGACCTTTCCTTACTTTTCTTGCTTAGAAACTCTCAGTTGTAACTAGGGTTATTTCCGCAAACCCAAATTTTGGAATTTTGATGGTGTGAACTTGGGCCATGTTTTGGCGATATTTATATTAATTGCATCTTATTTTGGTATGTTTGGAGTGGGTTGTTGCAGATTTATTACCTTCCTTTCCAAAAAATGATTTATTACCTTGAAGCAAGTGAATGCAAGAAAATAGCTAAAAATAATTTAAAGGAAAAGTTGAGTTAATTTTTCAAAAAAATAACATAAAAGAAAAAAGAAAAGAAAAGAAAAGGTAGTGTTTTGTCTTTATAGTGGTTGTAGTCAAAACATGAATCCAACCCAGAATATAATTTTGGATCAAATCTATATTATATATAAAAGGAAGATCCATCAAGAATGAGGTGACACCTTCTTAGAGTAGTATTTATAGCTAGAAATTTTTTCCTTTTTTTGAATTTTTTATATAATAATTATGTTAAAGACTTCTATGCCCTTATATGAGCAAATGTATTTTTTATTGCAATTAGGTCATTTTGGTAATTATACAACCACTTTCATTAACTTTTTACCTCCAAACCCTTCATTTTCCTCAAAGCCTTTTTACTTTCTCAACCAATTAATACATCCATAACCTCTAACCTTTTTATTCTATTCATTCCTTTTTCTTCATTTTGATTCCTGTTTTCTTTTTAAGTTTTTCACTTTGTTTATGGTTGTTTTTATTCTAAACGATCTCTCCATCCCTCAATCCATTTCTCTCTATTTCCTTACCAAATACCCCCATTGACAAAGAGAAGCATACATACACATGAGTTTAATCGGGTAAACCGGTACAACTCTCAATTTGTTCATCTACGACATATATACGTGTTTATCTATATATAAGAAGGAATTGGAGTATGGATCCTTTGAGGGTTTACAATTTCGTGAGAACTTTGATTTACTTTTTATTTTTGTTGTTTTTATAGGTTGAGAGAATAAATATATATTGGAGTTCGAAATAAAGTTGTCCGGTTCAAGTACGCTAAATGTGGATCCTCATCTCTGTTTTTTATGTTTTTTGTACTTTATCAAATTTATAAGCATCTCAATCCAAGTTTTCTTTGTGTCAATTTTTTACTTTTTTTATTGATGTATTTATCATCAAAACATCTTTTAATTAGACTATTCATTGTTGTTGGTTACACCCAATATTTTTTTTAATTCTTTTATTTGACATGACTATTTTTTATTGAATATATATATATATATATGCATATATAATTAAAATAATTATAAACTCTTTTATATAAATGAAATTACATAGATATATGTATATTTTTATTTTAATACTTGAATATAATATGTATATATGTTAATATTCACATGAGACTTGAATATAATAATATGTATATTTTTATTTTATTTTATCTGGATTTTGTTTTTTCTTGGTGTATTTATTAACAAACATTAAATTAATTAGACTATTTATCTTATTTAGTTACACTCAAACTTATTAATTTCTTTTATTTCACATGACTCTAATATTATAGTTATATAAGATTGGTGAATATATATAATCGTTATATTTAAAAACTCATTTATATAAACGAAGTTCATGATTAATATATATAATTCGATGTACAAGACACTTGAATATAATAATATATGTATTTGTATATGTATATATAAAAGGAAGATCCATCAAGAATGATATCTTCTTAGAGTAGGATTCTTATAATTGATTATAATTAATATAACTAATGGATAAAATAAAATGAAGATGACACTTATAATCTTCATGATGATTATCAATTATATTATTTACACAACATTCTTATATATATTATATTTATAAAACAATATATTTACTAAATCACTTCACGAGATTCAAATAAATTCTTAGTACAACATATATAAATTAATTAAATATCTGAAATCTCAATGAATATATAAAGTTAGAAAATATTATCATTTAAAATATTATTATTTTTACTATATAAATTAATATAAATGAAATTAGAAACAATATATATATAAATTAAGAATTAACATATAATTAAATATTAATTATTAACCAGTCATTAACAAATGAAACATTTAGTATGTTTAATATCACTAATTACATTTAATATATAATTAAATAATTATTATTAACCTTTCTTTAATAAATAGAATGCTTATTACATTTAATATTATTAACTAAAATCAATACACTAAAAAACAATTATAGAATTAATATATATAATTTTAGTTATAATAAAAAATGAAACTTATTAAAATTGATATAACAACATTTATATTAGAAGATGATAGAAGCAATATAAAAAGATTAAATTAGAACAACCAAACATATAAAATTAGAAAAGACAACTTACTACAATCATTGATATATGAATTCTTTCAGTTTCATTTTTCAATTTAAATTGAAATCAAACTATATATAAAAATAAAACTATAATCCGATATAATACTTCTCATTTTATATGGAATGGTTAAAACCTCTTTTTTAAGATTTTTTACAAATCAGTCTCAAGTAGATCGAAATATTTCAAACACATGAAATAAAAAAATAACAATTTAATTGGATTTGCTTATAATCGGTGATCACAATACTAATAACAACTACTGTGACTCTTCCTGCAACCGTTGGTTTGGAAATGAATGATTTCGTGGAAAGTTTTTGGCTAAAGTTACAAACAAGTACATTACAACAAAAGTGAGCACACTATCCAAATGTCTCGCAATTATGCAAAACTAGGTAACAACACCCTATTTGCACGGTGTATTTATGGGATCAATCTATAATTAAGTATATTACGAGTTATGACAAAACAATCCATATTATAATCAGTAGTCTCAAATAATTCTTTTATCGTTTTAAGCCATTTACAAAATTTGATGAGTAAAACTTATATATGTATATATATCAAAATAAACAACTGAGAAATAGTTTCATATCAAGTATAATATCTATTAATATTAGATTAATATCTGTTAATATTAGTTTAATATCTAATATGTAATCATCAACACATTTAACTTCAATATTATTTTAGAAAGTATCGCCACCGCGCAAGGCGCGGTGCCGAACACTAGTCTTGATTGAATCATATTCCCACATTAATATAACCACCACGAAAACAGCTAACCAAATCTCAATTTAATATGAAAATAGTATTGGCCTATATGTAACTCCACCATAATTTAAGGGTCTCTTAATAACTTTTATCCGTAAAGCCAAACCCTTATGTTGTCTGTCATCCTACTAGTTAGGGATGCTCAAAAAACGAACCAATCTGGTCAACCCACTTAAAAAATCGGTCTAAGATAACCCAACACATAATCGATAATATTTTTTTTAGCCAAACCGTATTTAATGGGTTGGAATCGAGTCACGCACAAAGTAACCTGGCCCAATCCAACTAAACTTGTACGCGTTTTAGTATTTAGCTACTTCCTTTCAATTTTTAACGTTTTTAAGATTTTGCCCTAGTTCAGAATCACATTTATTCAATTTCAAGGTTTTTCTATCTTGTATAATATATGTTTGCATCTGTTTTTAGTTTTTTGTTCTTTTTTCATCTTGTATTGCATCCTTAAAAGTAGAATTCCATCTTATATTGCATGCATAAAAGTTGAATTCCGTCTTATATTGCATCAATAAAAGTTGAATTGCATCCATAAAAGTTGAATTACATCTTATATTACATATTCTCTTGATGATTGGCTGTATGCCATTGGCTTTAAAGCCTTAAACATCTTTAGACATTTGAGATAAGCAATCATCCTTTTGATTCTTGTCAACCTTGTTAGCCTTATTTATTTATCCATTTTGATTTTACTTTGTTTAAACACTAATACTTAGCTATACTGTAAAATAAAGTATAAAAGTTTCAACCCAACCCACAGTTTGGATTGAGTTGAGATATTTCAAACTGCAAACATTGGTTGAGTTGTTCAAATGTCTTCAACCCGTCCAACGCAACCAATATATATTACTAGAGATGGCCAAATGGGCCTGGTCAGGTAGGGTCCGGTTATGGCCGACGGTTCTTAATCGGATACGATTTTCATCCAAAAAAAGGACCGTCATGATTTTTAATTTATTTTTTAATGTATTTTAAGTAAAAACATATTTGTTATTGTATTTGATTGACCCAATTATAATAAAACGTATTTTTTAAAACGTAAGTAGTTTTTAATGTATTCGATTGACCCAATTATAATAAAAACGTATTTGTTAGTGTATTTGATTGACCAAATTCTTCAGTTCATTTTATAAGTTAAAAATCGATTTTAAAAAAATTAAAAAAAATTAAGTGCGACCGATTCTCATAATCGGGCCTTAGTATTTGGGTCGAGAGCAGACAAGTTATGAAATTACTATTTAGGACTATGATCGATTTAAGCCCGACCCAACCCAAGACCGATTTTTAACGATCTCTATATACTACTAATCATTTGTTTCCTACTTGCCAAAAATCACATTAAACTACCTACTATTATCACTTTATACAATAATACCCCCGTCTTTCGTCTAGGAGTTGCAATCACTCTATTTTTGGGTAATTTAAAAAAGGAAAAAGTACACTAAAACCCAACGGACTTTCACATTAGGAATGATTAAGTTCTTGGACAATTTTTTGGAACAAAGAAACCATTGCACTTATTAAAACCTGTTAAATAAACCATTGGACTTTCATATTAGGAATGATTAAGTCCCTGAACAATTTTTTGAAACAAATAAACCATTGCACTTTTTAAAATCTGTTAAATAAACCATTGGACTTTCTAAAACCTGTTACATACATCCTTATCTTCAAGGTCTAAAGATAAACAATCGGACATATGTTCACTTGAATTATCGCTTAAATCATGGCTATGATCATCACTACAATCATCACTGCTGTCAGATGACATTCTGTAAACAAGAATTCAAAAAAATTAATTAAGTGGCTTGAACTTGGCCTAAATATACTCACTGTTTTTTAAGGCAGAAAAAATGAGAGCAAAACCCAAAATCATGTACACACTGTTTTTTAGGGCAGAAAAAAGAGAGCAAAGTTCTATAACTTTTCAATCTGCTATAATCAATCAATTATTAAATGCACATAATTAGCTAGTGCAATTCTATGTAATATACATGTATAAGTATAACCTAATTTCAAAACTGGAGAATGAACATACGAATCAGAGGAACAAACGATGGGATGTGCAGTGGGGGGTGGTGTGCGCCGATGGGATGTGCAGCAGGGGCGGCGGTGATATGCAGTAGGGGAGACGGCGAGTGGTGTGCAGCCGGAGATATGCAGCAGGGGCGGCGGCGGGGTGTGGTGTGCAGGGGGTCGTGTAATTGGATGAGCAAAAAATGAAGGTTTTTTTAGGGTAGTGTAATTTAGGGTTTTTTTTAAAATAAATTTCTAATTTACCTGTTTTGCAGGTTGCAGGTTACTATTAGGATGTATTTGATATGTTTTAAAAGTGTAAGGATATATTTAGTATTTTTTTAAATGTGCAATGGTTTCTTTGTTCCAAAAAATTGTCCAAGGACTTAATCATTCTTAATGTGAAAGTCCGTTGGGTTTTAGTGTACTTTTCCCTTTAAAAAATATAACATTTTTTAAGAAGTTTTGTAGATATATTTTACTTTTTTTTGTCTGTTACCAATTGTTACTTGAAGTTGATGTCATAAGTTTTTAGTTTATTCTTTTTTTAAGGGTGTCTTAAGCTATGCTTAGACTAATTCCTTGATAAAATATGATTGTAAGACATCAGCCCTGATTAAACCTCAGTGGCCACAAGTTGTGTACGTCTGGATTCGAACCCTAGACAGATAGAATATTCCGCCACATCCCCAAGGCCTTAACCAGTACGCTACAACTCTTGTGATTTTTTAAGTTTATTCTTATTATAGACATTTTCTTTATTTATTGATTTTGTATTTATTTAATATGATCGATAGTTAAATGTCTTTTCATTAAATTACACGTCAAATTAAGAATATATTTTATTAAACAAAGAGTGAATTGCATTTTTGGTCCCTGTGGTTATCTGATTTCTTTGAAAGAGGGACCTAAACTTCAATATCTCAAGAAGTGGTCCCTCAGTTTTCAATTTTACTCCAAAAGGAAGAACTGACCACTAACTTTGTTAAAAAACTCAGTTAGAGTCGGGGGCATTTTCGTCCAACTATGTTTTTATCCTCCTTTTACACTTTTTTTTGTTTTTCTTATTATTATGTAAAATCATTGAACTTATAGGACCAAATATGTAAATAACTCTAATTATATATATACACACATCCTAATCGTCCCTGACAAACGTAGCCATCATCTTCTTCCCTATTCATTCCTAATCTGCAACCCCATCATGTTCACCACCCCCTTTTGTTTAGAAAGAAATCAAACAAAACCAAAATGATTATTGTTTCAATATATAAAAATACTATTTGAATATGGGAATGGGGTTGGTTGAATGATTGAATGAAGGAAACCAAAGTAAACAGTGAAGTTGGAAAACCCTTGATTTTTATGAAGTTACCCTTCATCTCCGGCGAAAGCCCATCAAACTCCGACACCATCTCTGGCAGCTCCGGTATGGTGGAGAGAGGACTGGATGAGAAGCTAACAAAATGGTAGGGCCTGAAACAGAGTCCAAGTGGCACCCATTTTCTTCAGCGACACCCACCATGAAACCCACGAAACCACGTGGATGAAACTTATATCTCCACGAAAAAAATTACAAGGCTTAGTCCCTGTAATTTTTCGTAAAATCTGCTTTGGTTCTAGCTTTGGCTTCCTATCGGATCTCTTCTCAATGTGTTAAACGTGCACAAATTCGTGTGGGGAGGTAAATAAGTGGTTTCTCATTCCCACGTGATAAAGATTCTTTACAATCGTTAAATTTTCTTTGATTTCTGGAAATTGTCAGCATTATATCCCGAGTAAGGTATCAACAGTTTGCATAAATCCCTGATATTCGAGAGTGATAAAGTTATGAATTTTTTGAACCATTTTAAAATTTTTGTTCGTAAGGAACGGAGAACACAAGCTACCTGACTCATTCGTGTATTTACTTATTCCCAGTAAATTTAAAACAAGATTTATTCAACTTATGCCTACGTAGACCAAATCGATACGGTGAATATACAGATTCTCTCGTATGGAAGCCCCCAATGCTTCCACCGAAGATGGAAGTGGCGATGTCCGGAGGTGACGATGGGGAAGGGACGATGGTGCAGCAGCTAAGAGAGGGTGGTGCAGTGGCTGGAGTTTCATTTTTCATTCCATATCATATTATCATTCTCATTTTCAATTGATTTACAGGATATAGTGTTGTGCAAAATATACAGAAAGGCAACTTCCAATGAATGTATTGGAGCAAAGGGCAACCATTCAAGAAGAAGCACACCCTAAGCCATTTCCAAACTCCACCACTAGTCAAACACCTTGACTTGTTGCCACCACCACCAATGGAACCAACCCATGTGTGTAACGACCCGGACCAAAATGGAAGGAAGTTACGTTTTGGGTTAAAAGTTAATATTAAAGAAAGTTGAAGGGCTATTTGGTAAAGAAGAGAGGAGGTATTTAAAGGGCACAAAACCCTAGGTGAGTCATGCTATTACTGATGTTGGTTGTTGTTGACGGCTGGAAGATCAAAAGAAAGAAATAGAAGGAAGGAATAGAAAACAAAGGAGGAAGGAAGAAAAGGAGACAAAGCAAGAAAGGAGAAAAGGATTTCGGATTTGGAGAGGGAAGAAGAGGTCCTTCATCATTCAATCAACCAGGTAAACCTCCTTTAATCTCGAATCTGTGGTTGGGTTATAGAATGTTTATCCTTTTGAGTTTTGGTTAAAAAGTAGAGTTTGAAGGTGGGAGGGAGAAATCGAGCCTCTTATTGTGTTATTGTTGCTAAGAACTCGTTAATTGCTAAGTTTATAGTTGTTGTTTCTATTGTTAATCTTTGGTTCGAGAGAATCGAGTTTAGCCTGTGGATTTCAGCCCAAAAACGGACCAGGTCGACGTCCAGACACCTTCTCGGGCGTCCGAATTCATTCGTGGCTAGGAGGTCTCCGGACGTGTGGTTTGTCCGGATAGGAAGTTGTCCGGGTAGGTGTTGAGTCCGGTAAAGTCTTGTATCCGGTAAGTTCGGTACCCGGAAAGGGGTATCGTCCGGAGAGTAGAAGTTACCCGGAAAAAGGGGTGTTGTCCGGATTAGTGTGGGTGTCCGGATTCTTTGGGCGTCCGGAAAATTAGGGTTGTCCGGAGAGTGTTATTATCCGGATACTTTTGCTGAGTAGTTGGTACTATGTCCTTTTATTCAGGAAAGTCGATTGGAACTTTGGAACCGATTAGAAACGAGAAGTAAGAGCATCATGTGAGTTTTCTAAACCAAAATGCGTGGCTTTTAAAGTGTTTTCAAATTATGTTTGAATGATGAGAATTTGCCATGCTTTATTTTTATGCTTTAATTGAATGAAAGACGTTTAAAGTTTTATGAGAATGTATGCATACATAGTGATAGACGTAAGTTGGCCAAGACGGGAGAGTAGACCCGCCAGTGCTCGTGCGGGAGAGTAGACCCTTTATGCCAGGGGAAGTGGCCCCAATATAAGGCAGCATGAGACTGACTCGTTGTCATCTGAGGGTGACTTCAGGGTGTCAGATTACGAGGGGCGGACCTTACTCCGTGAATGATTTTATGAGATCAGTTTTATGAAAGATTTATGCTGAGAAGATAAATTGTTTAAATGCTTTGATAACTGTTAGGAGGGACTCACTAGACCTCATGGTCTAACCCTCGCATTTTCAAAATAAAACATTTTCAGGTAAGCAGGTATCGAAAGGCTCTAGCAAGTGAGCAGGAGGTTAGCAAGAGGAAGATGAATAGTGTAGATACACTATAGAGCGATGTAGTTATTTCTCAGTTGTGTAGGTTGATTCCACCAACCTAAGTTATTCAGACAGATGTAATGAACTTTTTGAACCCAGTTTTGTAATTGTTTAATATTAATGCTATGTATGCTTTATTTAGATTGGGTTGTTAAAATGTGGCATCCACCAATGACAAACAACTTAGAGGAGGAAAACGCCGATAAAAAATGGATGCTAAAATTACTGATAGTTGGTCCTGTCTCATGTGTGTGTATATATATATATATATGTATATATATATATATTAGTTAATTACAGGTTCATCCTTGTGGTTTACTGTTTTTTACGAAAAACAAGAAAAACAAGTAATAATGAAAAAAAAGATAAAATATTGTTGGACGAAAATACCCCTGACACTAACGATAAAAATAGACTGAGTTAATGACCAGGTCCTTCTTTCAAAGCAAAATCCAAACTTGAGGGACCACTTCTAGAGATATTGAAATTTAGGTCCCTCTTTCAAATAAATCAAATAACCACAGGGACCAAAAATGCAATTCACTCTTAAACAAATAGAGTTAAAATATGTCATGTTTTAAGGCACATTAAAAATACATAGAGGGACATAATATATACATAGGATTACAACTTTTAAGAATTATTTAATTTATGAGTTTATATTATAATATTAAACATTTTTGTCGAACATAGAAGTTAGAAATGATGACCGCACCATATTGACCTCATTATGGCTCCATAACTACTTAAATACTCACGTCACACAACTAAAATATAAAACTAGAAACATTATATTAAATTACAAAATTTGTTATTATGGTTTGCAAATCTTGTAGCTTTGGTCCTTATAGATTAAAAATCACAAAATCTTCCTTGTGACTTTCATTTAGATTTAGGGTCTGTTTGTTAGCAGCTTAATGGGACACATAGCTTATTCAGTCAGCTATACATGACTATTTGGTAGTGGCTTCATGATATAAAAACTGACTTATTTATTAAGCTTTTAGGGGGGAGCTTTATGCAGAAAACCAAGTTTTGTCAAAACCTGTCTCTCCCAATTAAAAAACATGATCCTTCTATCTATGAAAACACCCTCCCAAACAAAAACCTTTCCAATCTATACAGACAGATTAATCCACACATACAACTTTATTCATACATGACTTAATGGAAAACCAACCAAACAGCCCCTTAGTCTCTTTGCATTAACGGCCACTAGATAGGCTTAATTAGAAAGTGGCCCTATGTGCTAAACATGAGAGGACAAATTGGTTTTATTTATTTATTGTTTGAATTATTTTTAGTATACAAGTTTGAATTGCACATACAAGTTTGGAATGCATGTAAGGTAAGTTTGAAATTCCACCTGGCCAGTGTAATTGCGAACTTACAGGTACATGTATGTGCTTAACCTGCCTTATTATTCCGAAGTGGTAGTCAAAAGCTAGTGTTTATGTCGTGTGCCAAGACTTTAGGATGTCGGTAAGATCACTAAGAAGTAGATTGAGACTCATTGATGGGGAGATATCGTAGAAGAGCAGTTATGATGCGATGTATGTATACATCGTAGAGTTGGAAGTTGTTTGGAATGTATTGAGTCGTCTAGAGTTAGATCTTCGTGGGTTCGAAGAGAATGAGCGATTACTTGTGAGTAAGACTCCTGGTCCAGGAGAGTCCCAATTCTAGAAATTGTGGGGGAGATCAGTTGGGATGATGAGAAAGGACAATGTCGAGATCTTGAAAGCGTAAGTTCAATAGCAAGTGCAAGATTGGGGCATTGACTCTTTAGTCGAGCTTTTCAGTGGCAGGAATGTTGAAGGGAGAAATCAGTAGAGAATTAAAAGCGTGTAGTGGTAGAATGTGAGAAAATTGTTCAAGACGAGAATAGTATGGAATGGTCGAGTAAGTGGGCCGTGGAACACATGCTCAGAAAGTTGTTACAGACCGAGAGGGCGACCTTTGGTCGAGGATAGAGTGCAAATGATAAGTTGCGTGAGTTAAACGGTTGACCTTGCTTGAGTGAGTAGCCTTCATTTACGTGTAGAGTTTCATGCATTGCGTTCTTGTGTGCGTTACATGAGTTTTCGTAAAAAAAAAACAATTGCGTAAATAGCAATTTTGGTCAGGATTGAGTCAGCCGTGCAAGCGTATGTTTAAAGAAAAATGCAAATCCATTTACATCGCACAATAAAGTTCTGAGGTTTACGTTTCGCAAAATATTCCACCCTTTTCATGACGAGTTAAATATTTGCAAAAAGCCAAGGAAACGATTGAATGCAAAACTTTTATAACCAAAATAAGTATTGACATGTTGAAGTTACATAACTGAGTATGAAAACCGACTGGTTTACTTCGTGTCGGTAATTTCTTTCAGGATTGGGTCGTATGAAAAGATTTTCACTCAATATATATTTCTGTCGTCACGACATATTTTGGTGGAGTAAGATTAAGTTTATGGATAGTTGCATGCGAACGATTCTCAAGATCGTTGTGCAGGGCATTGGATTTTATGAGTGATGGGGGCATGTGTACCCAATATGCTTTCAAATGTTGTCCATTGGAAATGATAAAAGGTACGAAATGATTTATCTATTGCGTTGTCATGCATGAAGGCTATGAACTCACTAGGTCGTAGGATGTTGTATGTTAAGCTAAGGAAGAACTTCAAGCGTGGGGAAGTGTCGGACAAATCAGGAAAGAATGTTGTAGCCTTAATATTTGTGTTCATGAGGAAAGGTGAATAGCGGTAGAGTCGGAAGTGGATTATAGTGTCGGTTGTATGAGGGTTTGCACCCTTGTTCGGAAACTAGAAGTACGGTTGTCAAGGGACGGTTGTGTCCGGAGGAAGGATTTGAAGCCTTCAAGGTGTTGGTTTTGCAACTCGTTATGGGTAGTGTAGTGAGGAAGAATGAAATGCCTATGGCATAGAAGTATGAGTTTCGAGGTGAGCTTGTAATGTTGATGTTACATGAGTAGGTTTCGAAAAGAGGGAGACAGATCATGAAGCTGTTTATGATATGTTGGAAGAGTTAGGTTCCGTGAGGAACCCTTGTAAAAGACTAAGTTAAGAAAGTAGTTTCAGGTTGTCAATCGATGTAAAAGTCGACAGTTGTGTATGATGGCCGAGGCCGACGACCTGAACCAGAAGGGTGAAAGTTGATAGAACACCTTGTAGGGGTGCTAAGAGGATGAGAAGTTATGATTTTGATTAAGCGTTTTATTTATGAAGTATGGAGAGATCGTAGAATGACGAGGTTTGAACCCGAGCGAAGTTAGTATGTAGATTTTATGGTCCAGTAAGGGACTGTGCCCAACTTATGTAAGGGCTCGGATCGTGAAGAGCTAGCTAGAATGTTTGTGTTTGAGTTAATTGAGAACTCGTGAGTTATAGTTCGACAAGCCGGGAGAGGACTAAGTAGCGAGATAGACTCGGTTGTGTTTGCGTGAAGATGTGAAGGCAAGTATAAATGGTGTAAGAATGGCCATGGGAGATTTGGTCTGCAGTATGATGTGATGAGTGAGGAATGTACAGATAGGTAATGGAATTAATTTCCGAGTTAAATGTACCAGCTAGTATCATAGTGATGTGATGTTAGAAAGAAAGGAAGCTTCAGATAGAAGCCTTTTGGGGGTTTCGTACGAGATATACGATTTGTTAACCAAATTGTTGGAGCACGTAGGTGTAAGTTGACGTTGTGATATGATTATGTTCGGAAGGAAATGTCGGAGCGGGAGTGAGTGATTACCCAAATAAGAAACCAGGTGTTTTTGACTGTGTGAGTCGATAAGTAAGTATGTGGTTGAAACCTTTGGAAATTTTAGAGAAGGCGATGGATGGGTTAGTCAAAGATGTGGGGTAGTAGATGCGAAATCTTTGAAGAATGTGAGTTGCTTCTTATGTATGGAGGAATGATTAGAGGATGTATTAGTGAGAGATCCAAAGATATGCAATGACTTCGAGCACATATGTCATTTCGAGATGACTTGTTTGAATACCTTAAGTTAGAACTTTGATGCCACCGTTTGGGTATGTTTAGAAACGAGTAAACGTTTCAGCAAGTGAAAAGGTTGGAAGAAAGAGGCAGGTAATGTTTGAGAGGTGATGCTTCACGTTATTGTGGGGAGGTGAAGATAGTACGTTGGGATAGAAGAGAAGGTTAGAAGTAGTAAGCTGGTCAGTAACACCAAGAGGTGGAGTAGCGTGAATAGCTTGCCGGTAAGTGTGTAAACTTCTAGAAAGAGTTTTGAGGAAGGGGATTTTTTGTACGTCTGGTGCAGGAAAGAAGCGGATAAGATAGTCGAATGATTCGAGTCGAGTTGGCGATATTGTGAGGAGCGGTCAAACGAACTGATCGTTCAGTGTAAGCTATTGAGAACAGTAGAGTGCGACCTGGGTTAGTCTTCCAAGTTGAGCGAGGATAACCGAAGTTATGTTATGAGACTGGACGTTTGTGGCAGTCAGTAAGAAGTTGATGAGCCTTCGGGATAAGTTCAATTCGAACAGGT
Organism: Saussurea involucrata; assembly: GCA_033807775.1. Taxonomy (NCBI): domain Eukaryota; kingdom Viridiplantae; phylum Streptophyta; class Magnoliopsida; order Asterales; family Asteraceae; genus Saussurea; species Saussurea involucrata. The sequence goes on from CM066319.1 coordinate 35,604,688, forward strand.
GAGCACTACAATAAAGAATTTTAGAGTTTCCCAATTTTTTTTTGGCCACGATTAAATGTGAAATGATGATGTGGTGAGAACGTGCGAGTTAGTTGTCGAGCGGTAGCCGATGTGATTCGGGAAGGGAATACGGTCTGCTTAGGCACATATCGATTGGAAGAAGTGGACTAGAATTACAGGTAACCCGAGGAGAGAACTATTAGGTGTGAGTTCATCAAGAGGTGCAAGGGTGGCCTTGTGCCAAGTGGTCAGAAGAGTGATGATTCCTGGTCTTAGAGTCTCGTTGTAGTGGCGGGGAATTTCCGCCAAGTTCCTTCTTTTAAGGAAGTAAAGAGGGTATGAGAGACCGTAAGTAGACGTGTTGAATAACCGTGAGTTCCGACGTGGAGGCGGAAGCGAGCAAATGGAGGCGCGGGTGGCCTTGGATTCTTCTAGTGGTGTTTTAACGAGTATAGTATTCGGAGAGGTTGCAAGTAAATAATGCAAGATGACACGTTTTAGCAAAGTGGTGACTCGCCGAGGGCGGTTTTCTGAGTATGGGGTGCGGTTATGTTCCCCATCAGAACGGTTTGGGGGACTGAGCAGGATTGAGGAACATAAGGCTTTTGAGCCTTGAAGTTTGAGAGATAGGTAAGATGGACTAAGTCTGTGGAGCCGTCGAAGTATGAAAGTTGAATAAATGGTGCGCGATCTTGAGGTACTCGGTGAGATTTTGAGAAGAAATCTTTAGTGTGTTACACGTCTCTTTCGTGGAAGAGCCGATGTGGGAAGTGAGATGATAGCGATCTTGCAAGAAATACAGGCGATAAGAAGTTGACTTTCGCCATTAGTGAACGAGTTAGAGGAGCGGTATACGTGTAAGACTAGCTAGGGAAGTGAATAGGTGTCCATCCGACATTTCATGTCTCGAATCTAAAGTAGTGTTTGTCAGAAGTCGATGTGGTTGATTCTTAGAGGGGACATCAGTATTGATGAGAGTTTGACTTATGTAGGAGGACCGATTGAAGTTGTGAGTAGTAAAGTACGAAAGTCGAGACACAAAGAAGTACGCTGAGTGAAGTTTCAGTGGAGGTATCTTAAGAGACGAGAGGCATCGTGGAAGTCGGATCAGTTATGCAGACCTGATACCCTCACCTTTTTGTAAATGGAATTCCGGGGACGGAATTCTTTTGAGGGGGAAGTGTTGTAACGACCCGGACCAAAATGGAAGGAAGTTACGTTTTGGGTTAAAAGTTAATATTAAAGAAAGTTGAAGGGCTATTTGGTAAAGAAGAGAGGAGGTATTTAAAGGGCACAAAACCCTAGGTGAGTCATGCTATTACTGATGTTGGTTGTTGTTGACGACTGGAAGATCAAAAGAAAGAAATAGAAGGAAGGAATAGAAAACAAAGGAGGAAGGAAGAAAAGGAGACAGAGCAAGAAAGGAGAAAAGGATTTCGGATTTGGAGAGGGAAGAAGAGGTCCTTCATCATTCAATCAACCAGGTAAACCTCCTTTAATCTCGAATCTGTGGTTGGGTTATAAAATGTTTATCCTTTTGAGTTTTGGTTAAAAAGTAGAGTTTGAAGGTGGGAGGGAGAAATCGAGCCTCTTATTGTGTTATTGTTGCTAAGAACCCGTTAATTGCTAAGTTTATGGTTGTTGTTGCTATTGTTAATCTTTGGTTCGAGAGAATCGAGTTTAGCCTGTGGATTTCAGCCAAAAACGGACCAAGTCGACGTCCGGACACCTTCTCGGGCGTCCGGATTCATTCATGGCTAGGAGGTCTCCGGACGTGTGGTTTGTCCGGATAGGAAGTTGTCCGGGTAGGTGTTGAATCCGGTAAAGTCTTGTATCCGGTAAGTTCGGTACCCGGAAAGGGGTATCGTCCGGAGAGTAGAAGTTACCCGGAAAAAGGGGTGTTGTCCGGATTAGTTGTCGTCCGGATTAGTGTGGGTGTCCGGATTCTTTGGGCGTCCGGAAAATCAGGGTTGTCCGGAGAGTGTTATTATCCGGATACTTTTGCTGAGTAGTTGGTATTATGTCCTTTTATTCAGGAAAGTCGATTGGAAGTTTGGAACCGATTAGAAACGAGAAGTAAGAGCATCAGGTGAGTTTTCTAAACCAAAATGCGTGGCTTTTAAAGTGTTTTCAAATTATGTTTGAATGATGAGAATTTGTCATGCTTTATTTTTATGCTTTAATTGCATGACAGACGTTTAAAGTTTTATGAGAATGTATGCATACATAGTGATAGACGTAAACTGGCCAAGACGGGAGAGTAGACCCGCCAGTGCTCGTGCAGGAGAGTAGACCCTTTATGCCACGGGAAGTGGCCCCAATATAAGGCAGCATGAGACTGACTCGTTGTCACCTGCGGGTGACTTCAGGGTGTCAGATTACGAGGGGCGGACCTTACTCCGTGAATGATTTTATGAGATCAGTTTTATGAAAGATTTATGCTGAGAAGATAAATTGTTTAAATGCTTTGATAACTGTTAGGAAGGACTCACTAGACCTCATGGTCTAACCCTCGCATTTTCAAAATAAAACCTTTTCAGGTAAGCATGTATCGAAAGGCTCTAGCAAGTGAGCAGGAGGTTAGCAAGAGGAAGATGAATAGTGTAGATACACTATATAGCGATGTAGTTATTTCTCAGTTGTGTAGGTTGATTCCACCAACCTAAGTTATTCAGACAGATGTAATGAACTTTTTGAACCCAGTTTTGTAATTGTTTAAAATTAATGCTATGTATGCTTTATTTAGATTGAGTTGTTAAAATGTGGCATCCACCAATGACAAACAACTTAGAGGAGGAAAACGCCGATAAAAAATGGATGCTAAAACTACTGATAGTTGGTCCTATCTCGTGTGTGTGTGTGTATATATATATATATTAGTTAATTACAGGTTCATCCTTGTGGTTTACTGTTTTTTACGAAAAACAAGAAAAACAAGTAATAATGAAAAAAAAAGATAAAATATTGTTGGACGAAAATACCCCTGACACTAACGATAAAAATAGACGGAGTTAATGACCAGGTCCTTCTTTCAAAGCAAAATCCAAACTTGAGGGACCACTTCTTGAGATATTGAAGTTTAGGTCCCTTTTTCAAAGAAATCAGATAACCACTTGGACAAAAAATGCAATTCACTCTTAAACAAATAGAGTTAAAATATGTCATGTTTTAAGGCACATTAAAAATACATAGAGGGACATAATATATAGAGTAATTCATCAAAATGCCCTAAGTTCACCAACCCTTTTACCCATTTGCCCCATCTCCCTCCCAATTTACCCAAATACCCTGAAAATTCGTGGGCTAACCCGTGACCCACAAATTTTGGGTCAAAAATCTTGCCCACAGATTTTTCTCAAGGTCCACGGACTTTTTGTCCTCGGCCCACGGACTTTTTGTCCTCGGCCCACGGAATTTGTCCTCGGCCCACGGACATTGTCATCGTCCCCCGGATTTTTTTCATTCCCACGGAATTTTTTTTCATGCCCACGGATGCACACGGATTTTCAGGGTATTTTGGTAAATTGGAAGAGAAATAGGGCAAATGGGTAAAAGGGTTGATGAATTTAGGGCATTTTGATTAATTACTGTAATATGTACATAGGATTACAACTTTTAAGAATTATTTAATTTATGAGTTTATATTATAATATTAAACATTTTTGTCGAACATAGAAGTTAGAAATGATGACCGCACCATATTGACCTCATTATGGCTCCATCACTACTTAAATACTCACGTCACACAACTAAAATATAAAACTAGAAACATTATATTAAATTACAAAATTTGTTATTATGGTTTGCAAATCTTGTAGCTTTGGTCCTTATAGATTAAAAATCACAAAATCTTCCTTGTGACTTTCATTTAGATTTAGGGTCTGTTTGTTAGCAGCTTAATGGGACACATAGCTTATTCAGTCAGCTATACATGACTATTTGGTAGTGGATTCATGATATAAAAACTGACTTATTTATTAAGCTTTTAGGAGGGAGCTTTATGCAGAAAACCAAGTTTTGTCAAAACCAGTCTCTCTCAATTAAAAAACATGATCCTTCTATCTATGAAAACACCCTCCCAAACAAAAACCTTTCCAATCTATACAAACAGATTAATCCACACATACAACTTTATTCATACATGACTTAATGGAAAACCAACCAAACAGCCCCTTAGTCTCTTTGCATTAACGGCCACTAGATAGGCTTAATTAGAAAGTGGCCCTATGTGCTAAACATGAGAGGACAAATTGGTTTTATTTATTTATTGTTTGAATTATTTTTAGTATACAAGTTTGAATTGCATGAGTACAAGTTTGGAATGCGTTTAAGGGAAAAAAAAACTCTAAATTAATTAACCCACAACTTCCTATTGACCTTCCCATCTCAAACTCCTTTCTCCACTGATGAAGGTTATGGTGAACTAAGACCTCATCCTCTTGTTCCAACCAACCAACCAACCAATGCATAATGAACAAATTGCATCTTTCTTCATTGGGGTAAAAAACTGAACAATGTAGGTGTCTTCCTGTCCAGTTCTTGCAATTGAGTTACACTACCAAGTTTCTCTCAAAATTTTGGCCATTTACAATCAGTTTAACCTTCCTAACTGTACAATACCCATATGATTCATTTTTCACCTTTGTCAAAAAGGAGATTAAAAGTTCAAAATCATCGAAAATTACAATTGAGTTACACTACTAAGATAAAGTTTTACCATATATTTAGGGCGACATTTGGTTCGTATTGTGAATTAGAGTTTCAGGTTTTAAATCTATAAACATTCGAAATCAAAAGGTAAGGAAGGATTAAGACTTTTGTAGGGAGACGGAGACACATGGACTTGGACGATATGGAATGGTTCCCCCAAGATGGGAAGGTCGACAATGAGTTTGAGGCGATGGTTAATAATTAATTTAAATTGTTTTTTTCTTAAATGCATATCAAACGTGTATTCATGCAATTCCACCCATACGTTGATAACTAATAAAGAAATAGGCAACATAACCAAATTGCTCTCACATGTTTAGCACATGAGGTTACTTAACAAAACTTCTCTAACATTTGTTAGTAACTTTTTTTTAAAAGGCAGAAACTTTATATAACCAACCAAACATTTTACAAGGTCCTACTAAAGCATCAAACAGATCAGTCCAAATATGGACACCAACGAGGCCTAAAACTCATCCCAGCAGCTTACATCTCGAAACAAAACAGAAAATTTAAGCCGCTCCTTACGAAACTCGATACCCGATAAGTTGTTGCAGCGTGTTCGATGAGGACGAAACTGTCTGTTTGCGAGGAGTAAACGACGAGCCATCCAACCACCAATCAGCAGCAACAGCCTATCTGCACTTTGCCGACCCCAAACGTACCCAACGTTTCCCGATCATAAAACATTTGAAGGGTTCGTGAGCCAGTTTTTCCAATCCACCGAGAAACTCTTACTCCTGCTTTTGAACCACTCAAACAACCTTCTTTGAAGTTCAAAGAACTTCTCACCTATTTTGCTTACATCGTTATCAAAAACAATTCGGTTTCGGTGCGTCCATATTAGGTAAATCAACGCCCATTTGACACCTACCCAAATGTTGCCATGAGTACCAATTTTTCCTGTACCCGATTCTTCTGGGAGTAAATCTTCTATTGATTGGATATTGTCAAGATTTTTATTCCACCATTTACCAACCGCTTTCCACAAGCTCTTGACTTCGGGGCAACTTACCAACGCGTGATCCAACGATTCCGGGTTTTCTTTACATCTTGGGCAAAAGATGGAGTCCAAGTCTATACCCATTTTATCGAGTATTATTCGACATGGAATCCTTCCTTTTTTTACCTGCCAAATGAAAATACATACTTTCCGTGGAACCAATTTTAGCCAACTAGTATGTTCTTCGACAACGGTCGCATTTGTACTAACCTCTTCCAATAGCTCTCGTAGCTTCTTTGTACTAAACGTGGATGAAGAATCAAGGTTCCAAACGGGCGTGTCTTTGCAGCCCCTCTTCGGTTGAATGCCCTCTACCCGACTTTGAAGATCTTTCAGCTCTCCCGCTTCTCTTCCTCTTGGCGTACGCCTCCAATTCCACACCCATTGCCATCTTTCGTTGCTCCACACTCCTCTTTCCGCTATCGTTGCATTTGGTTCCTTCTCAAGTCTAAATAACCGTGGGTATTTATTCTCCAATGTGTCGTTTCTGGTCCAGATTTGCTTCCATAATTTGGTGCCTTCTCCGCTTCCAACCTTCGTTCCAAATGACCTTGTGAATTCTACGCCAACTTTGTCTATTTCCGAACCGACCCGAGCTATATTCCGCCACGTCGAACCTGCACCATGAACACAAGAGTTTTTCTCCAACCCCCCCCCCATCCCCGTGTATACTTTTTATAACCCGAGCCCAAAATGAATTGTTTTCGTTTTTGAACCGCCACCACCATTTCCCCAATAGTCCCCAATTTAACGACTTTAAACTCCTTATATTAAGACCACCTTTTGCGAAATTACTCAAAGTTTTTTCCCATTTGACCCAAACTAATTTTTTCCTCTCCAACACGTCCTCGCCACTCCCCCCCCAAAAAAAACCGACATCTCACTCTTTCTAATTCTTTAAGCACACCACTCGGAGCACGAAACAAGGAAAATAAATATAATGGGAGGCTACCCAATACCGATTTTACCAAAGTTAGCCGTCCTCCAAAGGATATAAACCTCGTTTTCCACGATTCTAATCTCTTTCGTACTTTTTCAATTGCCACGTTCCAACTCTCTAACCGCCCCATCTTTGCACCAACCGGGAGACCCAAATATATAAACGGCAAATTCCCATCACTACACCCGACACCTTTCGCCCAAGCCTTCACTTCCTCCGCCAAAACCCCTATTCCATATATTTTGCTTTTGCGTAGATTTATTTTCAAGCCGGAAAGTTCGTAAAAGCAATTGAGGATTTTTATAAGGTTTTTAAGATTTCCAACCGACCACTTACCAAACATTATGATGTCATCCGCGTATTGTAAGTGGGATAAAGAGATGTTTTTTGACCCCACTTTGAAACCTTCAAAAAGCCCCGTACTTTCCGCTTGCTCCAATAATATATGAAGTCCTTCCGCCGCAATTAGAAAGAGAAAGGGAGCAAGTGGATCGCTTTGCCGTAGTCCTTTACCCATCCTAAATTCTTTGGTCGGGCTCCCATTTACTAATATCGACATTGTTGACGACTTGAGGCATGTCTCTATCCAACGAATCCAATCATCCCCAAAACCCATCTTACTCATGCAATCCACAGGAAAGTCCCATTCCAAGCTATCGTAAGCTTTTCGAAGTCAACTTTGAATATTAGTGCTTTTTCCTTCTTCTTTTTGAGAAAATCGACCACCTCATTTGCAACAAGCACGCCATCCAAAATGGATCTACCTTTGATGAACGCACTTTTCAAATCACTAATAATCTTGCCAATTACAGATTTCAATCTTTCCGCCATTACTTTCGCAATTGTTTTATAGAAGATCCCAATTAAGCTTATAGGCCGAAACTCCCCAAGGTTTACCGGGTTAGGGACTTTGGGAATTAAAGTGAGAAAGGAAGGATTGCACCCTTCACTAATTTCACCCCTCTCCCCAAAACTCCGAACCCCTTTTATAAGATATTCCTTTATAATACCCCAAAATCTCTTCACGAAGCCAAACGTAAACCCATCCGGCCCCGGCGATTTGTTGTTGCCACAACTCTTAATAGCTTCCCAAATTTCTTCTTCTTCAAACGGACGTTCCAAAAACTCTGCCTCCTCTTTAGATAGTTTACGAAATAATTCTCCCCTCAACCCCGGACCTCCCACTTTGCCTCTCGAGAACTTGTCTTTGAAGAAATCAAAGACGTGTTACTTTATTTCCTTTGCATCATCCGTCCAACCCAAATTCGTGTTAAGGCCTCGGATCGCATTCCTCCTTTCCTTGAATTTTATCGCGGCATGAAAGATTTTAGAATTTTCGTCTCCGTCTACAACCCATTTGAGTTTCGCTTTTTGTCTCATCATCCCCACCTTTAGTTCTTCTAGTTCAAGCCATCTTTTTCTTTTTTCCACCCAATCCTCTCTCTCTCCAAACTTCCAGCCTTGTTTTTCCGCTTCTTTTTCCTTTTCAGCAAATTACTCATGCTGATGAATTCGTTAAATGCTTCCGCACCCCTATCATTTGTGCACAAATTGAGCCTTTCATAGGACCCCCTTACTTCGTTAAAATCACCAAAGAGACACCACTTAGTATCTCCTTGAGAAATAATGGATTCCAATATGCCCCAACACTCCAAACGTCCTTTTAATTCTCTCGGTCCATATATGTTGATTAACCCAACCGTCCCCTTTACGCCTTCCCATTTGCCCATCAATACCAAGAACTCCGGGTCTTCAATTTTTGACGCACAATTAAAAATCTTTTTGTTCCAAAAGGTGATTAATCCTTCCGAATTACACGTAGCTTTAACCGTGGCAAAACCACCATCATCTCCGCCCCATAAGTTACCCACTTCTGTGACATTCCATTTTTTAATTTTTGTTTCTTGGATTCCAATTACATCAGGTGATTTTAATCTGCACAATTCTTTGATCCATGACTTCTTACTACCCGGTCCCAAACCTCTAACATTGACTGAAATGATCTTCATTAGGTATCGACACTTACCTGGGTCTGATCCCGTATCCTTTCGGACCTCGCTTTCTTTTGATACTTGATTGTTCCATATTATTCCAATCGACTCTCCAAACTCCCTCACTCCATCTACTGCGTCCTTGCTCTTCAGTTCTTTCGACACCGACACTGTGTTGGATGATGTTGATTTAGGTTTTTTCTTCATACCAATTTTAGCTACCACTTCACCATGTGTTGATTTCTGCCCCTTTTAAGATTCCCCTTCTTGCCTCCCGATCTCGCTAGCTTTTTCATAAGATGAAAGCTAACTTTTCCTTGAGCAAAGTTTATACTTTCTGCCTTTCTTCCCCTGTCTCCTGCGATCCTTTTGCTCCTTTTGCTGGTAGTTCCAATCGACAAATTTGACATTTCTGTTTCCTTCCTATGTCTCTCCTCGATCTGCAAATTAACATCCGTTTGGCTATTAAGATTGGTTGGGTTGGGCCCTGCATTTCCTGTATTAGGGCTAGCATGTGATCCTTTATTTTTTTGGCCCACTTGTTGATCTAGATTCCTTTGGGCCCCCACCAACGAACCTCCAGGCCCAACGTCCGTATCACTTTGATCTGGTACCCCGGCAAAATCGGCCTCTTCGATATTCTCATTGACTTTTTTATTGGCTGCTTCCAATATCTCGGTCTCCCCAACAAAATTATTAAAGTTTATTGGAAAAGAGACATTCTCATTAATGGCTGCCCCTTCAGTTTCCACCACCTTCTGGTTCTTCGGCGTCACCTCCTCCGGCCTATCTTCCCCCGTAAGATTTTTTTCCGGCAAAGTTTTCGATGAGTCCCCCTTTTGCTGTCCCATTCCTTCTCCCCCACAGTAGCTATCGCCATCATCCTACCCGTTCTCCAAGTTTGCTTCTTCTTCTTCCGACCATATCGATGGAACCTGAGAACTATCTTCTTGATCTTCGTCCGTTGTTGGTTCGTCTTCTTCTCCCCATTCAATGTCTGAAAATTCCATTAGACTACTTTCCTCCTCTTCTATTTTTATCCTGAAGAAAAGACCCCCCACTTTTATTGATTTAAAGCTGTTAATCGAAGATTGTATGGCGGTACTCACCAGAACCTTTCCCCAAGCCAAATTAGTCGATTCCATAAGATCGCAGTTCACATGTTTCAAAACTTTACCCCATTTGCAAGCGATTAACGTGAATGTTCCATTTTCCCATCCTTGCAGCGGAACCCCCGATATTTTTAACCACGTCAACCTTTTCGATTGCCTGTATCCTTCCGACCACCTACGGAGGTCACTGATCCAGAAATGTAACCCATGCTTTTTGTTTTTGATTACGTATCTCTAATAACACCGCTCTCAAAATTCAGAAATATGTGACGTCCACCCAGATATTTGGCTTCCTTGACCCCTATTGGTTGTTCTTTACAAAGCTTGTAAACCAGTCCCAGATTGTCTAATGATCTTACGTCTCCCACAACGCAGTTCTGAAGAAAGTTTTTTGCATCTTTGTTCGGGGCCAAGTCTCCGATAATCACTTCTTCCTTTACCGCTGCCGATGTTCCATCCCTTTCGTTTTTTGTCGGGCCTATTTTCACTACTTCTGCATACGACCTCCTACCTGATATTTCCTTGTCTATCTTTCCAGATCTCTCGTTTTTCCTGTCATCACCCTTCTGCTCCTGTTGGTTTCTTACCCCATCTACAAGGTTATTTCTTCTCTTTTCTTTTGCAAGGAATGCCATGATCCTGTATGATTCCACCCATATATTGTTTAAAGATTTCTCCAACTCACCCTGCTCTTGCCGCTTTCGATACCTCACAAAACCGAATCTTTTACCACTATATAGTCGTTTTCGCGCCACATACAAATCTGTCAGATCACCGTACCTTTTGAAGATTTTCCACAAAGCTCCTACCTCCATTGTTTCAGGGAAATTGAAAAACATGAATGATACTTCCTTTGACCTTCTGGTTTCCTTTGGTTCACAGTCTGAGATCCTCCCATTGATCTTCTGGTTCCAAGATCGTGCTCCCTCGCTCCACACCCTCTCACAAGCCCTAACCCGTTCTCTCTCTCTCTCTCTCTCTCTCTTGACATATATTTGTTAGTAACTTGGTATTAATGACCAAACTCATAGCAAAATAAAAATCAAAATCACAAGAAATCTTTGGTAATTTCTAAATTAAAGACTAAACCCAAATGATTTACAAACTCCAAAGACAATTTTGTAATTTAGATATGATTTTTATTATGAAAAAAATTACTTTACTTAAACAATCATTTGTGACACGGACCTTCATTTTTCTTAATAACCTATCAAACTTTTTGATATATTTATTGGTTTTTCTATGTTAATATCAATTTTTAATTAATGTATTTAACATTTAGTATTAATTAAAGTAGGACAATTGGTAGATAACAAATAAAGTATTTTGTTTTATCTTACGAAATATAATATTTTTTTTTAGATTTTCTCTCAAATAACTTTAAAAAAGTTTAAATCGAATGCAATAACTATTAACTTTTAAAAAAAATAACTATTAACTTTAGAAAACTGCATTGAAAAGAACTTTGTCTTAGGTTTTCTTTGAACGGTTAAACAAATTAAATGTTATTGATATAGAAACTAGTTTATTTTTATATCAATATATATATATATATATATATATATAGAGAGAGAGAGAGAATAGTTTAAATGAAAACTTAATTTTCATTGTGCACGTGAGCACGAATCTCAACCCCTCAATCTCTACTTAATATGGGTCGTTCAATACCAGGCCCGTTCATTGACAAGTTCTATCTGATCAATTGAACAGGGCCCCAAACATATAAGGGCCCAATTTCTACTTATTTTAGGGCATAAATTCTAAAAAAACAAGCAACCGTGCTTAGACTTTGTAGCCGCCCTCAATACCCTTCTTCAACCTACAGCCCATTATTCCAATTTCCTAATTCGGCGATTCACGATTGACTCCAACGATGCAACGAATACGATTGTCGATTGAACTTCTCAACGATGGACGATTCCATTTTTCAACGGCAAAGACAACGACTAATTTCAATCGGGAAATTCCTCTCTACAACACGACTGACTCAGATTCTTCAATCCACATCTTCTCCTTCGGTCAATCAGTCGGACTTTGTAATCTCACTATCTCAGATTCTTAAATCGACTGTCGACTTCTTCACTCTTAGTTTCTTCACTTCCAATTGACATCTTCACTATCAATTTGGCTCTTGAATTTTGGACCGATTTGGTATCACACAGTAGGTAAATTGCGTTTCTGATTTCTAATTTCTTATATCTTATATCTTAAATCTCAATCTATTTTTTTGTCTCTTTTGAGTTTTGAATTTTGATTATGTCTTCTGCAAATCTGTGTTACATTGTTACTGTGTAAATTAGATATTTGATTATGAATTTGTGATGTTTACTTGTTTAGGTAATTAAGATGAGCGTTTTTTTTACAAATATGTTTCCTAGAACAAGATAACGTATGAACATAATTGGGAGAATAATAGATAACGGAAAGTGGAGGGCAATGTGGAAAATAGGGAAAATATTTATGATTTTAGAATAATTGTTTCACCGTTGCCGGTTTAAAATGGACGTCTTTCAGGCCTTGAAAATCGAAACAATCAAACTCGAATAGATGAAGAACAAAACAAACTGACGTAGTGTTGAATTTAGAATAATTGTTTCCACGATTGGCACTTACCGGCTAAATTGTTGCATACGATGCCATTTTGGTGAACTAAAATCTTACCCGGGAAGTAAATGATAGTGTTGAATTTTACCGGTAAGCACTTACCCAGGTAAGTGATTAGGTAAACGACCCCTTAGTCCGGTATGAACTATTATAATTTATATCTTTATTACTCGTTTTATACCTTTATCGTCCAATGTGTAACAGGGCCCCAAAAAAGTTAGGAACGACCCTGTTCTATACTTAATATGGTCTCATAGGAACAACGTGGTCTTCAACGGAGAAAAGGGTAATCTCGAAGAAGTTTTTTGAGTGTCAAAGGTTGATTTTCGAATGGGTTAGAAGACGGTGCAAAAAAATTCGATGGATTGGACACGGTGGTTAGCAAACCCGACAGATTCACAGTAGGCTGCTAAGGTTCGGGTGGTCGGTGATCGGTGCGTTTGGGGCTGTCGAATCGAGAGGGACGTCCGGAGGGCGGTTGTGTGCTGGATGGATGGATGTTTACTTCTCGCAAACAGGTGGTTCTGTCTTTGCTGTTGGTTCCCTTCGCTGCATCCTCTCGATTTGGCTTCTGTCTTGTTAGTTTTTTGCCTGTTTTTTTGGCTTCTTGCTGTTTGTTTGGTTGGTTGTGGCTGTTTGTTTGTGGTTCTTTGGTTGTTGGTTGGTTGGTTTTAATAAAGTTTGGTTGCCTTTAATTTTTTTTCATATTAAATAAAGTTTTTAATTAAAATTATTAATTGAGGTGATTAGGGATAAAAAGAGAAGTTAATATAAACTCACGCCTACTATATTTGACTTTTTATTTTCTTTTTTAATTAAAAACTTTTACCCCCTTAAAATTTAAAATAAATTATCTTAAAAGTTACTAATACTTTAATCAAACAAATTACATCAAAAAAACGAGAATTTTGTGCTTTTCGATATGACATCCATCTCAATATAGTTTTTTGTTGTTTTAACTATTTATTACGTGAAATGCTATATATGTGTTATATTAATTGTAAATATTTATGTACGTTCAAGTAAGTACAACACCTCGACACTGTAACACCCCAAAAATAGGGGTGTTAGCTCCAACTTCTGTTATAAGAAGTATTGAAAAATAGGCTAAGAAGACACCGACAGAAGCCTCTGCCGGACACCAAGAACATCAGAACCTTTACTAGTCATCAACCAGAAGACCATCAGAGGAGAAGGCCACAGAGCCTCTGTCACCCTTGGCAGAGCCTCTGTGGTATGAAAACTCAGAAGCTAAAGATACTTGAAGACAAAGACAATTACAAGTGTGCCTCTCACGTGATTCTGCTGTACGAAGATCCTGGAGATCAATAGTACAAGGCGTGCCCTGCCACTTTCCACGTGTCATCTTCTGAAGGGTCACAACTTTTGCAGAAGGTGGCGCACTACATTACGTGTACCAGATTCAGTCCCACGACCTTGTCACTTGTACCTTTGTATCTCTTGTCTACTGTTTGTCCCCTGTAGACTAGTATAAATAGAAGGCTTCTACCAGACCGTTTTAGGTAACATTTGCACATTACACACATGCACACCAATTTAGAGCTTATTATCTGTAAATCACATACCTTACGGTGTTCTTGGTGTTCTTGAAGAATCAAATAGAGATGAATTGTTGAGCTACAACCTTGTTATTTATAGCTTTACTCTCAAACAGTTTGCAAAATCGCTTCCGCACTTATACTGATTTTACTCTGATTTTAACTGTTTGTGGTTGATTTATCATTGTTGAGTCTTAAAGTGGGATCAACAATTGGTATCAGAGCGAACTTTGATTTTCAATATCAAAGGATCCACTCTAACAATGATCTCGACTCATTTTGGTAGATTAATGGATTGATTTTGACCCCTTACTCACCTGTTACAAAACAGCCCATGTTTTCTGTTATTTTCGACTAGTTCGATTCTAACAAATCAATAAGCACTGTTTCTTTGGTAAAATCACTCCATTCAGTGCTTTGTTCAAGTATTTAAAGATCTAAACTCATACCTGAAGTCAATCCCATCTATTGAAGACTTTCTCTTCATACCCTATTTTCTGTTTCTCGGAAAATCACTCAAAAATGGCGAACACAGCTAATTTCTTCACTGCTGGTTCCTTGACCAAGCCCCCAACTCTGCTCAGAGATGAGTATCCTCAATGGAAAATCCGCATGATTCACTTTTTCGAAGGTGTTGAAAAGGAACTTGTTAGCTCCAAATATTCATAATATTAGAAGTATTGAAAAATAAGCTAAGTATGAAAGAGTTCCACAGAAGCTCTGCCGAAGCAAACGATCATTCAAAGAACACCAAGTCCCAAGAAGAATCTACAGAAGACTACTCACAAAGGACCAAAGAAGGATCTACAGAAGAATGCTCACCAAGGACCGAGCCGCAGAACCTCTGTCACCCTTGACAGAGCCTCTGCGGTTCAGATTGAAGACTTGGAAGATATTTATAATATCTTGCCACTGTTGCAGAAATATCTTACCACTGTTACAGAAATATCTTGCTCCTGTTCCAGGGTCCGTTCATCAACTTGTACAAGGCATGGTCCGACAACAAACACGTGTCAAAATCTGATAGGAATCCTTGCAAGTTGATATTAGCGCATTTAATGCATGCAGATTTCCAACTGTTCATGCCATCCCTTCTTTCCTGTAGCAATAGTCCTTTTGTCTAGAATAGTTCTTTTTGTAGTAGTATAAAAGGAAGACTCATGTTGAGTTCTTCCTTACCAACTTACCAAGAAAAAATATCAGAAAAACACACACACACAATTAACGTCAAATCTATTGTTAGTGTTCTTCATCAAATACAGTAAACTTTGAGATATTCATCTGTTCTTCATATACTGTTTATTTGATATTTTGTGCTGTTTCTATTTAAACATATATGTTAGTTCTTCAAATACACTTCCGCAACACATCTTATTTGAACTAATAGATAAGATAATCTTTGTTAATCAAATACGGGAACCAACAATTGGTATCAGAGCAAAGCTTGGTTTTCAATATCAAGCGATCCTCGTTTAACAAGATTATTGGTAGAAACATGGTCTGATTTTAACCTGTTATTCATTCCTTCAAACAGATTCTATTTTTCAGCCATTCTCGATTTATTCGATATTTGGTAAATCTAGAGAAACTGTTTCTTCAGTTAAAACTCCATTAAAGTGCACTGTCAAGAGCTTCCAAACCCAGAAAATCTTTCCAGATTATTCTTTCGTATTTTTTTTCTCGTGTCATATCTTTATACTGAAACTTCCTACTCCTAAAATGACAAGCACACAAAACTTCTTCACAGCTGGTTCATTAACCAAACCACCTTCTCTTCTAAGAAATGAGTATCCTCAGTGGAAAATAAGAATGATCCATTTCTTTGAGGGTACTGATAAAGAGCTCGTACAATACCTTTATAATCCTCTTCATGTTCCTATGTTAATAGTACCTCGTGTACCAGCTACAGCTGACACTCCTGAAATCCCTGAGCATCAAAAACCTAAAACCAGGGATGGTTGGTCAGATCAAGACAAGATAAAAGATGAACTCGCGCAGAAAACAAAAAGAATTTTTATTATGGCAATCCCCAACGATCTCTTCCAGTCTTTAGATGCATGCGAATCTTCGTATGATCTTTGGAAAGAACTGGAAAAACAACTTGAAGGGGGGGGGGCTAAAACTCAGAAAAACCGAAGGGCTCAATACATAAACGAATATTACGCTTTTATAGCCCTGACAAATGAATCTCTGCAGACAACATACGACAGGTTCAACTCTTTGATCAATAACTGCAAAAAGTTCGGCATCCACAGAACTTCTGAAGAGAATAACGTCATGTTTCTCAAAAGTCTGAACGAAGAATGGCTTCAGTTATCTATGTCTTTACAAACCAATCAAGATTTAGATTCCTGGACTCTCTCAGACCTCTACGGAACATTAGCTGGTCAAGAGCCTCAAATCGCACAAGCAAAGACACTAACCACTGCACCTCTTGCTTTGGTTGGCAAAACTACAGAAGATACAGAGAGGCCGAGGAAAGAAAGAACTACAGAGGAAAAGAAGAAGGAGAAAAAGAAAAAGATGGTGGTAGTTGACAGCGAAGATGAAGAGATTGTGGAAGAAGGAGAAATTACTCTGGCATCAATAGCTACATCCTTAGCTCTATTGACAAGAGAATTCAGAGGAAACCAAAAGAATTCTGGTAATGATAGATATGGCAGAGAAAGAAGAGAAGATTGGAATAGAAGGGATCAAGGAAGAAGAGAAGAATCAGCTGACCGATAGAGGTCAGACGACAGAAGTAACGACCAACAGAGGTCGAGTGAAAGATACATCAGAGGAAATGACCGACAGAGGTCATATGACAAGGCAAGCTACACACCACAAGAATGCTACAAGTGTGGCAAGCCTGGTCATTATGCAAATGAATGCAGATCGGAAAAAGGTGGTGACCGACAAAAGTCCGACGATCGTGCTGGTAATACTTCCTAAAACCAAGGTTGCTACAACTGTGGGAAGCAAGGCCACTTTGCCAATGAATGCAGAAGCAGGTCAAATCGCCCACAAAAGGACTCAGCTTTTTACAAAAAGAAAGCTGAGTATTATGCTCAAAGGTCACTCATGGCGAACAAAGTGGTGAACAAGAAGATTGGGAGTCAGATACAACCTCTGATGAAGAATACACCAAAAATGCCTTGTTCTGTGGCATGGCAGAAATCAGCTCCGACTCTGACACTGAGGTATCTACTTCAAACTCCACCTCTAGTACTACAGAAGTTGATTTGCTTATAATTAAAACTGAAAATGTTGAACTGAAAAAACTTGTGATGATATTCAGAAAAAGCTCACTTTTTATGAAAGAGAAGCTAGACTTCTCACTGAAGAAAAAGCAACGATTTTCAAAGAAAAGGAAGAATTAGATGCACACTGGAACAAGAATCTATTTCCTTTAAAAGATAAAATTTCTGAATTAAATACATCTTTAAAATCCAAAACAAAAGAACTTTTAGATTCTGAGAGCGACAGACTTAACATTTTAGCTCTTAAGGAATATTTTCAAAAGGAAAGAGAAGTCCTTTGGCAAGATCTACTTAGAAGAGATGTTTTAATTAAAAATTATCGTGATGCTCAAAAGGTGTATGAGAAAATAAATACTCAAATAGGAAGGCGAGGTATTGGGTACAGTGATATTAATCAAGGTACAGAAAACAAAAAGAATAAACCGCTGTCATCTCTATTTTCAGTAGGAAAAGCCAACAAACCTAATTTTCCAAACTTAATCTCTGTAAGTAAGAGAATAAAAGTCTCTGGGGAACCTCACTTAAGGAAACCCATGAAGATGATAAACATGTGGTTTGAAAACACAGACTTATCACCTTCAAACTCTGTCAAAAGAGGATCCAAACCAAAGAGATATCTGAAAACTCAAAATCAGATAGGAATCTTCAAGTTTGGTAAACCAGAGACTCAAACTCAAGTTTCTTTTGTCTGCACAATAGATTCTGAAAAGAAATTACCGGCAAAAGCACTTGAGTTCAAACCAATCTTTTCAGACGAAAAACTAAGAAATATAATTGAAAAAGATATAATGGAAATTGGGAAAATAGATATTTTGAAAAATCTATGTACACCTTCTGTAGATCAAAAACTCTCTGAATAGATCTTGTCAGACACCTCTGTTGACTTAGAAAATAATTTTTCAGATAAAGAAAGCAAGTATGACACATGCTCGGAAAGTCCAGCCTCTGTCGAAAGAAATATTGATGAATCAACCTCTGTATATGAGGACGATTCATCATCTGACGAATCAGAGGCTGACAGAATAGAAAAGTTTCCTTGTGACACAGAGGTTGTTAAACAAACCTCTGAAGTTCTTAACAGAACTATTTCTCCAAAAGAGAAAATCACTGGAATTCCTATCTGTCCAGACTTTATGGATATGTGCATACAAGCCAAAACCTCTATTGAGCTTGAAAAGTTAAAACAAAAGAAGTTAATATCCTCTCAAAATCCAAGAGATTCAAAGTTTTTAAAACCCTTAAAAATAAAAGAGAAACCAACATGGCAACAAAAGGGGAAATGGACAAAAACTAACAAATCTTTTTCATCTGTGACAGTGAAATCAACAGAAGTTCACCACAGAAGGGACTCACAGAAGGCTGCTACAAACAAAGATTTTTTCCAACAATCTAATCTACATAAATCTTCTTGTAATAGGAAGCCATATGCTAGAATAGAATGTAATGCCTCTGTGGCCCAGTTTAAAGTTTTCAATGAAAATTTCAAGCAAATTACTTCTGATGTTCAATACTGTCACTGCTTTGATCTAATGTTCAAGTTAAACAATCATTTCTGTAGTTTAAATTGTTTTCTCTCTGCAGTTAAATCAAATATAAAAGAGAAACAAACTGATTCTTCGACAAAAAATAAAATGTATTTCAAGAATGCCAAGGCAAACTTGAAAAATTCTGACGAAACTGGACCCATGTAGATATGGGTACCTAAATCTCTGTGATTGTTTTACAGAAGCAGTTTGTGCCAATATGGTATCTAGACTCCGGATGCTCAAGGCACATGACTGGCAACAGAAGTCTTCTATCCACATTCCAAGAAAAAACAAGATGGTGGATCAGTGACTTTTAGAGATAACAAAAAGGGGCATATCAAAGGCTATGGAGTCATAAAGAAAGAGAACATCACAGTACACAAAGTTGCATTTGTTGATGGCCTAAAACACAACCTACTCAGTGTAAGCCAACTTTGTGACACAGGATTCGATGTACTGTTCAAAAGAACATTCTGCTCTCTACTAAGTGAAGACATAGGAATTGAACTTCTGCGAGCC
This sequence comes from Saussurea involucrata, assembly GCA_033807775.1. Classification (NCBI taxonomy): domain Eukaryota; kingdom Viridiplantae; phylum Streptophyta; class Magnoliopsida; order Asterales; family Asteraceae; genus Saussurea; species Saussurea involucrata. The sequence continues at coordinate 35,623,894 of CM066319.1, forward strand.
AAAAGAAAAGGTAATCTGTATCTAATGAACTTCAATGCCAAAAACAAGGACAACATTTGTCTTGTTGCAAGCAAAAGTGAAGAAGCCTGGCTATGGCACAACAGGTTCTGTCACTTAAACTTTCATACTCTAGATAAACTGGTAAAACTTGATCTGGTCAAAGGTTTACCAAATGTTAAATTCAATAAGGATCATTTATGTTCTGCCTGTGAAATGGGAAAACTCAAAAGAGCTTCCCACAGAGGCAAAACTGATGTGTCTTGTCCTAGGCCTCTGTACATGCTTCACGTTGACTTCTGCGGTCCAATCGCTATACAGAGCCTAGGTGGCAAGAAATATATACTTGTCTTAATTGATGAGTATTCTCGATTTACATGGGTTGAATTTGTCAGAAAGAAATCAGATGTTCCATGCATCCTGATTAATCTAATGAAAAGAATCCAAGTTCTTTATGAGTGCAGAAATCTGAAGTTACGAAGTGACAATGGCACAGAATTCAAAAACTCTGTCATTGAAGCCTATCTCACAGAAGAAGGAATATCCCAGAACTTCTCTGCCGCTCGCACCCCACAACAGAATGGCGTGGTCGAACGAAAGAACCGCACGCTAGTGGAGGCTGCAAGAACCATGCTTTCTGCATGTGGATTACCAATGACCTTTTGGGCAGAAGCAATTTCAACTGCTTGCTATACCCAAAATCGTTCAACAATCGTGAAAAGACACATCAAAACACCTTATGAATTGATCAACAAACGGCGACCAAACATCAAGTTTCTCCATGTGTTTGGATGCAAATGCTTTGTCTTAAACGACAGAGACTCAAGAGGAAAGTTTGAAGAAAAGGTTGACCAAAGCAAATTCATCGGGTACTTTGCCGCTTCTAAAGCCTACAGAGTTTACCTTCTGAAGTCACGCACGATAGTAGAAAGCATCAATGTATCCTTTGATGACTCATTCCAAAAGACTTCTGAACAACTCAGTTCAGAACTCGGGCTAAACATGGAAACCTCTAGCATCTAAAAAACAAATGAAGATTTAGATCTTCTATTTCAAGAGATGTTCAACAACGACGTTGATCCCTCTGCTGGAACAAAAAGCACCTCTGCAGAATCACCTATAAACGAAGTAAGTATCTATCTGTCTGATCCATTTAATCCCTCATCCTCTTCTACAAATACTACAGGTGCTGAAAATCTAACAGAAGATACGATGACAAAAGATTCGGAAACAGAGGTTATCCAAATTCTAACAAATCCAACAGAGGGAGCAACACAAGAAGAAACACCAGGGGGAAGTGAAGATGAAACCACAATACCTACAGAGAAGGAAATCCCAACTTTAATACCCATTCCTACAGAAGTTGAACCATCAACCACTTCAACTACAGAAGTTCAACTTGATGACTCAAATGATCATCTTCCACGAACAACTCAATGGACAAAAAGCCATCCTCAAGCACAAATCATCGGTAATCCCACTGATAAGGTAAAAACAAGATCAACATCTGCAAAATTTTGTTTCTTTACCAATTTTATTAGTGTGATCGAACCGAAAAAGATTTCTGAGGCCCTGGACGACCCACACTGGGTGGATGCTATGCAAGAAGAGCTTCTGCAGTTTGAGCGAAACAAAGTCTGGACTCTAGTACTTCTGCTACGAGGGAAACAGGCCATAGGGACTAAATGGGTCTTCAGAAACAAAAAGGATGAAGATGGAGTGATCATTCGAAATAAAGCAAGACTGGTGGCCAAGGGATATCGCCAAGAAGAGGGCATCGATTACGATGAAACTTTTGCCCCTGTTGCACGGCTCGAAGCAATAAGAATTTTCTTAGCCTTCGCAGCCCACAGAGGTTTTAAAGTATATCAAATGGATGTAAAATCTGCCTTTCTCAATGGAGAAATTCAAGAAGAAGTATACGTCCAACAACCACCAGGATTTGAAAGCTCAAAGTACCCAAGGTATGTCTATTACCTCGACAAGGCTCTATATGGACTGAAACAGGCTCCAAGAGCATGGTACGAAAGACTTTCCACTTTTCTTCTAAAAAACGACTACCACAGAGGTACCACTGATACAACTCTATTTTTTAAAGGTGAAGGAAATGAGCTTATTCTTGTACAAATATATGTAGATGATATTATTTTTGGGTCTACAAATGCACAAAAATGTAAAGATTTTGAAAAACTCATGCAGAGTGAGTTTGAAATGAGTATGATGGGAGAATTAACCTTTTTCCTCGGACTTCAAGTCAAACAAACATCAGAAGGAATTTTCATAAACCAATCAAAATATGTCTCTGACATACTTGAAAAATATAGCCTCTCTGATGCCTCTGTCATGAAAACCCCAATGGCTACTGGAAATAAACTATTTTCAGATCCAAATGGCATCTCTGTCGAGTGCACGCTTTACAGAGGAATGATTGGGTCTTTATTATACTTAACAGCCAGTAGACCTGACATAATGCATGCCACATGTCTTTGTGCAAGATATCAAGCTAATCCTAAAAAGTCACATTATATTGCTGTAAAGAGAATATTCAGATACCTCAGAGGGACCGAAAATCTTGGCCTCTGGTATCCGCAGAACTCTGGTTTTGGACTAAAGGCATACACATATTCAGATTATGGAGGATGCAAACTCGACAGAAAGAGTACCTCTGGGAGTTGTCAATTCCTAGGTGGGAAATTAGTGAGCTGGACTTCAAAGAAACAAAATTGTGTCTCAACATCTACGGCAGAAGCTGAATACGTTGCTGCTGCTAGCTGTTGCTCTTAAGTTCTGTGGATGAAAACTCAGCTAAAAGACTTTGGTCACATCATTTGCAAAATCCCCATCTTCTGTGATTCCAAAAGTGCGATTGCCATCTCTGCAAATCCAGTACAGCATTCAAAGACAAAGCACATAGATATCAGGTATCACTTTCTGAAGTATCATGTGGAAAATCAAACCATCGAGATGCATTTTGTACCAACAGAATTTCAGCTTGTTGATTTATTCACCAAGGCACTTGATGAGAAAAGATTCCTTTACTTGGTGGGTAAATTAGGAATGATAAATATGGATTAACCTCTGTAAGTATCTTTATCTTTATATTATACATAATGTATATTTTCTTGTTTTGTTTGTTTTTGTAAATTTTTTTTTATGTAAATTCTAAAATCTCAATTCTGAAAATTACAGAGATTCTGTAAGTCTCCTCAGAACCACTGACGATCCTTACAGAACCTCTGTTACACGACCTATGTTATATACATTTACTTCTGATTATTTGAACCAAGCATAGGTCAAAGGGGAGCAGAGGAAAACAATCTTGATCTACAAAGGTTGATTAGATCAAGGGGGAGCAAAAAGGAGACCTTGCTTAATCTACAGAGATTTATAAGTCAAGGGGGAGCAGAGGAAGAGATGACAACAACAGAAGAAAAGACAATTGCCGGACAAAGAAGAACAAAAAGGTTAGTATCTCGAGCAAATTCTTTTTGAAAATAATTTTCTAGGACACAAATTTCTAAATATGTTCTAGAAACATTATTAAACACATTCCAAATAAAATTTGATCAAAAAGAATGTCGAGTTTTCCATTATTAGAAATTTAAGGTCATAGAGCCTCTGCGGAGTCCAACAGAGGTTCTGCAGGCAAAAACTCTGATCTTAAATCAATAATTCTTGGAAACTATGTCAATCGTTTTAGGTGTCAAATCAAAATGAATCATCGCGTACAAACACTGCAACAGAAGTATCCGGTTACAGAGTTCTCTCCACGAGAAAGAATTTCTGTAGACCAACACTTGTCTTAAAAAGACTTTTTGCTGCACAAAACCTTTTTCAAAAACAATTTTCTAGGACACCAGCTTTCAAACAGGTCCTAAAAACATTGTTAAAATCAATTAAAAACTTGGATGATCAAAAATGTTTATAAATTGTTAGTTATAAGAAAATTCTTGTCTCAGAGCCTCTGCTGGCTCTGACAGAGGTCCAAAAACCTCTGTAAAGGAGTTTCTATACAAATAATTTATCGATCCTCTCCATAGATTTTTTTTCAACCATTCTTTGTGAAGGTACAACCTACAGAGGCAAGAAAAATAAGATTCTCAAATCACAGAGCCTCTGTCAGTTTTTACTTTGGGCATTTCTGTAACAGTAACGGTAACTTTTCTGCGAGTGAGATACATGTGGAGGTAAAGAGGCCCACGCGCCCAGCATTTAATAAGGCCGCCCACGACGTCTCGGCATAACTGACACTGAGGACGTGTCATCTTTTCATTGGACCTACATGCAACACGTTCCTATGGAAAGTTGAACCCGCCGTAACCACTCAAGTGCGGACCCCAAATATTATTTACCTCAAAATATTAACCCTTTCAGATTCTACGGCCACAAACTCAGTATAAAACCCAAGTTACCATACCTCACAAAACCTTTACTCACTCTCTTCTCCGGCGAACCTGCAACTATATTCAAATCATCATTTTACTTTGTAAAATGGCTTCCAGTTCCCACGCTGCTCAAAACTCTCCGGCGAACTCTCCTCAACACTCTCCAGTGCATTCAGAGCACTCCCAAAACCCTAACATCGCCGTAAATGCTGAAACAGAAAACTTCGGCGACTCTGCAAACTTTGCACCAACCACCAACCTTCAACACTTTCTGAACAAAGAACATTTTGAAAATGTTCTACCTTTAAAATCCAACAACTGCTACCTGGTACCCTCACCAACAGCCTTCGGCGAAGCCCATGCTCTTATCCTCAATATCGTGGAAAACCATATACTATACCCTCTCCTTTCCAAAACCCCAACCAAAATCCCTGCACGATATCTGAATCAATTTTGGCAAAGTTGCCGATTTGATTCAGATGATTCTCTGATAAAAGGCTATATTTCAAAGCCAGACAAGTCTGAGTACCTCGAACTCATGTTTAACAGAACCATGTTCTCACTGGAGTTCAACCTACCAACCAGAGGTCTACTTGGAATCAAGAAATATGCTGAGGTTCCTACGGACGAGGAGCTCTGCCGATTCGTAGAAATGTTAGGGTACAACACAACCCTAAGGAAACGAAATGATTTCCGCAGAGGCAGACTACCACCTCTGTGGAATACCCTGTTCTCCATCTTAAATCGTTGCCTCACAGGGAAAACCGGTAGCCCTGACCAAAGCTCATTCCAGATCCTGACCATCATGTATGGAATCTATTACGACATTCCACTTGATTATGCCACCATCATGATGCAGGAGATAGTGAATACAATCGACAGAAAGCTCGCAACTCAAAAGGCCAAAAAGAACACACCAGGGTATCTGCCTCCTCTGCAATATCAAAGAATTCTAGGAGTAATCTTCGAGCCTCTACTTCAAATGCAAAAATGGCCAATGGAAGGGCCATCTGTAAAGCTTTATCCAATGAATAAAAATACTCCTACAGAGCATGAAGACAATTACCCCCACTGCAGACCTCTGTCAAAAAACCTTCTGTCGTATGCAACCGATGAGGATAGGAAATTAGAGTATATACGCGTCCACAGGACTCCAGAACCAAGTCCTGTGACACCCCCGCGTCTAGGAGCCCCCTTAGGTGTAGATGTAGTTGAGAGGATGACAGAAGAGGAATGGGCTAGAGCTTTAGAGAAACAATATTCAGTACAAGACCGTTTCAAAGCCCAAAGAGAGAGCATTTACCCCTCTTCTCCGAAAAGAAAAACCTCTGCAGCAACACCGAAAAAGAAGAGCAAGAAAAGGAAAACCACGGAGGAAACTACAACCTCTGCAGCTCAACACTCTTCTCCACCACAAGCTGCAGAAACAAGATCTTCTGCACCTCCCTCACCTCCAAAACAAAAGAAAAGGAAATCCAAATCCACAGAAGAGGGAGCTCCTAAGCCAAAGAAGAGAAAGTCAAAGAAGAAGAAACCAAGTTCACCTCTGCAGGTCATCACAGAGGATGTCGAACAAGAATAGGAAGATCAGGCTATACCTCTGCAACCTCCCTCCCCAATAATATATGCAGATCAACAGGGAGATTTCAATGCCTTCCTCAAAAATCCCGACATTGCTCAAACCTTAGATCCATCAGGATGGGTCGCAGAACCATTGGATCAGACTACAGAGGCTATGCGCACAATAGAAGTCATTTCTGCAGCTCAAGGTACACAAACCATGCACCCTCACGTACAAAGACTTATAGGATCTCATTCCATATATGATTCCTTAAGAGCAGAAGCAGAAACATTAGCGCCTACAGAGGAAACCTCAGAAGAAGAGGTAAACATAGACTTTACAATAGAGGAAGAGGTTAGGATAGAAACAGCAGAGGGTTCTGCAGAAAAAGATGCCGAAGAAGTAGAAGGCCCACATCCCCAACCCCCTCCTAGTGCAACCCACATTTCTGATACCGCCGGTCTAGCGGCAGAAGGTATCATTGAAAACGAGCAGCACAGCTCGATCCCAACCCCTCCCAGCCAACCAGAGGTTACTCTTTCAACCTCTGTGCCTAATATAACCGGGGAAACCATTCCTGGGGAGTCATCTCGAAAGGACTCACCCATAGTTCGTGATTTATTGCCCCAAATCACACCTGACATCCTTGCAGAGGAATTCGTTTCCTCTGCCACGCACACTACGATAGGGTCAAACCTCCTTTCAGAGGGGAGTAGAGAGCACAATGACGAAGAGACTCTAGACAAGTCTCCAAGTCAACAGAAGGACATTCCAATACCCACCTCTGGAGTGGATTTGGACTCTGGCCTTCACAGAACTTCTGTAGAGGTTGAAACTCATGTTTCTCCTCGAAGATCAAAAGGAAATCCTTCCACCCTCAACGTACAAACAGGGGTGACAGAAGGTGTCCAAGGAACAAGGACAAACTCTGGGGACGAATGTGTTCCTCCAGAGGTTACCACGAGTTCACACGTATCAAGGGGTGAGTTCCAAACCCTTGTCACCTCTGTGAACCAAACATTGGAAGAGTTGAAAATCTCTTTCAAATCTTTTGCAGAAATTACATCCAAGGCCATCTCAGAACTAAACACCAAAATGGACAACTTGTCCACAGAGGTGCAATCTACTATAGCCCAGATGAAGTCTGCTGCCACCACACCTGCCTCTGCTGCTGCTGATTTTGAAAAAGCTGCAACTTCTGCCTTCAACAACTCGATCAAAATATATCTGGAAAAGATGAAAGAACAAATGTCATCATCAAAAGTTATTACTCCATAAGAACTGCAGAAAGCTCTACGACAAGTTCAGGAACAAACAACAGAAGCCACTCTAGCCATGAAGCCTACCGACTACATGACCAGAGCACAATTGATAGAACTTGGGCAAAGCATCTTGAATCAAATGACAGAATTTATCAGAGCCTTCACAATAGCCAACGCTTCTTATGTAAAAGACTTCAAAGCTAGTGTGGGAAAGATGCGGTTCAACACAGAGGCCGAAGTCCAAATTCTTCTTGGTCTCTGTGATGATCTCTGTGCCAAAATGATGGCATCTGGGGCGAAGAAACCTGACACTACTTGTAGAGCAGAGGGTAAAGAAGATAAGGGTCAGGATGACTCTGATGATGATGATTCATCAGATCATCCTGAGGGGGAGAAAGAAGGGGAGAAACAAACAGAAACAGCTGCAACCAGTCCTTCGATATCAGCAGTACCAATTTCCTCTGCACCACCAATCCAAACCCAAACTCAGGAAACACAACAGAGACCCACAGAGGAAACACCAGCCTCTGTGGAAACCACCTCTGTCCTTGAAAAAGATGTCCCTGAAGTTCAAATCCTTACTTCTTCATCCTCAGAAGAACTTCCCCATTCTCCACCAAAATCCCAACCCAAAACTCACCCAAGAAGAAATTGCCCACAAACCAAAGACATCTAAACGTTCTGCTACATATGTCCTAAAGAGAATGGAGTTCGTATCCGCTTTCAGAGCAGCAAAACGTTTTGATATCCCTCCACAAACCACAACCGAGCTCACAGAAGAAACATATACATAACCCAAATCCCCAATCAAACCAACAGAACCATCACCACCAAAGTCCTCAGAAACCGAAGTGTCAAAAACTACAGAGGCAATTCCCATCATACCCACATAAACCTCTACACCCAAACCAACAGAAGCAATCCCACAGAGTCCAAAGTAGACAACAGGTTCTGAGCCTTCCCAAACCAAAGATAAAGGAAAGGGAAACATGACAGAAGAACCTCAGAAGAAAAAGCAAATGCCACATACGACAGAGAAGTTGATGAAGAGCTCATTCGATGCCTTTGTCACTCCTAAACCTGAAGACGATTGGCAACAGAGGATAGGGTTGCAGAGATAAAACGAAAAATGGATGCTCTGCGAAGACCAATACCACCACCAGATACACAACATGCAGAAATGGAAGAGGTGGTGTATAGGTACCTTTACAAACAGCAATATCAGAACAACCCTATACCACACATCGAAGATCCTCAACTCAGAGCTGACCTTGACAACACCTTCAGCAGAACAAAGCCAAAATCAAGGGCATAAGTCTTCTCAGAGTCCAAAATTGAAAAGGTAATATACTGCAAATTCTCTCAAACGAGAACCTTTCCAAAGATCAGGTACAACATTTACAAAGTCAAAAGGGAGAACAAGTCCGAAAATCAATTTTCAGATGCCAATATAAGGAACTTGAACCCCTACGATCTGCCTGATCTTCTACTTTGGACGAAAGAAAAACTTCGACAATGATGCTAACAGAAGGGCCTATCAAGTATTCAGGAAAACGATGAGAGAAAAGCTTCTGCTGTATAGCATGATAGACTTTCAACTAGGAAGAGATCTTGGAGTCAGAAACCTGAGTCTGAGACCACCAGAGGATCACTGCCCACCTTCTGCAATACCCAACTCAATCATAACAACACCACGGTACGGGTTAGTGTATAAGGATCCTGCTGGTCAAGTAAGACTTTTTGTGGAAATGGACTGTCAGAAGTATGCAACCAGTACTCTGAACAAGTTCAGATCAATCTTAGAAGAGAACAGAGGTACTGAGCTTATGGATAAAGAATCAGCAGAAAGAATGATCAGAGAAATAGATGCTATAATCGGCTTGAGAGAACTCTGCATCAAATTCTATCACGAGCTTAGAGAAGTGGGATTCGACAACAGAAGTTTCAACGACTTCAAAGATGCAAATGTCTAAATCCCTTTTACATATCTCTGTAATAGTTAAAAAGAAATGAAATGAATCTTTTGAGGTATTGTTTAACCTCTGTCTACTTTACTTAGCCTAATTATGTATAAAGTCAAATTTTCATTTTTCAATACTTAGGGGGAGATTGTTAGCTCCAAATATTCATAATATTAGAAGTATTGAAAAATAAGCTAAGTATGAAAGAGTTCCACAGAAGCTCTGCGGTGTTCCACAGAAGCTCTGCCGAAGCAAACGATCATTCAAAGAACACCAAGTCCCAAGAAGAATCTACAGAAGACTACTCACAAAGGACCAAAGAAGGATCTACAGAAGAATGCTCACCAAGGACCGAGCCGCAGAACCTCTGTCACCCTTGACAGAGCCTCTGCGGTTCAGATTGAAGACTTGGAAGATATTTATAATATCTTGCCACTGTTGCAGAAATATCTTACCACTGTTACAGAAATATCTTGCTACTGTTCCAGGGTCCGTTCATCAACTTGTACAAGTCATGGTCCGACAACAAACACGTGTCAAACTCTGATAGGAATCCTTGCAAGTTGATATTAGCGCATTTAATGCATGCAGATTTCCAACTGTTCATGCCATCCCTTCTTTCCTGTAGCAATAGTCCTTTTGTCTAGAATAGTTCTTTTTGTAGTAGTATAAAAGGAAGACTCATGTTGAGTTCTTCCTTACTAACTTACCAAGAAAAAATATCAGAAAAACACACACACACACACAATTAACGTCAAATCTATTGTTAGTGTTCTTCATCAAATACAGTAAACTTTGAGATATTCATCTGTTCTTCATATACTGTTTATTTGATATTTTGTGTTGTTTCTATTTAAACATATCTGTTAGTTCTTCAAATACGCTTCCGCAACACATCTTATTTGAACTAATAGATAAGATAATCTTTGTTAATCAAATACGGGAACCAACAGAACTTATTACTTATCTCTACAATCCACCATATGTTCCCATAGTTACTGTTCTCCGAGTACCTGCTACAGAAACTGTAACATCCTAAATCTTCGTTATTATTATTATTATAATAAGATTGGGATGTATTTGTATTTGGAGTAACCTTGAATTATATAGAGTATTATAATTCAATTAGGGTTAAAATACAAATGTTGAAAGTTTAAAGATTCTTTTAGGAAATATTAAACTTGAGGGTTTGTTGTGTCATTTCTTTAAAATTTGAGGTGTGGTGGGTAATTTGAGTATGACTCATCTGTTTGATTGTGAGGTGTCACACAATTAGTCTAAATGACTAATTGTGTGTGTGTTTGTGAGTTTGTTCGGCAACAGAGAGAATAGAGATAACGAGAGAGAGAGAGTGAGAAAGAAGAAGGCAGAAGAAAGAAAAGTTTGATTTTGGAAGAATTGTGGTAAGGAAATCTGATTTTCTTCTATTAATTTCTTAATCTAAGTGGTGTATTAAGCTATAAATCATCTGTTCAGATTTGGATTAAGCTGAGAAGAGTTTTTGTGAAGAACACTGTGTTCAGAAAGCTGATAAGGTGAGTTTATTCATTCTTCTTAAAATTAAGCAATTAAAATGATGATAGACATGTTATTCTTGTATGAAATACTTTGGTAGAGCTTAATTGAGGTAAATGTAAGCTTAATCTGTTAAGACTTGAATTTGGCTTAAATAAGGAAGATGATGAACAGTAACTGAGAAAGTATACTTTGCGCAAGCCTTGGTTGCGCAAAGTGAGAAACTCGCAAGCGTTGCTTGCGAAATTTGTTAAAACTCGCAACAGTTGGTTGCGCATTTTGAGCATCTCGCTAGGCTCTTTGGAGTGAAGTGAGAATCTCGCAACTGTGGCTTGCGAGAAGTGAGAATCTCGCTACTGTGGCTTGCAAGAAGTGAGAATCTCGCTACTGTGGCTTGCGAAAAGTGTGAAACTCGCTACTGTGGCTTGCGAAAAGTTGAGCATTGCGCTACAGTTGGTTGCGCAATACTCATATAAGCGATTTTCTGTTTTATGCAAACTGATACATGCTATAAACTTAAATCTGATATTAAAGCGATGTTATAATTATGAGTCCGATCATGTAATTTACAATTGAGATGTTAATCCCCGATGCTAAGTGGCAAAAATGGGGATAATTGCTGTAATTAATATTCTATATATAGACATATAGAATATATGATATATCGTACAATTTTAGTATACGATAGAAAGAGAGATGATACACAATTATTGTGTTGCGTTGGCTAGAAATATGCATCTGGTCATCAGAGGGCCACTTAGTACGGTTTAATGGGAACCAATTACCAGCCATTGACCGAAAGGATGTAATTTCTAGTGGTGGAGTGTATCTTGGATTACCAGAGGGCCCTTGTTGTTAAGCGCTATATAAATTAAATCCCATTTGGGGGCCAGTATTCAAGATGGTGAGAAAAGTGAAATGTGGAATAGGCAGACATCGAGTTTGTAATTCCCATTTCAGACGGAAGATTTGATATCTTCATTTTAAGTTCGGAGATAAACAAATATTGAAATTTGTAATCTCTACTTCCGGACTAAGAAATAAGCAGGTATAGAAACTGTAATTTCTTTGGATGGGGAGTTACTTATAATCTGGTATGATTTATAGTAACTCTTGTTGATATTATTACGACTAGATGAATTAGTCATAAGGATGGGAATTGGGTAGATTCCTGTTGTTGAAAAGAGTTTTAGTACGGTAAGATGGTTGATAACAGGTTTGATATATCTGTTAATATTTTAGTTGTTAAATTTTAATTTGATTTGAATATTCTCACTAGGCGAAAGCCTAATGTTTCAAATTAAATTTTCTTACCAGGTACAAGCTCTGGGAAGTAGTCTGGGAGAGTGAGATGCAGATGTTGGAAGAAATCAGACTTATATAGATGTCAAAGGATCAAGATTCTCTTTTGATGATTTTTGGGACAAAGCTTAGATAATCTAGTAATCTGATTATGTTGATATGATTAGATTAATAGGATTATTCAAGTTAGATGTTTATGTACATAAAACTTCACTTTTGATCCTCTGGTTATAAAAGTCTGATATTTTGGTGATCATAACTTGTTTATTTTGAGGTTTTAATTGGCCCTGTTTTTAGGGTGTTACAATATGGTATCAGAGCAATAGTTTAAGCGAACTAAGTATGCTGATGAGATACTTAGACTTAAGTTGAGATGAATTAAGTTATGACTTGTGAGATTTGGGTAGAAATACTAAGACAGGATAGTCTTAGAGTCAACGGAAATACGTGAAATTAGTACTGTGATAATGGTAACAAGGATTCTCATGTATGATATGTTCACAATTTCAATTAGCTACTGTTATTATGAATATATTGTTACGCGAGCATGCTTATTTCTAAATTGTTATAGTGACTAACGATCGGTAAAGTACGTTTTGTATAGGGGTATGTGCATAACCATTTCTTATGGTTATCCCTTTAGGTTATAGTAGAACGTTGGTGAATATGCCACCAAAATCCTTTGGAGGACAGATCGGTAAATGATTGGGGGTTGGAAGGACAACCTGGAAATTGGCGGGACTTATGAACGTCCGCCAAGGTAACCTTTAATAGGTGGTTGATGTGTGTGGAGATAGAATATGAGATGTTTGATCAAGACGAAAATAGTATGACATGGTTGATACGTGAATCGTGGAATGCATGTATAGCAAACGTCATAAGGCCGAGAGGGCGACCACCGGTCGGAGGTAGAATGTCAATGATAAGTTACGTAAGTAAGACGATTGACCTCGTTGAGTAATTAGCCTTCATTTGCGAGTAAAGTTTTATGCATGGTGTTCTAGTGTGTGTTACATGAATTTTCATGATTTCAAACCAAATGCATAAATAACAGTTTTAGTCAAGGTTGAATTAGTATGTGCAAGTGTGTATTTAAAGAAAAGGCAATCCCATTTACGTCGCACAACGAAATTTTTGGAGTTGTTACAAAATATTTCTTACTTTACATGAAAAGTTGATTTGTACCAACAAAGCGTTGGCCAGCAAAACGTTTAATAACCAACAGGAGTATTGATCTAATAACATCATATAAATAAGTGGGAGAACCGACTAGCTTAATTCGTGTCGGTAAAACTATTTCGAACTATTGTTGTATGAAAAGATTTTTATTTAATATATTACAGTCGTAACAACTTTGTTTTGGTTGAGAAAGATTGAGTTTACGGAAATTTAGTATGCAAACAATTCTCGAGATCGTTGTGCAGTACATTGGAGTCATGTGAATGTTGGGGTCATGTGTGCCCAAGTTATTCCAAATGTTGTTATTTAAAATGAGAAAATGTGTGAATTAATTTATGTATCAAGTTGTCATGCATGAAGGCTATGAACTCGCTAGGTCGTAGAGTATTACGCTTTAAGCTAAGAAAGAACTCCAAGAATGGAGAAGTGTTGGATAAACCTGGGGAAAAGGTTTGTAGTTTTGGTAATTGTGTTAAAATGAGAGATGAACAGTGTGAGAGTCGAAAGTGGACTTTAGTGTCGGTTGCATGAGAGTCTGTACCCTTGTTCGCTGACTAGGAATACAGTTGTCGAGGGACGGTTGTGTCCGGAGGAAGAATTAGGTTCAGTTAAGGACCTTAAGGTTAAGGAAGTGTTGACATGTCAAGTATTGACTTTGAAGTCGATAGTTGTGTAAGGTGTATGAGACCTTTCGTCTGTCATTGGGTGCGGTCTGGGTGCGTCCCGCGTATGCCCGTGCGGACAGGAACAAAGACTGTGAGCGGTACCGGTATGCTGTTATGCAAAGGGTATGCGCAAAGCAAATATTATTGTGTACGACATGGTTAAGGATTTTGAGTGATTGACGAATAAATCACTAATGAAAGAAGTTTCGAATTATTGTTGCACAAGCGAAAGATATTTTAATATTTTTGTGGATGTGCAATATTTATGAGGTATTACGTTTTAAAAATGTGAACATGTGAGTTGGGGGATTTTGGTAAATCCGACCATGTAAAGTTTTTAAGAGTGGTAAAACTTTGTTTTGGGGCCGATGGCCAATTAAGGGATTAAAAAGGTAAAGAATTGGGTAACAATGTATTTTGGTTTATGTAATCGTGTGCGTGACACATGTTTAACCAAACGTTTATTTTGGCCTTAAAGGCCTGATTGATATTCAAATGAGTCTTTTGAATGTTTGTCAGTTTTAATGACTCGAGATGGAGTCTTGGTTGTGTTATATGCTTAACTGCATTCTATTTGAATAAGTGTCGGTCTTAAGTGTAAAGACTGTTTGATAATTCTCGCGTTTTTAATACCTTTGGAACTAACGAACCTTGGCGAAGTATATACATTGTGAAGTATATAAGAGTTGCATATACCTATATAAATTGACTTCGTTGGGAAAGTAGCAATGAAGGAGTCATAGATTTATCATGCCTCAGAACGTATGTTGCATAATGATCATTGATCATTGGAGTAGATGGCTCGGTTTTGAACTCAGTTGAGTCTTAAGAGCATTGGCCCGATTTAATAAGCTCGTTGTAGGCTTGGGTTGGGATTACATGGATTGTATTAAAATAGAAGTTTGCATGATGTGAATGTTTTGGGTATTCTTTTGGATTTAATTATTGTTAAGTCTTAAATCAGAAGAATAAAAGCTGAAGGACCACTTTGTAAGAGTGTTAAGATTATGAAAGACTGTTGTGTTATAGAAGTGTTTTACTTGCGATGTGGATGGTTTACAAAGGAGAAAGTATTAGGCACAAATGAAGTGAGGTATGGAAAATGTTGATCTGTGAAGGATTGTACCGTGTTTTAGTATTGGTTTGGAATCACAAGGAGCTAGTGTGAACGAATAAGTTCAAGTTATTTAGCAAATCGAGAGTGGTAGTTCAACTAAAGTTGGGGAGGAGATATTTAGTGAAATAAACTCGGTTAATATGTGTATGAATGATTGTGAGAAACCTGGTCTGTGGTGAAAGGTTATGTGTGGAGAATGTACGAGTGAGTATTGGTATCAACTGCCAAGATAAATGTGTCAACTAGTATGTATTATGAAGTTAGAACTAGGAAGCATCTGATGGAAGTCTTTTCGGGGATTCCGGATGAAAAGTACCACTTTGTCATTAAAGTTGTTGGGGCATGTAGTTTGTAAGAGGGAGTAGTGATATGGCTAATATCGAACAGAATGTCGGAATGGTATTGGGTGTTTACCCAAAGTGATTTTGATTGCGTGAGTTGCTTCCTATGATAGAAAGATTGGACTTAAGAATGTAATCATATTGCAGGTTCAATAGAGTTATCACTTTTGATGTTCAATACTTTGGTTCTTGGTTGTATTGTGGTTGTGCGATGAGATAGTGATGTGAGGAAGTGATAGCATTCTATACCGAAGAAACGTGTAAGTCATGGATGTAATAATGTACTGCCGTGGTTGTTGAAGTATTTAATAGTAACGAGTATGCTTAATTTACAGTGTACGTGGAAATTTCAGGTAGTACATGTTAATGTTATTTTGAGACCTGGAGAGTGAGTTGTAATGATGATGGGGTGAAAGGAAGACTCTTGTTCTTCTCAATCCCATTGGTTTTAGGTGAAGAGAATACTGTAACCGTTAAGCTATAGTGTTGGAGTATTCAGTAGATGTAAAAGAAATACATCGAACGCAGTTCTCGGTGTTACGAGGATTTGGCTAGAGATCTTAACTGACGTTTTTAGAGAAACTGTCCTTTTGGACTGTAGCTGTGTGGTGGATATTCCGTGTAAACAAGAGAGAAATGATAACGGTATGCTAGACTAAGAAGTAGTCAAACATGGATTTGATGATAACAATTACTCTAAGAGGATTGGTTTACAAGTATATCATTTGGATCTTCCGCCAGAATTGGGAGGGGTACATAATACCTTCCAAGTATGTTATCTTCGGAAATGTTTGGCCGAAGAGGAAGATGTGATTTTCACTCACTGATGTGAGAGTAGATGAAAAGAGTCGCGGTGTGGAAGAACCAGAGGCAATTTTGGAAAGACCAGTTAGGAAGCTACGTAGTGGTAAAGAAGTAGCTATGTTGAAAGTTCAGTGGAAACACCACCGAGGTAGTAATGTAACTTTAGAGTCGGAAGAGAGTATGAGGGATAGATATCCTCATTTGTTTACCTGACTTTGATTTCAAGGACGAAATCTTTTTCAAGTTGGGGAGTATTGTAACATCCTAAATCTTCGTTATTATTATTATTATAATAAGATTGGGATGTATTTGTATTTGGAGTAACCTTGAATTATATAGAGTATTATAATTCAATTAGGGTTAAAATACAAATGTTGAAAGTTTAAAGATTCTTTTAGGAAATATTAAACTTGAGGGTTTGTTGTGTCATTTCTTTAAAATTTGAGGTGTGGTGGGTAATTTGAGTATGACTCATCTGTTTGATTGTGAGGTGTCACACAATTAGTCTAAATGACTAATTGTGTGTGTGTTTGTGAGTTTGTTCGGCAATAGAGAGAATAGAGATAACGAGAGAGAGAGAGCGAGAAAGAAGAAGGCAGAAGAAAGAAAAGTTTGATTTTGGAAGAATTGTGGTAAGGAAATATGATTTTCTTCTATTAATTTCTTAATCTAAGTGGTGTATTAAGCTATAAATCATCTGTTCAGATTTGGATTAAGCTGAGAAGAGTTTTTGTGAAGAACACTGTGTTCAGAAAGATGATAAGGTGAGTTTATTCATTCTTCTTAAAATTAAGCAATTAAAATGATGATAGATATGTTATTCTTGTATGAAATACTTTGGTAGAGCTTAATTGAGGTAAAGGTAAGCTTAATCTGTTAAGACTTGAATTTGGCTTAAATAAGGAAGATGATGAACAGTAATTGAGAAAGTATACTTTGCGCAAGCCTTGGTTGCGCAAAGTGAGAAACTCGCAAGCGTTGCTTGCGAAATTTGTTAAAACTCGCAACAGTTGGTTGCGCATTTTGAGCATCTCGCTAGGCTCTTTGGAGTGAAGTGAGAATCTCGCTACTGTGGCTTGCGAGAAATGAGAATCTCGCTACTGTGGCTTGCGAGAAGTGAGAATCTCGCTACTGTGGCTTGCGAGAAGTGTGAAACTCGCTACTGTGGCTTGCGAAAAGTTGAGCATTGCGCTACAGTTGGTTGCGCAATACTCATATGATCGATTTTCTGTTTTATGCAAACTGATACATGCTATAAACTTAAATCTGATATTAAAGCGATGTTATAATTAGGAGTCCGATCATGTAGTTTACAATTGAGATGTTAATCCCCAATGCTAAATGGCAAAAATGGGGATAATTGCTGTAATTAATATTCTATATATAGACATATAGAATATATGATATATCGTACAATTTTAGTATACGATAGAAAGAGAGATGATACACAATTATTGTTTTGCGTTGGCTAGAAATATGCATCTGGTCATCAGAGGGCCACTTAGTACGGTTTAATGGGAACCAATTACCAGCCATTGACCGAAAGGATGTAATTTCTAGTGGTGGAGTGTATCTTGGATTACCAGAGGGCCCTTGTTGTTAAGCGCTATATAAATTAAATCCCATTTGGGGGCCAATATTCAAGATGGTGAGAAAAGTGAAATGTGGAATAGGCAGACATCGAGTTTGTAATTCCCATTTCAGACGGAAGATTTGATATCTTCATTTTAAGTTCGGAGATAAACAAATATTGAAATTTGTAATCTCTACTTCCGGACTAGGAAATAAGCAGGTATAGAAACTGTAATTTCTTTGGATGGGGAGTTACTTATAATCTGGTATGATTTATAGTAACTCTTGTTGATATTATTACGACTAGATGAATTAGTCATAAGGATGGGAATTGGGTAGATTCCTGTTGTTGAAAAGAGGTTTAGTACGGTAAGATGGTTGATAACAGGTTTGATATATCTGTTAATATTTTAGTTGTTAAATTTTAATTTGATTTGAATATTCTCACTAGGCGAAAGCCTAATGTTTCAAATTAAATTTTCTTACCAGGTACAAGCTCTGGGAAGTAGTCTGGGAGAGTGAGATGCAGATGTTGGAAGAAATCAGACTTATATAGATGTCAAAGGATCAAGATTCTCTTTTGATGATTTTTGGGACAAAGCTTAGATAATCTAGTAATCTGATTATGTTGATATGATTAGATTAATAGGATTATTCAAGTTAGATGTTTATGTACATAAAACTTCACTTTTGATCCTCTGGTTATAAAAGTCTGATATTTTGGTGATCATAACTTGTTTATTTTGAGGTTTTAATTGGCCCTGTTTTTAGGGTGTTACAGAAACCACACCAGAGTTTGGTGAATATGATAAACCAAAGGACATCGATAAGTGGTCCCCACAAGACTGGAAAAATACGAATGGGCAAAGAAGGCCAAACGACTTCTGATAATGGCCATACCCAACGACCTCTTTCAGTCCTTTGATGCGTGTGAATCTGCCTACGATCTGTGGAAAGAGCTGGAAAAATAGCTCGAAGGTGGAGCCAAAACTCAGAAGAACAGAAGGGCTCAGTGTATAAACGAATACTATTCCTTCAAAGCTCTGCCTTCAGAGACTCTGCAGAACACTTATAACAGGTTCAACTCCTTGATAAACAAGTGCAAGAAGTTCGGGATCCACAGAACCTCTGAGGAAAACAATGTCATGTTTCCCAAGAGCCTAAACGACGAGTGGCTCTAGCTGTCCATGTCCCTACAAACAAATCAGGATTTGGACACTTGGACTATGTCGGACCTCTATGGCTCCTTGGTCGCACAAGAAACTCAGATAACAGAATAAAGCCCAGATGGGTGGACCTCTGGCACTGGTAGGCAAGGCTACAGAGGTGAAAGAAAAGCCCAAGAAGAAGAAGGCTCTGGAAGAGAAGAAGGAGAAAAAGAAGAAGGTTCTAGTGGTGGATAGCGAGGAAGAGGAGCTGGTGGATGAGGAAGAGGCAATGATGGCCTCGATAGCTAAATCTTTAGCTTTGTTGACGAGAGAATTTGGGAACCGGGGTTACAGGAAGAAGTCTGGATATGAGAGAGATGGAGAGATGATCGTGGTAGCAAGTATCAAAACCACGGGTATGAGCAGAGGAACCAGGGAAGAGAAGATTCTAATGACCAACAGAGGTCAAATGACAGAGCTTACAAACATAAGGGAGGTAGTGATCACCAATAGAGACAGGGTGACAGAGCTGGCAATGCACCACAGAACACAGGATGCTTCAACTGTGGCAAACCAGGACATTATGCGGCGGACTGCAGAAGCAAGCCTAACAGGCCCCAGAGAGACTCTGCCTTTTAAAAAAGAAAGCAGAGTACTATGCTCAAAAATCACTCATGGTTGAGCAAGAAAACTGGGTTTCAGATGAATCCTCTGACGAGGAAGAGAAAAAGAATGCCCTGTTCTGTGGGATGGCTAAAGTCAGCACTTCAGACTCTGATAGTGAGGTATCCACTTCTAACACATCCTCTAATGAAACTTAAGCTAATCTGCTTAAACTAACAGAAGAATATCTTGAACTTGAAAAAACTGGTGCTAATATTCAGAAAAAGCTTGCCTTTTATGAGAGAGAAGCCAGACTTCTCACTCACGAAAAGGCAAAAATAGCTTTAGAAAAGGAAGATCTTGAAACTAATTGGCAAGAGCTAAAACCTTTAAAAGAAAAAAATTCAGATCTTGACTCTGCCTTGAAAGCCAAAACAAGAGAGCTTATGGATAATGAGAGTGACAGGCTTAACATACTTGCCCTTAAAAACTTTTTTCAAAAAGAAAGAGAAGTGCTTCATCAAGATCTACTCGACAAAGATCTTTTAATTAAGAAATATCAGGACGCGCAGAGGGTCTATGAGAAGGTAAATACCCAAATAGGAAGAAGGGGAATTGGCTTCTGTGATTTGGATCCTTATACAGGAACCAAAAGAGACAAGTCTCTGTCATCTCTATTCTGTGTTGGAATTACTCGAAAACCAGGCTTTTCAAACTTAATCTCTGAAAGCAAAAGGCAAAGAACCTCTGGGGAACCTCACAAGAGGAAACCTCTGAAGATGACCAATGTGTGGTATCAAAACACAGATTTGTCACCATCAGACTCTGTCAAAAGAGACTCCAAACCAAAGAAATATCTAAAAACTGATGATCAGATAGGAATCTTCAAGTTTGGTGACCCAGAGACTCAGACTCAGGTTGCTTTTGTATGCACTATAGATCCTGAAAAGGAGCTATCTGTAGAGGCACCTGAATTTGTGCCCACTTCTGCAGAAAAAAAATGCAAAATATTTCTGAAAAAGAGTTAAGGGAAATTAGGAAAAACAACTTCTATGAAAATCTTGATACTCTTTCTGTCAAACAAAATCTTTGTGATGAAATCTCGGTAAACACTTCAAAAGGTTTTAGAAGATTTTCCCAAAAGCAAGGAAGAAAATGAGTATGACACTTGCACAGAAAGTCCAGCCTCTGACGACAGAGACTCTTGTGGTCCATCCTCTGTATACGAGGATGACTCATCCTCTGACGAATCTGAGACTGACTCTGATGAGTCAGAGATAGTTCCTTGTGAATCAGAGGGATTTAAGCTTCCCTATGGCATTCTTAACAGAAACATTCCTCCAAATAAGAAATTCACAAGTGTTCCTATCTGCCCAGACTTTCTGGATATGTGTATACAAGCAAAAATCTCTCTTAAACTTGAGAAAATCAAAGAACAAAAAGAAAAGTCTTCTCAAAATCCAAAAGTCTCAAAACCTTTAAGGCCAATCAAGAAAAACTAACTTGGCAACAAAAAGGTAAATGGATTCAAAATAACAAGTCTTTTTCTTCTGTGACAGTGAAATCGGCAGAGGTTCTCCACAGAAGATGGGCACAACAGAAGGCTACTCCAAAGAGAGATTTTCCAAAAACTCAATCTAGCCTAGATAGGTCTTCTTGTAATAGATAGTCATTAGCTAGGAAAGATTGTAATCATAAAGCCTCTGTGCCCATGTTCAGCGTTTTTAATGAAAAGTTTAAGAAAATTTCTTCACATGTCGATTACTGTCATTGCTTTGAACTCATGTATCAACTGAATCAACACTTCTCCGGTCCTCACTGTTTCCTCTCTAAACCCAAAGAAAATAATGCAAAATTCAAGGGTAAGAAGAAACAAGATGGTTCTTCGAAAGAAGTTAAAACCAAACCTAAGGATGCTAAGGAAACTTTAAAGCCCCCTAACAAAACCAGACCCATTTGGTAATGGGTACCTAAATCTCTCTGATAATGTTGCAGAAGTTGTATGTGCCAATCTAGTACCTAGACTCCGGGTGCTCGAGGCACATGACTGGCGACAGAGGTTTACTATCCTCATATAAAGACAAACTTGGAGGAGGATCAATAACCTTTGGAGATAACAAGAAGGGGTACATCAGAGGCTATGGAGTCATAAAGAAAGAAGATATAACTGTGTGCAAAGTTGCATATGTGGATGGCCTCAAGCACAATCTTTTAAGTGTTAGCCAACTTTGCGACACAGGTTTTGATGTAAAGTTCAAAAGAACCTATTGCTCTATGCTAGGGGAAGACATAGAAGTAGAACTTCTGCGGGCTGAAAGAAAAGGTGATCTATACCTCATGAACTTCAAGGCCAAGAACAAAGATGACAAACTCTGTCTTGTCTCATGCAAGAACGAAGAAGCTTGGCTGTGGCACAACAGGTTCTGCCATCTAAACTTCCACACTCTGGATAAACTGGTAAAACTTGATCTGGTAAAAGGTCTGCCTAATGTTAAATTTAACAAAGACCATTTGTGTTCTGCCTGTGAAATGGGAAAACTCAAAAGAGCTTCCCATAAAGGCAAGTCTGATGTGTCTTGCACTAGGCCTCTGTACATGCTTCATGTTGATCTCTGCGGTCCCATTGCTACACAGAGCCTAGGCGGCAAGAAATATATGATGGTATTGGTCGATGAATTTTCAAGATATACATGGGTAGAATTTGTGCGAAAGAAGTCAGATGTACCAAACATCTTGATAAATCAAATGAAAAGAATCCAGGTTCTTCATGAGTGCAGGATACAGAAGCTAAGAAGTGACAATGGAACAGAACTCAAAAACTCTGTCATTGAAGCTTATCTTACAAAAGAAGGCATCTCACAAAACTTCTCTGCTTCACACACCCACAACAAAATGGCGTGGTCTAACTCAAAAATCGCACGCTTGTGGAGGCTGCAAGAACCATGCTTACAGCACCAGGATTGCCCTTATCTTTCTGGAAGAAGCTGTTTCAACTGCACGCTTTACCCAGAATCGATCAACAGTGGTGAAAAGACACCTCAAGACACCATACCATTTGATCAACCAGAGGAAACCAAATATCAAGTTCTTTCATGTATTTGGATGCAAATGCTTTGTCCTCAATGACAGAGATACTCGAGCAAAGTTTGATGTTAAGGCAGATGAAGGGAAATTCATCGGGTACTCTGCCACTTCTAAGGCCTACAGAGTCTACGTTCTGCGGACCCGATCAATCGTGGAGAGTATTAATGTTTCTTTTGACGACTCTTTCCAAAAGACTTCTGAGCAAATCAGTTCGGAACTCGGGCTGAACAAAGAAACCTTTGGCATTTCCAAATCAGGAGAAGCAGAGCTAAACCTGCTATTCGAAGAAATGTTCAATGATGATGTTGATCCCTCTGCTGGAGCTATCAGAGCCTCTGGAGAGACATCCTCTACTGACCAGACAAATTCAGGTATATCTCTAACTGGTCCCTCAAATTCTTCACCCTCTTCCATTATTTGTGCATATGCAAGTGTCGAGGGGGAGCAAGCAGAGGATAATGTGAACAAGAACTCCATAACAGAGGCACTGGAAATACCAACTCCTGCAACAACAGAGGAATTAATACCAGCGGAGAATGAGGATTCGGTCTTAACATCCTCAGAGGATTCAGTACCAACCCTTATTGAAATACCTCAAGATGAAACCCCGTGTACAAGCACAGAAGTACCTTCAACAACATAAGTTGCACCAGAACCATCGTGTGCAACAACAGAAGTTCAACTGAATGATGCAAATGACCATCTCCCAAGGATGACCAAATGGACAAAAAGCCATCCTCATAGCTAAATCATTGGCAGTCCTTCTGACAATGTAAAGACGAGATCAGCCACTGCTAATTTTTGTTTCTTTACAAACTTTATCAGTATGATCGAACCTAAAATAGTTTCTAAAGCCCTAGAAGATCCAAATTAGGTAGAAGCAATGCAAGAAAAACTTCTCCAATTTGATAGAAACAAAGTGTGGACCCTAGTTCCTTTGCCAAGAGGGAAAGCTGCTATAGGGACTAAATGGGTCTTCAGAAATAAGAATGATGAGGATGGAATAGTCATCAGAAATAAGGCAAGACTGGTGGCCAAGGGATACTGTCAGGCAGAAGGAATATACTACGATGAGACCTATGTCCATGTCGCACGGCTCGAAGCAATAAGAATTTTCTTAGCCTTCGCAGCCCACAGAGGTTTCAAGGTTTATCAAATGGACGTCAAATCTGCCTTTCTAAATGGACAGATTCAAGAAGAAGTATATGTCCAACAACCACCAGGGTTCGAAAGTGCTAAGTACCCAAACCATGTCTACAACCTTGACAAGGCTCTGTATGGACTAAAACAGGCCCCAAGAGAATGGTATGAGCGACTTTCAACTTTTCTCCTTGATAATGAATTTGAAAGAGGTACCACCGATACAACCTTGTTCTATAAGAGGAAAGGTGAAGAGATTCTGCTTGTGCAAATATATGTGGATGACATTATTTTTGGCTCTACCAATGCATAATATTGTACTGATTTTGAAAAACTCATGCAGAGCGAGTTTGAAATGAGTATGATGGGAGAATTAAACTTCTTCCTAGGACTCCAAGTCAAACAGTCATCAGAGGGAATTTTTATAAATCAATCAAAATATGTCTCTGACATACTTTCTAAATTCAAACTCTCTGATGCCTCTGCTATGAAGACCCCCATGGCCACTGGATCTAAATTACATTCGGATCTAGAAGAAAAATCTGTTGAGTGCAAGCTCTACAGAGGCATGATCGGGTCTCTTCTATACTTAACTGCTAGTAGGCCAGATATAATGTATGCCACATGTCTTTGTGCAAGATATCAAGCTAACCCTAAAGAATCCCATCTATTTTCTGTCAAGAGAATCTTTAGATACCTCAAAGGAACCAAGAATCTTGGTCTCTGGTATCCAAAGAACTCTGGCTTTGATCTTATGGCTTACACAGATTCAGATTACGGAGGATGCAAGCTGGACAGGAAGAGTACCTCTGGGAGTTGTCAATTCCTAGGTGGAAAATTAGTAAGCTGGACTTCTAAGAAGCATAATTGCGTGTCAACATCCATAGTAGAAGCAAAATATGTTGCTGCTGCCAGTTGTTGCTCTCAAGTTATGTGGATGAGAACTCAGCTAAAAGACTATGGTCTAAACATCCAAAAGATCCCAATCCTCTGTGACTCCAAAAGTGCCATAGCGATCTTTGCCAACCCTGTGCAGCACTCTAAGACAAAGCACATATATATCTGGTACCACTTTTTAAATCATCATGTTGAACAGGGCACTATGTAGATGTACTTTGTGTCCACGGAATATCAGCTTGCAGACTTATTCACCAAGGCACTTAATGAGAAAAGATTCCTTTTCTTGGTGGGTAAGTTAGGTATGCTAAACATGAGCTGATCCCTCTATAAGTTAAACTAAATCCTTCTGTATATATATACATATTTCAACCTTTCAGTATGTAAATTCTTGATCTTTAAAAGTTCACACCTAACAGAGCTTCTGTGGAATAGCTCAGAGCTTGTCTACTTTCACAGAACCTCTGATGAGTTTGACCTATGCTTTTGCTCTGTTTATCAATATCTAATCCAAGCATAGGTCAAGGGGGTGCAGAAGGAGACCTTGTAATGACCTACAGAGGTTAGTCATTCAAGGGGAAGCCAAAAGGGGATATCTGATCGAACAAACCAACAGAAGTTGCACACCATGCCGAACAAAGGAGAATCTAAGAGTAAGTTCCTCGCACAAATCGTCTTTCCAAAACATTCTTCTAGGACACCATTTTCCAAATGTGTCCTAGAAACACAGTTTAAAACAGTCAAAACCTTGAATGATCAAAAAGTTTTATGAGCTTTCCGCAATTAGAAATTTTCAGTCATAGAGCCTCTGTAAGTCAGAGCCTCTGTAACTGAAAATCTCTTACGATTACTCTATCGATCACTTCAATTGTGTTTTACAAATGTTTGGGTAAAGGTGCAAGAACAGAGATATTGGTAGAAGGTCTCAGAACACAGAGCTCACTCCACCACAGAGCTTCTGTCGATTCTGTCACTTATGTGTTTTAAAGGGTTCTGAGGTGCGGGTTATTTACCAAAGTGACAGTAATTCGAGCATAGAGACTCCCACGCGTTGAGCATTAATGGGCGCCGCACGATGTCTCATCGTGCACCGCCACCTCTGACGTGGCACGTTTCTATTGGACGTGTCAGTCAAACGAGGGTAGTGAAGCATTGATCACAGCTGTATACTCGATTGCGGACCCCAAAAACTATTGAATTCACTTTTACTGTTTAAATTCTATCCGAATTTACCCCCCCTATAAAACCCCCATTTACCCTTCTTCCTCATCTTTTACGAATCTCTCTCTCTGTTTACTCCGGCGAAACCTTGCAAGAACCTGCAACGCCTCTCTTTTCTACTCATTTCTTTAAAGAATCCTTCAATAGAAACCACCAATACTTCGGTGAACTCCCCTGCTCATTCTGAGCACTCCCAGCATCCTTCAGTAGCCCGAAACGATGATGAACAAGACAACAGTGGCAACTCTGTTGAGTTTGCTCCGACCTCACACCTGCAAAAATTCTTGGAAAACAATATGTTCGAAATTTGGTGCCCCTAAAGCCAAATAACCACTTCCTAGTGATTTCCAGATCTGCTTTTGGGGAAGAACGAGCTGTGTTAATGAATATCCTGGAAAACCATCCCCTAAGAACACTTTTAACCAAGACCGTTAAAAGGATACCTGCCAGATACCTGAACCAGTTCTGGCAGAGCTGTTATTATGACCCTGAGACAAAACAAATAAACGACTACCTATCTAAACCTGATAACTCACAAAACCTCAACATCGGCTTCAATAGAACCATGATCTCCATAGAACTTAAACTCCCAACCAGAGGTCTGCTAGGCATCAAAAGGTATGTGGAAGAACCCTCTGACACCGAACTCTGTGCATTCGCAGAGATGTTGGGATACAACACCTCCCTGGCCAAACGAAACGACTTCAGAAGAAATAGGTTCCCTCCTCTGTGGAATACCCTCTTCTCCATACTTAACAGATGCCTCACTGGCAAAGTGGGAAGCCCAGACCAGAGCTCCCACCAAATCCTCTCGATCATGTATGGAATATACTATGATTTACCCCTGGACTATGCCGCTCTGATGATGCAAGAGCTGGTAGCAACCAGCGAGCATAGACAGTCCACACAGAGAGCGAAGGGCAACAATGGTCAAGTTCCAACTCTACAATTTCAAAGAACAATCGAAGTTCTGCTAGAACCTCTGCTAATAGCCGAACAATGGCCAATGGAAGGAGACGTGGTGAAGACCTATCCCATGGTAAAGAACGTCCCGACCAAACATGCTGATGGCTACAGTTTCTGCAGACCCCTATCGAAGAAGATACTTACATATGCTTCAGATGTAGACATTAAGAGAGCGTATATACGTGCACACAAGACTCCTCAACCGAGCCCTGTGACCCCCCCACGTCTAGGAGCCTCATAGGATCAGAGGTAGTTGAGAGACTTAGTGAGGAAGATTGGGCTGTGGCTATGGAGAAGCACATACAGAAGATGGAGAGGGTAAGACTTACAAGAGTTAGGTCCGGTGCAAAGACCTCTACAGCCCCACCAAGAACCATAGAGCAACCCCCTAAACCAAAGATAACTCTAACAGCAAAGGCAAGAAAAGAGGGAACTTCTGCCAGCGCTGAACAAACCCAACAACCCCCGAAAGAGGCAACTGTAATAGCCTCCTCTGCACCCTCTCCTCAGAAGGAAAAGAAAAAGAAAAAGAAAAAGAAAAAGAGAAAGACTAAAACCTTTGAGGAAGGAGGCCCCAAACCCAAGAAGCAAAAGAAAACCAAGAAGCCCAGATCCCCTCTGCAGAACATCGCAGAGGAAGCAACAAAAGCAATAACTAAACAACCTCTGCGATCCCCCACTCCTATCCAATACGCAGAGTCTAACGACTTTGCTGCGTTTCTTGAGCAAACAAATATAGCAAATACCTTGGACACCTCTGGATTGGTAGCAGAAGCCATCCTTGAGTTCAACACCACAAACACCCCAAAATTTACAGTGGCAGACGTTGACTTCGATTTGGAAGCAAATGAAAGAACCCCCACCGGTAATCATGCTGAAACTCCAGAGGGTCCAATGAATTCAGACCTCTTTGCCTCTCAACCAAGCTACGACCCAGAGCTTGAGCACACAGAGGAGATGATGGATGCAGAAGACACCTGGGTAGAGATAGAATCTAGGTTAGAAACTCCAGTTTTAGGTTGCCTCACAGAAGAGGAAAGTAGAAAAGATGTCGCAGAAAGAAGAGGCACACAACCATCCCCCCTCCCAGTGCAACCCACATTTCTAACTCTGCCAGTCTAGTGGCTGAAAGAGTTATTGAATAAGAGCAGCACAGCTCGATCCCATCCCCATCCAACCGGGCCGAGGAACCTTTTTCCACCTCTGCACCTGCACAAACTGGGAACTCCCCACAGAAGGTGTCCTCTCCAGAGGACACTCTTCTTATTCCTGATCACTTGTCCCAGATCACATCTGAAATCCCAACAGAGGAATTCGTTTCCTCTGGCACACAAGCACATGTAGAAACAAACCGCTCTTCAGAGGAGCGTAGAGTGCACGACAGCGAAGGGGCTCTAGACAAGTCCCCGAGCAAACTCAAGGATACTTCTGTCCCCACCTCTGGAGTGGATCAGAACAAGGTCCTTGACAGAACTTCTGTAGAGTCTGAGGCCTTAAAAACCTCTGCTCGAGGATCAGAAGGAAGTCCTTCCGTTCTCAACGCAAAAATAGGAACGAAAGAAGGCGTCTCAGGAATGGAGACTCACTTTGTGGATGGATTTGTTCACCCATAGGTTACCCCGGGATCATATGTCGCAAAGGATGAATTTTAAACTTCTGTCACCTTTGTGACCACTTCTTTGACAGAGTTGCAAAGCTCTGTCAAAGCTCTTGCAGAATCTACGCAGAAGGCTCTAAATGACCTGACCACCAAAGTTGAAACCCTTTCAACAGTGGTGAGGAATACAAACGCCATGCTGAAGAAAACTCCGTGCACCTCTGCACCACAAACCTCTGCACAAGAAACCACTTCCACCTCTGCAATGGAAACCTCTATTGCCCATCTAGCCAGACAGCTGAAGAAGGCTCGAAAAGTGGCCAAATCTCTGTCTACTCAAACCCCTGCCACCCCGGCCATAACCACAGAAGATCTGCGCAAGGTCTTAGAAAAGGTTCAAGAGCAGACCACAAAGAAAATTCAAGCCATGAAACCTTCCGACTACATGACCAGAGCTCAGCTCACTGATCTAGGCCAAGGCGTCGTCAACGAGATGACAAAATTCATCAAATCCTTCACCTCTGCAAATGCCACATACGTCAAAGACTTCCAGAACAGCGTGGGTAAGCTGAGATGTAAGTGTGAGGCAGAGGTTGCATACCTACTTGGCATCTGCGATGACCTTTGTCCAAAAATGAATGCAACAGGGGCGAGCCAGCCAAAGAAACCACCTACGTGGTGCCAAGCAGAGGGTCGATCTGATAGAAGGCAGGATGATTCTGATAGCGATTCTGATGGGCCATCAGATCATCCTAAGGGGGAGAAGAGCAGAAGTGCCAGCAGGGCCATACTACCCAAACCACTAGTCGTCAAACCTCTGGCACAGGTACCCACACAGTCTTCCAGCCAATCTCAAGAGCAAAAGACCACAAAGGCAATACCCACCTCTGTGGAAACAAACAAACCAACAGAAGACTTGCCCTCTCCCACACCTAAGCAAACAGCCGAGCAAATCCATATACTATCATCCACTTCTGAAGAAGACTTACCCTCCCCAACACTAAAACCAAACACTGAAGAAACCAAACGGCCATCACCTACACCCAAAGAAGATCAACCCAAATCAAAACCCCGATAAAAAACCATAGCTCAAAAACCACGCAAATACCTGAGTAAACCCAAACCCACAACATAAGAAATCGTGCAACAACTTCAGATGAAACAACTACAGAGAGACAAGTTTCGAGCTTCAAAGAAACAGCACACTACAACAGCTGCAATGCTCAACATTCTGAAAACCAGAGTAGCAGAAGATCCAACTGAAGAGCCTACACAAACCAAAACCCCATCGCCAATTAAACCAACAGAAGAGCAAGCAACCCAACCACTAAAACAACATAGGCAGAATTACCCAAACCCAAACCAACAGAAGCAACGCCACAAACAGAAGCAACACAGCCTAAGGCAAAGGACAAGGGAAAGTCCATACTTACAGAGGATCCAAAGCCCAAGAAACCAAAGCCTCAAGTCGCTGAGAAGCTACTGAAAAGCTCTTTCGACGCGTTCATAACTCCTAAACCAGAAGAGGAAGACTGGGCCTATGGAATTCCTCTATCAACAAAACCCGTGCTAGATCTCAAAGCTCAACAGACTGATGATAGAGTGACCAAAGTGATCAGAGACCTGGAAGCTCTGCGGAAACTCATGCCTCCACCCCCTGTACATCAACGCCAAATGGAAGAGGTGGTATATAAGTACCTTTACAGCAGAGCCATCAATGATCCTCTGCCACCTCCCACTCTGAACCGTGACCTCGTTCAACAAATAAGGGAAGACTTCTTCAGAGATAAAGCCAAACCTGTCAAAGATGTCTTCTCAGATTCCAAAATCACTCAAGTCCTAAGCTGCAAGCTCTCACACACCAAATTTCAAAACTTCTGGTACAACCTCTACCACGTCAAAAGGGCAGATAGATCCGAGACAAAGTTCTCTGATGCTTATTTGAGAAACCTCAACCCCTATGATCTACCTGAACTCCTAAGTTGGGCCAGAAAGAACTACAACGAGAGACTTGAACATAGAAGTGCCTACGAAGAAATCAAGAAGGCCATGAGGGAAAAACTCCTACTCTACAGCATGATCGACTTTCAAGTAGCACTCGACCTAGGAGTAAGAAAAATCAATCTTCTGCCTCCAAACGATCATTGCCTCTCCTATTCCGACATTAAACTAAACACCATCATCAGTAACCCAAAGGTTGGATACGTCTACCTTGACCCTCAAGGAAAAATGAAGCTATTTTTGGAGATTGATTGCCAGAAATATGCAACAAAGATGCTTCTCGAGTTTAGGACCAATCTCATGAACCACAGAGGAACGAAATTCATTAACCTGAACTTCGCAAATAGGCTGATTCAGGTCATTGACTCGGTCATTCGATTTAGAGACCCCTGCGCCTTCATGTACCAAGAACTTAAGGATGGAGGACTTACCAAGCCAATCAATGATTTCCCAAACGCAAGAATCTAACCTCTGCAATTATCTTATACTTTTGCTTACTTTTCATGTTCTGTAAACTTCCTTTAAATCAATGTAAATGCCTCTGGCATAATAGTGAATGAAAAGAGTTACTTTTTTACAGAGGTTAAATGTTTCACCTCTTGCTCTTCTTAGCCTAAGAAATCATGCTACTTTCAATTTTTTATTTTTCAATACTTAGGGGGTGATTGTTAGCTCCAACTTTTGTTATAAGAAGTATTGAAAATAGGCTGAGAAGACACCGACAGAAGCCTCTGCCGGACACCAAGAACATCATAACCTTCATTAGTCATCAACCAGAAGACCATCAGAGGACAAGGCCACAGAGCCTCTGTCACCCTTGGCAGAGCCTCTGTGGTATGAAAACTCAGAAGCTAAAGATACTTGAAGACAAAGACAAGGACAAGTGTGCCTCTCACGTGATTCTGCTGTACGAAGATCCTGAAGATCAATAGTACAAGGCGTGCCCTGCCACTTTCCACGTGTCATCTTCTGAAGGGTCACAACTTTTACAGAAGGCGGCACACTACATTAACGTGTACCAGATTCAGTCCCACAACCTTGTCACTTGTACCTTTGTACTTCTTGTCTACTGTTTGTCCCATGTAGACTAGTATAAATAGAAGGCTTCTACCAGACCTTTTTAGGTAACAATTGCACATTACACACACACACACACACACAAAAACACACACACACACACACACCAGTTTAGAGCTTATTATCTGTAAATCACATACCTTACGGTGTTCTTGAAGAATCAAATAGAGATTAATTGTTGAGCTACAACCTTGTTATTTATAGCTTTACTCTCCTATTTCTGTGTGTAATCTACCATAGATTAAATCAAATAGTTTGCAAAATCGTTTCCGCACTTATACTGATTAACCCTGATTTTAACTGTTTGTGGTTGATTTATCATTGTTGAGTCTTAAAGTGGGATCAACAAGGGGTAAACAAAAACCTCCATAAAACGGAGATATGGTATAAGTGCCATAGCACGAGCCTCCCAAAAAGAGGATAAATGTAGCACCCTGTTTAATTACAAGTTTGTAATTAAAACAGAAATAGACAACAACCAACTAATCTAAATTCTAAATAGAATAAAGATTACAAAAAGGGTGTCGCCTCCAATTCATTCCATAATCCCAAAATATAAGCATCTTTACAAAAATTCATTTCCCCAACCTCACACTAGTCCTTCCTAAACCACCTTAGAATTGACGCCGCTAAAGCCTGAGATACATATCGACACCAAACAAGTGTTAGACCAAAAAGACTAGTGAATTGAACAATTAAAACGTCATGCAATAACATGTAATAATAGTGGACATAAATGAATATTCACAATTGGAATCAATGGGGGAGACCCAAAACACCAAATCAAGTTTCACCTTAAGAGACAATATACCTTAGCATCTACTCCCACGAGTAACACCACAAGGCCCGACATAATGGGGACTACCTCCAAGGCATTACCCCAAAGGTGGAGGTCTAGGCACATACCTCCAAGGTGGCGCCCAAGACTATATCATCCTAGTGCCTACTTAACGATTCATCCAAATTGGAAACCATCATTAAACGAACTACTCCAAGTAGCATATATATAACAATATATAACATTCTCATAAGAAATGGTCCAACCATCCCATTAGACATGTATTTCCACATGGTAATCTTAAAACCACAAATACAAGCTCATCAAGCACATAACTCCCATTCACATATATTTCCCAAGAGGAGTCATATTCTCATGTATAATGGCATAACAATCCCATTAAGCCATATTAACATTCCATTAAGCCCATCATTAGCACATTAAGCCAAAACAACTTCATTAAGCCAAAACTACATCGTTTAGTCAAAAACCACATTATTACGCTAAAAAGCATCTCATTAAGCCAAAGCCATACCATTAAGCCCAAAACCATTTTATTAAGCCAAAACCCTAAAAAGTGGCTTAATACTCCCAACATACCAAATATCAAGAAATATGAAGATCTTTAGTTTAATAACCTCAAGTATTCCATATTACATCCAAAACCAACAACAAACCCACGTATGAGAAAACAAGTGTATTAATGGAGTAAAGAGGTTTTGCAAGTAACAATGTAGACAATAACACATAATGACATGTATCTAGTTTTGACAAGAGGTTTAAGAACTCACATTGTAGGTTTTTGGAGAAAACCTAGAAAATTAGTGAAACCCTAGAAATTTGTTGGTGAAGATGAGAAGGAGACTTGGTAGCTTGAGATCCCACACTAAAAGCTCCAAATCTTGAAGGAGTAGCCTTAAGTGTTCCTCAAAATGATTTAGGAGAGATCCACCATTGATGTTTGAAGAAAAGAAAGAAAAGATGGAGAAGTTTATTCGGGTGAAGAGAAATCGTGGGAGAGGGAAAAGAAAGAAAAAAGAAAGAAGTAAAGAGAAGAGAGAAATCAAATGAGAGTAAAGAGAGTAGGTGAGAGGGTTGTTGGTGGCTTTAACTCTCTCTATCCCTCTCTCTCTCTCTCACACACACACACACATATATATACATAAATATATACACATATATTTATATATATGAAAATATATCTACCCACATATATATATATATATATATAGAAAGGTTCAAACGGGAACGCTAACTATTTATGAGAACACGAGAACGGCCGCCCATGTACAAAATCACATGTGATTCACGTACAAAATCACATGTGATTTTACACTACCTGAATTTTGTACGTGATTTGTACAAAATCACATGTGATTTTACACTACCTACATGTGATTTTACACTACCTGGATTTTGCACAAAATCACTTGTGATTCACGTCCAGATTTCCAGGTAGTGTAAAATCACATGTGATTTTGTACGTGAATCACATGTGATTTTGTACATGGGCGGCCGTTCTCGTGTTCTCGTAAATAGTTAGCGTTCTAGTTTGAACCCACCCCTATATATATATATATTATATTTACCTTAAGATCTATAAAATGCAAAGTAAGTTATAACCGTGATAAAACATTTATATAACTTAAAATTTTATTTATTTAGAATTTTTTGGGTGTTACAATCCTCCCCAACTTGAAAAAGATTGTGTCCTCGAAATCATAGTTATAGCTTCTTTACAAGATGGTTAATATTCTTTACAAAAAGTTAATATTCTAGATGTTGTTAATATTCTTTACAAGAAGTTAATATTCTTTACAAAAAGTTAATATTCTTTAGATGTTAATATCCTTTACAAG
This sequence comes from Saussurea involucrata, assembly GCA_033807775.1. Taxonomy (NCBI): domain Eukaryota; kingdom Viridiplantae; phylum Streptophyta; class Magnoliopsida; order Asterales; family Asteraceae; genus Saussurea; species Saussurea involucrata. Next base: position 35,657,926 of record CM066319.1, read on the forward strand.
AACTTAATATTCTTTACAAGATGTTAATATTCTTTACAAGCTGTTAATATTATTTACAAGTTAATATTCTTTACAAGTTAACTGGACCAAACCGGGGGATGACTCAAGACTTGACCAAGGGTCATAAACACATTTAAAACTCGAGAATTCATACATTATCATAAATATATAGATTTATAAATTTACGGGTGTTATAATTCTCCCCACCTAAAAGGATTTCGTTCACGAACTTTTGTCCTAAAAAAACAGATGAAGGTATTGTTTCTTCATGTCTTCCTCGGCTTCTCACTTAACATTTTCCCCACGGTGGTGTTTCCATTGGACTTTTATCATGGTTATCTCTTTATGGCGAAACTTTTTCTTTTCTAACTTCGCATCTACTATATACACCAAATACGAAGAACAACCCTTCGCTAGGGACTTACGAACTTTTAACGAAGATATGATTGAAGTACTTCCTTTCCCTTTCTCTCCATGAATATTAACTACACCACCATTCGACAAAGGCACTTGGATCATTTTCTTAGAGCAAAAGATGTCGACTTTGTTCTTACCCAACCAATCAATGACTACTACTACGCCAAAACGACCTATCATCATAGGTAGCAAATCCACCTTAAAGGGAATTTCGTTTATCTCCAAAGTACAATTACTAAAACACTCTTAAATCAACACTTGTTCCCCATTAGCCACTTCTACTATCATTGCCTCGGAAAGGGTACTAATCGGAGTAACGAATTTCTTACAAAAAGAAACTTGACACAAAAGAACGATTTGCACCTGAATCAAATAATACACGAGCACGCAAGGAGTTTATTAGAAACATACCCGACACCACATCGGCGGTCTCCCTTGTCTCCTCGGTGGTCATCCGAAATGCTCGACTTGGCGCCTTTGACGGGTTCTCTCTTCTCGATGTTGACCCTCTTGGAGTTCCTCAGTTGCCTCGTATTAACTTCGGGCACTCTCTCTTCACGTGCCCCGGTTCACGACACTTAAAACACACCGGTCCTTTCATGGAGCAATCGCGACTAAGGTGGTCTCTCTTCCTACATTTGAAACACTTAGATGGACCCGAGTAAGGCCTTAGGTTACACGGGCCAGAGTGCTTACTCTTACACTTGTGGCACTACTTCGAGTTACAGCGGGAGTCCACAAATCTATCCCCAGAAAATGGCTCGAAATGGCTAATGGGCCCAGATGGCCATTACCACTTCCTTTTCTCCCCAACTCGCCCCTGCTCCAGCCTCCCTTGGACCAAGTCATCTTCCACAAACAACGATTCTTCAATCGCTTCCTCCAATATTGTGACCTTGGCGTTCCTCACGGCCGTTTTCATCTCGGCTGGCAAACCCTGGTGGTATGCTTTAATCTTCATATTCTCATCGGGAGCCAAGTGCTCCACCAAGTTTAACTTCTCAAGAAATTGGTTCGAGTAATCAACGATCGACATACTTCTGTTCTTCAAACTTCTGAACTCTTCCTCAATCTTGTCCAAACCCCTTTCACTGCAGTACTTGTCAAGAATCTTCCTTTGAAAGTTAGCCACAAAAGTTTGGCCAACACTTCGGGGGTGAGAGAGGATCGGGTGAGATTCCACCATGTTAGGGCCTCACCCTTAAGTAAATGAGAGGTAAATTTGACCCTTTGAGAGTCATCACATTCTCTCTCTTCGAACGTCATCTCCATTTCCCTGATCCAGTACATACAATAAACGGGGTCGGTAGTCTCCACAAATTCTGGCGGCTTATAACTAAAGAAGGTCTTGTAAGAGCATCCACTCTCTCTTCTTGTCCTTAGCCACCACATGCTCTTCAATACCGATAATGTTCACTACGCCTCCTGATCCATTCACGACATTTTCTACTACCGTCTCGGGCCGTCGGTTGCTAGCACCGCGATTCTCTAATAATTTCATGAAGAATTCTTGCTGTTGAGCCATGGCCGAGTTCATGGCTTGCATCATACTATCCCGGATTCGTGTCTCGAGGGTTACTTCCTCCATCAGTGGCTCCGAAGTGACAATGTTTTGGCGGGGGATGTGTTCTACGGTCCCGCCTAGAATGGAGGGTATCGGAGGAATCACCGTAGTCTCGACTCCATTGGGTTGGTCAGCGCTCGACCTCCACAATACCATCTCGTGGGCTCGGTATTCTACTTCGAGTGTTAACCATGGTTGTCTGTCGCACATATACGAGAAAAGATTGAGAAATAGACTAAGTGAGTTAAACTCAAGGTACATACTACTACATTCATCAATTATCATAACAATAGCAATTCAAGCATTCTTACGTACCAACATATTCATAATAGCAGTAGCTAAGTGAAATTATGAACATGCTATACATAAGAATTCTCGTCACCGTCATTACAACTTTCAATTAACGTAATTCCGTAAGTTCTAACACTCTCCCTTCCTATGACATCTACCCAACATTGATAGCTTAACCTTAACTATCCCCAGCTTAAGTCTAGGTATAATACGGTCAATATCTAGTTCGCTTAAACTAAATCTCTGATACCAACTTGTAACACCCCAAAATAGGGGTAAACAAAAACCTCCATAAAACGGAGATGTGGTATAAGTGCCATAGCACGAGCCTCCCAAAAAGGGGATAAATGTAGCACCCTGTTTAATTACAAGTTTGTAATTAAAACGGAAATAGACAACAACCAACTAATCTAAATTCTAAATAGAATAAAGATTACAAAAAGGGTGTCGCCTCCAATTCATTCCATAATCCCAAAATATAAGCATCTTCGCAAAAATGCAATTCCCCAACCTCACACTAGTCCTCCCTAAACTTTCTTAGAATTGACGCCGCTAAAGCCTGAGATACATGTCGTCACCAAATAAGTGTTAGGCCAAAAAGCCTAGTGAGTTGAACAATTAAAACGTCATGCAATAACATGTAATAATAGTGGACATAAATGAATATTCACAATTGGATTCAATGGGGGAGACCCAAAACACCAAATCAAGTTTCACCTCAAGAGACAATATACCTTAGCATCTACTCCCACGAGTAACACCACATGGCCCGACACAATGGGGACTACCTCCAAGGCATTACCCCAAAGGCGGAGGTCTAGGCACATACCTCCAAGGTGGCACCCAAGACTATATCCTCCTAGTGCCTACTTATTGATTCATCCAAATTGGAGTACATCATTAAACGAACTACTCCAATACACACATATATTTATATATATGAAAATATATCTACCCACATATATATATATATATATATATTATATTTACCTTAAGATCTATAAAATGCAAAGTAAGTTATAACCGTGATAAAACATTTATATAACTTACAATTTTATTTATTTAGAATTTTTCGGGTGTTACAGACACCGTAACTCGACATCATCTTCTAAAACACTTTCTTCAACGTCGTAAGGCATCACGTTCTTCATCACCGTAACCCAACACTCATCGAGACGAATCGTGAACCTATTGAGTTTCGGTTGTGAACCAAGGAACAAAAGAGAGTGTGTTACGTCTCCACACCTTAACAGGTCATTCATGTATTATTCATCATGAATAATGTATCATTCTGGATGAATAATACATCATTCAGGGTGAATAATATTTGATACATAAGTTCGTGTATTATTCATCAAATGTTGTATAATTCATCCTGAATACTGTATTATTCATCATGAATAGTGAATGAACATTCACCTTTGTTATTCATACTGAATGTGGACACTCGGGGATGTGCATACATATTGGCATACATATCGGGGAACAAAAAAGAGTGTTCCATGTGTCCACACCTTCACGGGTCATTCATATTGGTTTCCTATATCTCAGTTGTGTCTCCCTTACTTCACAGTTTATGTTTAGGCCCATCTGGTCACCTAAATCTCTTAAACTATGGCTCTGATACTATTTGTAACAACCCAAAATTCCATAAAACATAATTCATAACATTACAACCAAAAACGGTTTCAAAGTATACAAAATACATCGATCCCAACTCTAGGTACGCAACGGATAAACACCTTCACAACTGAGATGCTACAGGAAGCCCGATGGTGAACTACAAGCCTCCACTAGACTATACATCTTCTACAACGTCACCTCTTTCCATCTTCTTCAAATGAAACCCCAAACAACGTGTCAATACTCATTTTGGTTATAAAAACTTTGCAGTCAAACGTTCCACGATTTTCGCAACGAAGATTCTCTCAACATGAAAAATGGTGAAATAATTCGCAAATCACTAAGTTCAAAATTTTGTCGTGCAACGTAAACAAGTTTGTCCTTTTCTTTAAACATAGGTTTGCACGCATCTACTTATTTCCAAAACAAGAAATTCATTATTCATGTATATATTTTCAACATGAAAGAACTCATGTAACACATTTAATGACACGATACATGAAACTCAATTTGCAATTCAAGGCTATTCACTCTAACAAGGTCAATCGTTGTACTCCCTACAACTTATCATTGACGCTCTACCTTTGACCAATTGTCGCTTTCTCACCCTTGCAGTAACTTGATGTATAGGTGCTTCACAACTCACATGTTTAACCACTCTGCATTGTTTCCAAATTGACCAATGATTTACATTTCATGCGGTTTCAATCTTTGACTACTACAGGTCGATAAATGACCAATTGCCTCACTTTTACTCCTACACATGCTTCTGGTATCTTTCCTTCGTTATCCTTGCCACAACACCTCTTGACTAAAGAGTCAAATGCTCGATTTCTTCACCCGATCTTGAATTGAAGCTTTCAAGATTCCAACATAGTCATCACTTCCTATCCCAACTGATCGACACCTCAATTCCAAGAATGGGGATTCACTAGAAACTAGAAGTTTTCCCTTAACCAGTCATTCATCCCTTTTGAGTCCTAAGAAATTATACCCCTAGCCGGCTCATTAACAATCCGAACAACACTTCTTCTAGAAGGTATAAACATTACATCATAAGCGATCTCCCACGACACATCAACCCTTTGCTATCAATTGCATGGTTAGAACTTTCTACATACTGTCACACTCATAAATCATCCCAGGAATAGAGGTCGAGTACACTCATGCACCTGTAAATTCATAATAACATTAGCTAGATGCGATTTTGAATTTACCTTACATGAGGGTCCCCACAACCATTGTCAAGATTCTCTATGATTAAGGTCTTTCCTATTGGCTATCTCAGTTGTGTCTCCCTTACTTCACAATTTAAGTTTAGGTCCATCTGGTCACCTATATCCCTTAAACTATGGCTCTAATACCATTTGTAACAACCCAAAATTTCATAAACCATAATTCATAACATTACAACCAAAAATTGTCTCAAAGTATACAAAATACATCGATCCCAACTCTAGGTATGTAGTGGATAAACACCTTCACAATTGAGATGCTACAGGAAGCCCGATGGTGAACTACAAGCCTCCACTAGACTATACCTCTTCTACAACGTCACCTCTTTTCATCTTCTCCAGATGAAACCCCAAACAAAACTCCTACCTGGAAATGGTTTTAGTTTTTTAAAAAGCGAGGGTTAGACCACGAGGTCTAGTGAATTCCCTCTCGAAAACAGTTTAACAACCCACATGTAGCAATATGCAAACCGCCATAAAAGGCCCATCAAAATCATTTCAACAAGACAGCATCACACTTGGGTATTTGCACAGTGTTCATATCCACCCATCACCTCACCTTGATGTCCACGCTAGGGGTCCCCAGTAGATCCCCACGGCCCCCTAGTAGATGCCACTTCTGTGTGCAAAAGAAACAGATTCAAGGCACACGAAACAACCAAACTCCCATGGATTCTCTCCAATCCAAGGTACACTAATCCCACTGTGCAACCCGACTCCAAATCAATATACTACTTCGTAAAGAACATGTAAACAACGTGCATGCATTTATATACATTTCCACATCATGTAATAGCAAAGCTTTTCAAAATGTATAATCATGTCATCATGTTCAATACCAAATTCAGTTACTAAAAACTTTAGCAAATCATTTCATATGCAATAGTGTGTTCAATCATTCATGAGTGAAAGCCATGTCCATATGCTTTACCATAATCAGTGATGAAAACACATATCAATCATATCACAAGTAAAAAGGTTTAAGGTAACTCACCTGAGCTTTAACAAATCGACACACGCTCCGAAACTTCATTTTAGCTCAAACCGAACACCTGAATTGGACATAATAAGAATGGTGTTAAACCATCTAATTACACCTTAAAACATATCTACTAACCCCTAAATCAAACCCCCCAAACGACGCCTCAATTCTAGACACGAAAACCGAAGCAAACCAAAGAAGTTCACCAAACAGTGACTTACGCCACTTCACATGCGACCTCAAACCGCACGAAAAGCTGCACAAGTTCCTGTTCGTATCTCCCAGGTCTGTACAACAAATTTCAGCTTGAAATCGCAACTTCAAAACCCCCAAAATGCTCCAAATCGGTTATAAACCTCCAAAATCGATAGTTTTTTTATACCCAAACCTTTAAGAACCAAAAACCATCATCCAAAACCCATTTACTCCAACAAAATCAATCCATTGATTCATGATTTCAAACCCAAAAGCTCAAAAACTCACTCCTTGACAAGAATGGAGATTACTAAGTGAAAAGATGAAGTTTCTCAATCATTTATCAAGACCCATGAGGGAAAACAATACCAAACTCTTTTCTTTTCCTTACCCATAATTTGGACTAAAAAAATCCATGGTGTACAAAATCCCAAACCACAAAATCAACCAAACCAAACATCGGGAAGAATGTATATAAGTCATACCCTAGGGATGATGAATTTCTAACCCTTGAATCCTTCTTGCACCAAGCTCTAGATGAAGAAACCGGTTTCCTCTCTAGCCCCCTTCTACCTCTTCAACACGTAAGATGAAATGAGATGAGGGTTTAGGGGTTTTACCCATTTAATAAAATTCCAGATTCGCCATTAAATCCTGAAAATTGCACACTTCACACGTTAGCCCCAAATTTTCCAAAAGATTCAGATTTTATGGACCTGAGGTGTTACAGTTATTCATACTGAACACCCGGGTACGTGCATACATATTCAAAATGAATATAACACATATATAATATTTAATGTAAAAAACAGTTAAAATAAAAAAAAACCTATATCAAAATGGATGTCATATCGAAGAGCACGAAATTCTTGTTTTTTTAATGTAATTTGTTTGATTAAAATATTAGTATTTTTTAAAATAATTTATTTTAATCTTTAAGGAGGTAAATTTTTTTTTAATTAAAAAAGAAAATAAAAGGTCAAATAAGGCTGACACTGATTCAAATTTTCAGTTTTGCCCTAATCACTTCTCAATTAATCTTATTTTGTTTTAACCATTGATTAATTTTCTAAATTTTGATCAAAGCCAAAGATTGATCCTCACGTGCAAAATAAAAAATGAGTTTTCATTTGAACCTACACTTATATATGTGTGTATATATATATAGGGAGTCAGAGAGAGGTTTAAATGAGAAACGCTAAGCGTGTGAGAAATAGAGAAATGATCCAAGCCCTTCATCTGGTCAACATTTGTGGCTTTGACTGTACATGAAGCACCGGATAATTGCTCGCGCGGTCTGCAGAAGATAGAGGGGTAGTTTCGTCACCTTTACAGATACACGGGACGAGTTCAAATGTGAACCTGTGTGTTCACATATGAACTATGCGTTCATATGTGAACCAGTTAATTAGTTTATATGGGAATCAGTTAATTAATTCATATGTGGATCACAAAGGTTCATATGTGAATATGTTAATTAGTTCAACTGATTCACATATAAACCAATATTTAATTAGTTCATATATGAATCACAAAGGTTCATTTGTGAATCAGTTAAAGGTGGTCAATATGTGAATTACACGGGTTCACATATGGACATATAGTTCATATGTGAATCACACAGGTTCACATATGAACTCATCCCGCGTATTTGTAAAAGTTACGAATATGTCCTTCTATAGTCACAACTTTTAACCAGCCAAAGCCGCAATTCTTGACCAATCAAAGCAGGAGTTTTGACTACTCAAATTGATCTTGACCGTATGAACGACTAGGATTACTTCTCTATTTCTCACACACTTAACATTTCTCATTTGAACCTATGGCTATGTATAGGCGAAGGATCGTGTGAAAAGTTGAGTTAACGTGAGAAACGTGAGAAGTGGATATGAACCCTTGATCACTTTTAATCCCAAGCCCACCCATGAGTCATCGCTTGATATGAGAATTGATCTGGTGCATCTTATCCTAATGTGCATCCAACGGTGGATAACCACTTCTCACGTTAACTTCACTTCTCACGTTAACCTCACTTCTCACCGGAACCAAACCCTATATATATATATAGGGTACAAATCAAATACAAACCATGTATTTGTTGCACCTCTTACAAACCAATTTGCATATATGCATAATCTGATATGCATATATGCATTATCCCATATGAATGTATGTCCATTATATGTATATTCTTACACGTTTATATATGCACACTGGTTCTGCACATATGCACACTGTGGTTTGTAAGGTGTGCAACAAATGCAAAGTTTGCATTTTACGAAGCCTCTCTCTCTCTCTATCTATATATATATATATATATATATATATATATATATATATATATATATTAAAAAAAGAACCAACGGGCAATGAATATTGAGGTGGAAACACAAGATTTTAGGTGACATAATGAGAAATGAGTATAAGTCATTCATGAATTGTGCTTGAGTTTTAAACATCCTACATTGGTGAGATGTTAAAACATTGGAATAAAGAGCGGATGTATAAGAAAGAAGGATGTGATGTCCTTGTGTTAACTCATAGTTTTAGACTCATAAGGCTATGTTATTTGGATCACCCTATTTTTGCAAAACAAATCTTATTATATGAAAATTAAAATGAATTGTGGTTGAGGTTTAGATATACCACATCCGTGAGAGTATTATGAAATGACATTACAAGATTTGAGAATACTTAAATCTTTAAACGTGGTGTGTTTTGTTTATGCCACATGGGTGATAAGTTGTAGATTGGAAAAGAAAATATGAATATACAAAATGTTGAAAAATGTTTTTCAAATCATAACCATGAATAGCATCAGAACAAATTCCAACCAACGATAAAAATTATAGTCATGAAAAAACACGGTTGAGATTAATTAAATCCAACCAAATGATAAAACTTATATCTGCTATATGTATTATATAATACCGTAAGAACTAGACAATGGTTAAATATGAAAATTTCAGACGCATTGTTCTTTTTTCTTTTAATTCTAATTTGTTTTTAAAATCAATACAATAGTTACTAAACCCTTTATTTTCTTGCATTTTCAATTTCATTTTAGTTTTCTTATCAATGAAATCTGAATTCACATATACATAAAACTACATACATTTTTATTTATTATCATAAAACACATTATGAATTACTTTTGTCATTAATTAGAACTCCTCATTTGAACGATAAAAATTAGTATTTTTTTAAACACTCTAATGTATTTGTGATGATGTAATAAATATAATTAAATCGGCATATGAACAATTCTCTTTCAAATCTAAAAAGAAATTTTTTTATACAATGTCATCAATTATACAAACAATATATAAATTAGGATAATTGTTCATTTCTACCATTAGTTGGAAAAAACCTATCATGTATGTATGTATGTATATATATATATATATATATATATATATATATATATATATATATATATATATATATATAGAGGTGAGTTCAAACGAGAACGATAACTATTTACGAGAACTACGAGAACGGCCGCTCATGTACAAAATCACTGGTGATTCACGTATAAAATCAATGTTGATGCGCGCGGCTTGCCAAACCGCGCGTGTCCCAGAATTTTAATCACCAGTGATTTTGTACGTGAATCACCAGTGATTTTGTACATAGTCGGCTGTTCTCGTAGTTCTCGTAAATAGTTATCGTTCTCGTTTGAACCTACTTCTATATATATATATATATTAAAATTCTACTAGTCTCAGTCGAGTGAGCCAAAAAATACCCCCTTACATTGGTGTCATTCTTCGGCAGGTTCCGTGTGGGGCCGGTTAAGGTTGCCGGTAATCAACTTTTTGCCCAAATAATTTGTATACTTTTTATTGATTATCATATTTAACAATTAACATGTATTATATGAACAATCTTTATATTACTACCCAAAATATTCATGCTACCGTGCAAGACGTGGTTTCAAAACTAGTTTTAGGTGATTTGATAATGAGATGGAAAAAAACTTAATGCATCAAAAATGCGATAAAATCTCTTATTTTAGTTCTTATTTAGAGTAATGATGAATTTTTTTTCTTAATTTATGAACAAAATTTCAAATATTCCTATTTCATGCCTAATTGGACCAATAATCGGTTAAACAAGTTAATTCTTTTACTATAGAAGGTGGAAGTGATCATACAAAACGATTTAGAGATTCCTTTAAGAGGTTCTAAGAGTATCCACAACAAGGATTTCATAACAATTTCATTTGGATTGCAAATGTGACACGTAGGATTGCTAAATTAGAAATTGTAGTGGTTGTGAGTGTGATTGCAAAATTAGAAATTGGTTTTGGTAATTTGCAAATGTCAAATCAGTACTTTTTACTGATTTAACAGTGAATAGTATATGAAATTGTAGGGAATAATTTATAAATTAGAAAGGAAAATTCTAAACCCACCCCCTACAAGTTTTTTGCACCCCCTGCACCCTCCTGCCACAATGTCAGCCTCACAAACCCAATTCCAATTTCAATGTGAGCTTCACACCCCCGATTCCAATTTCATATTTACGGTTTATACCCCTGAAGTTATATAATTAATTTACTTTATACCTTTTACATTTTTAATTTTCATTTTATACATTTATTATATTAACACATAAAATCGTATATTAGCTAAAATACGTTAAAAAATACGTTTTAATTTTAACAAATTACACCATTATAATCGTCTCTTCGATACGTTCGAAATGATCCCAATCTTGAATTTTTTTTGATTTAATTATATTATTACATGTCATACGTTTATAAAGTCGGGTTTTGCATTTTACCCCTCTGCCACCATTTCGCATACCCCTTCTCTCACATGCATATTTTTTAATTTTTTAATTTAAAACTTACATTTTACCCCCTTATACTTACTTCATACGTTTACGTTATTTTTTTATAATGTTATTCGTCGATACCTTCTTATTTTTTTTATACGTTATTTTTTATAATGTTATTCGTCGATACCTTCTTATTTTTTTATTTAGTTATATTATTTCGAAAGGAGCTCAATATTAACTAAAATACGTTAAAAAATACTGTTTATTTACTTTATATCCCTTCTCCTTTAATTTTCGGGTCGGAATGATCAGTTTCGGGTTAATGTCGGGTCGAAATAACTTTCAAATCCTTAAATCGTGGACTCTTATTAATTAATCCTTACCTCTAACCACTTTCAAATCCTCAAATCATTAGGCTCATTTCGAACGTATCGGAGAGACGATTATCATGGTGTAACTTGTTAAAGTGAGTTCAATATTGAATATTTTTTTATTTATTATATTATATATGTCATATGTTTACGTTATTGAACCTAATATTAACTAAAATACGTTAAGAAAATACTTTTTAACAACTTTCAAATTCTTAAATCGTGGACTCTTATTAATTAATCCCTACCTCCAACCACATTCAAATCCTCAAATCATGAACTCCTTATCACGTTGGGATTGCTTATTTTTTTGACTTATTTGCTTATTGCTTTTCCTCACCACAAATAAACAATATAACATTTTTATTTTCATGCTAAAATATATTAAGATTTCGTCCTAAAACGTTAGCGGATTATGATTAACAAGATCTCTTGATATTTATTTGTTTAAATTACATTTTTACGTCCAACTCGTTCTTTGCACGACATAAGTTGATAAACACTTTTAAATACAATTGATGTAATAGCTTTTAAACTTATTTTCGGTTTCATCAGTCTCTCATGATTTGCAAAAATGCCCCAAGATCCCGCGATCTAACCCGTGATCGCGGAGCCGTGCATTTCGTTCGTTTAACTTATAGTTAATTATTTAATTTATGGTACGTTTCTTACCGTTCTAACTCATTAAGTTAAAAATTTATACAAAACTTTAGTGTAATAGCTTTTAGGAGAGTTATGGCATGTCTCATTTATTTTTGTAACACCAATGATTATTAAAACAACGTATGCTTATTTTTTGTTAATATACGATTATATGTGTTATAAAGAACGTTAATTATTTAATTTATGATACATCTCTTATTTTTTTCAATTTTGTTTTACACTCCTATCGCATTAACATAATAATCATATATTAACTAATTCATTAAATCGTTTTAAATTATTATTATTTGTATGTGTTTATAGATATCGTGAATGACAATAGGACAAGATTTCACGAGAAGAATATGAAATGGGGTTTCGACGAATAATCGTCTCTTCGATACGTTCGAAATGAGCCTAATATTGAATTTTTTTGAATAAAAAGTATTTTTGTTTATAAATGTGACATCATGGGTTGGCGGGTTGGGTCGGTTTGGCTTGGGGTTAACCCGTCATCAACCCAATATATGCGGGTTGGTGAAAAATAGTATCGATATGTGTACAAAATAAGAAGGTATCGACGAATAAAAAAATAAAAAAATAACGTAAACGTATGACGTATAATAGTATATATGATATATAATAAAATAATAAAATCAAAAAAATTCAATCTTGGGCTCATTTCGAACGTATCGAAGAGACGATTATAATGATGTAATTTGTTAAAATTAAAACGTATTTTTTTAACGTATTTTAGCTAATATACGATTTTATGTGTTAATATAATAAATGTATAAAATGTAATTTAGAAATGTAAAAGGTGTAAAGTAAATTTATTTAATTAGTATAGGGGGTAAACTGTAAATGTTGAATTAAATTTTGGTTTGTGAGGCTGACATGTGGCAGGGGGTGCAAAATGGTGCAGGAATGGTGCAGGGTGGGAATAGTAACACCCATTAGAAATTGCTTTATGTCAAATCATGTTTTGTGATGTTTTGTAGAGAGTATTTAATTGTAGTTTTGTAGATAATATTTAATTATAGTTATTTAATTAATAAAATATTCCATATTAAATTATAGTAAAGAGTATTTAATTGTAGTGTTGTTGTTATTTGATTAAAATATAGTTTTTATGATGAGGTGTCACATTTGCAATTGAATGAAATTTCATTGTTGCAGGGTATAATTTCAAGATAATTGCAAAGCTGATGTGGCGCTGATGTGTTCCATTTACAATTGGGATGCAATTTCATTGTTGGATGCTCTAATATTGAAAAAAGAAACAATCAAGATAAAATTGAAAACATGAGTCCTATAAAAACAAAGTAACGCTTTAATAAATTAGTTTATCAGTTAACTTATAATCATCTGAAAGAAAGTATTCCAATAAACTCAAAAGTCAAATATGGCCTCAATATTTCGTTAGTTTGTTTTGTCTCTAAAAACTACAACATTTTCTTATTTTGAGTTGTTTCATAAATTTCATTTTTTGATAAGATCGGGATACAAATGCATCTATTTATTTGTCAATTAACACTATAATATATCGATAATATTGACTTTATTTCATACGATTTTATTTTATTCTCAATTTCTCATACATCATGCAACTTTGAATATGCACATGACCATAAATTTGACAAATAAAATCCGTGTAAGATTGGTGTGACTCAACATCTAACAAAATAGTTGTAGACACTTGCACATGGTATTAAAGAAAGACATCAATGATAACAAATATGAATAATTTGTTTCTGCGAATAAATTACGTTATATCAATTTGTTATACATTATAACAACTTGTCCTGTATAGATGGAAAATGGGATTTGTATGTTCTTTATAAGCCTCAAGTTGTACACTACCAATAACTTTCACCATGTTTTATGTTGGATTCGAAGTTATTGGATCAACCTATTTCTTTGGGCTATGGGGTGTTACATCTGATATTAGAGTCGATCATTGTACCATCAGAATTGTGGCGCGAACCTCATCAAGTATGATAGAGTCCTTGAGGGGGGATGTTTGTTACATATTAAGTGAATCTCATTTCGCCGATTGCAAGGATGAGGATTCTAGGCAGGCCAAATGAGGACGTCAAGAGTTTAAGGGGAGGGGGGGGGGGGTCTAACAACTCGTCCCACATAGATAGAAATTGAGATTTGTGAACTCCTTATGAGCCGCTCCTTGTACCAACGAGATGATGGGGCCAACATCATCGGGTATGACCGTATGATGATTCCTCGAGAAAGGGTGTTTGTAACATCTTAGGCGAATCCCACATTGCTGATTAGAAGAAGGAAGATTTTGGGCAGACGAGTTTAAGTAGGGGAGTTTGTAACAACTTGTCTCACATAAATAGAAAATGGGATTTGTGTGCTTCTTATAAGCCTCAAGTTGTGGGCTACCAATAACTTCCACCATGGTTTTATGTTGGACTCGAAGTTATTAGGTCACTCTATTTTCTTGGGCTTTGTGGTGTTACATGTGTACTATTTAACTTAGAACATTATCCTAGCAATCATACTCAATATATTCCTTTGAAGCCTTTTCAGTCTGACTTAGTTGGAAGAAGATTTGAAACTTAACAAGAGAGATTTTATCTATTATTTCAACCAAACGAAAACCATTTGAATCTCCTACGGACCCCTTCCCCACCCTTTCTCCGGCAAAAATCCCCTCCCTTTGCCCCTTTCCAATTTTTTCGTGAAACCCTCCCCTTCTCTTCCGCTATATTCAGGCGCCAACAAACACCACTATTGTTGATTCCCCGAGTTTTATAAGAGCATCTCCAACCGGCCGCTATATCACTTTTTTGCCGGCCAAGACACTCCAACCGGCCGCTATATGTAATTTTTTTTTGCCGGCCACCAATTTTGAACGGCAAATATGCCGTGTGGTTTTGGCACGCCAAATTGGGTGGACCCCACCACTTTCTCTTAAATATTACTATTTAATTATTATAACTTATATATATAATAACTTATAAATAACTCATTTAATTACTATTTAATTATTTAAATTAATATTTATATAATTTATATATATGAAATTTTATTTGAAATACGACAAAGAAATTTAAGATTAATATAAAAGTCATAAAATACAAATTCATAACATAATTAATCATGTTTTTAATTTGTGTTATTTGAATTAATGTAATTTTATTTAAATGTAATATCAATTAAAAAATGTCGTTTTTATTTTTATTGGTCTTCATTAAATAAAAGGGAAATTAATTAAAATGCCACAAGTTTGACCAACACTTACCAAAATGCCACAAATCTCTTCCAGTTTGCAAAAATGCTATTTTTCCCCGCGATGGGAGCCCGTGATCGCCGGCCCAAGGACCATTTTTTACACTTTTTGAAACTTGCAGGGATCATTTTTGAAAAATTCCATCCCGCGGTCGCAGGCTCCCATCGCGGGGGTTTTATTTCTGTGACTTTTCAATTGCAATGGACCATTTTTGAAAAATTACAGGGACCATTTTTTGAAAAATTGAACCGCGGTCACGGTTGAAAAGTCCCGCGGCACATGCTTTTTATTGATTTTCAATTGTAATTTACACTTTCAACCCCTATACTTATTTACTTACTTAATTTATACATTTTACTTTCATAATTTTAATTTTACATTTAACACATATAATCGTTTATTAACTATAATACGTTAAAAAGATACGTTTTAATTTTAACAAGTTACGCTATTATAATCGTCTCTTCGATACGTTCGAAATGAGCCCAATCTTGATTTTTTTTGAATTTATATATTTTAATATATATCATATACACTACATAAAAAATATTTTTTATATTTAAAATTCATACCCTTATAGTTAATTATTTAATTTATGATACATCTCTTATTTTTTTCCAATTTTGTTTTACATTTGTATCGCATTAACATAATAATCATATATTAACTAATTCATTAAATCGTTTTAAATTATTATTATTTGTATGTGTTTATAGATATCGTGAATGGCAATAGGACAAACTTTCACGAGAAGGGTATGAATTTTAAATATAAATATTTTTTATGTAGTGTATATGATATATATTAAAATATATAAATTCAAAAAAAATTCAAGATTGAGCTCATTTCGAACGTATCGAATAAACGATTATAATAGCGTAACTTGTTAAAATTAAAACGTATTTTTTTAACGTATTTTAGTTAATAAACGATTATATATGTTAAATGTAAAGTTAAATTATGAAAGTAAAAGGTATAAAGTAAAGTTAGTAAATAAGTATAGGGATTGAAAGTGTAAATATGAAATCAAAATCACAATTTCGAATTAAAATTTACAATTTCAACCCCTATACTTATTTACTTATTTTACTTTATACCTTTTAATTTCATAATTTAAATTTTACATTTAACACATATAATCGTTTATTAACGAAAATACGTTAAAAAAATACATTTTAATTTTAACAAGTTACACCATTATAATCGTCTCTTCGAAACGTTCGAAATGAGCTCAATCTTGAATTTTTTTTTATTTATATATTTTAATATATATCAAATACACTACATAAAAAAATTATATTTAAAATTCATACCCTTATAGTTAATTATTTAATTTATGGTACATCTTTTATTTTATTTTCAATTTTGTTTTACACTTCTATCGCATTAACATAATAATCATATATTAACTAATTCATTAAATCGTTTTAAATTATTATTATTTGAATGTGTTTATAAATATCGTGAATGGCAATAGGAGAAGGTTTCACGAGAAGAATATGAAATGGGGTTTTAACAAGTTGGTATCACTGGACTTATTTAAGAATTGTGAAAATGAGTATTTGTCGAACGATGATTCATGTGTGTTTGGAACTGAAGTATTTGCAGTTACAGAGTATGCACAAAAGGATCGATGTCTGTCCATCACAAAGCCTCCGCCAATTTGTAATACTTACACTTGGACCATCGATAATAAAATAAATAAAACGTATTTTAACTATAAGAGTACCATAAATTAAATAATTAACTATAAGGGTATGAATTTTAATTATAAAAAATATTTTTTATGTAGTGTATATGATATATATTAAAATATATAAATCCTAAAAAATTCAAGATTGGGCTCATTTCGAACGTATCGAAGAGACGATTATAATAGCGTAACTTGTTAAAATTAAAACGTATTTTTTTAACGTATTATAGTTAATAAACGATTATATGTGTTAAATTTAAAATCAAAATTATGAAAGTAAAAGGTATAAAGTAAAGTAGGTAAATAAGTATAGAGGTTGAAAGTGTAAATTACAATTAAAAATCAATAAAAAACATGTGCCGTGGGACTTTTCAACCGCGGTTCAATTTTTCAAAAATGGTCCCTGGAGTTTTTAAAAAATGGTCCATTGCAATTGAAAAGTCACAAAAATAAAACCCCCACGATTGGAGCCCCGGGATGGAAGTTTTCAAAAATGATCCCTGCAAGTTTCAAAAAGTGTCAAAAAGGGTCCCTGGCCCCGAGATCGCGGGCTCCCATCGCGGGAAAAAATGGCATTTTTGCAAACTGGGAGAGATTTGTGGCATTTTGGTAAGTGTTGGTCAAACTTGTGGCATTTTAATTAATTTCCCTAAATAAAATAATTACTGATTATTTATTATTATATTTATAAATTATAATTATCGTTATTAAAAATAGTTAATAGTAAATAAAATATTTTATTTTAAATCTACAAATTTGGTGTTTTTATTTAGAGTATGGTTGGATTTGGGTTTTTTTGTTGTTGTTGGGCCTACCAAAATTGGTGTTTTTGGTGCTAAAAATGGTGCCAAGGTTGGAGATGCTCTAATGGTTTTGATTTGATTTCCATGTTTCATCCCCAAATCTGCCCTCTTATAATCCGCCTTTAATGGCAAATCGTCGTCCCTACTACCTCCTTTTGGCGAACCCCCTCCCATTCTAGGTTGTCTTGCATCTCTTGGATTTCGTAGACAAACACTGATGAACAAAGGCCCGATCCTTCTAGGCTGGTGATGGTTACTTCTCGTGATCTACATTAAGGTTTGATTTAGTTTGGCGTTTTTTATTTAGTTTTGGGTTTTAATTTAGATTATGGATTGAATAAATCTCATTTTGTATAATGATTCATGTTAGTGTTAGTGTTAGTGTTTGATTTAATTCACTTATTTTTCTTGTTGTGTTGTGATGGTTGTTGGTTGTGATGCAAAGGGTGGTGGAGGTAGGGATGCTAGTGGCGATCATTGCTTGTTCATGGCGGTAAATAGGGGTGAGCAAAACCCGATCAACACGACTCGAGAAAAGAGACCCAAAACTAGGGGTGCTCACGGGTTGGGTTGGCCGGGTTGAAGGCACTTTAACAACCCAGCCAAATTATTGCGGTTTGAAAAATCTCAACCCAACCCGACCCAAATCGTTCTGGTTAGGTTGGTCGGGTTGAAACTTTTATTCATCATTTCACCGTTTAACTAAGTTATCGTGTCTAAACAAACTAAAATTAAACCAACTCCAACTCCAATGACAGCATTATAAGTAAAATTCCACAGATGTGTTACTAAAACAGTAAGTTACATCTCCAAATCACTAATTTTTATTTGTCATGCTTCTTAATTCATATTTACATAGTAAGTTTGAGGCTGATTAATGCATCATGCTTCCATCACTAGATGATGCGGCTAGGTATTGCTTTCTTTCTTGATATAACAATTATCCTCATGAGATTGGGAATAATTAATCGCACAAGTATAGGTCACTGATCAAAGAATAGCAAAGTTTAGAGGTGGTTCACAATCACATGGTGGATTCTAATAAATGGAGCAGGGGTGGCTTTTTGCTTCCAAGCTGAGGTCCTAGTATCATGTGTAAGGGCATCCACAATGGCAAAGTCTTTCCAAAGACTTGATAAAAAAATTTTATATTAAAAAATTAATGGGACCCACAATGACTTGAAGGACTTTGAAATGCCCTCTCACAAACAAACTTCAAATGACTTGGTCTGCACCAAGTCATTAGCAACAAAACTCAAGTCATTGTATTAAAAAAATCAAAAAAATTGTGGGGTCCACAACTTCAAGTCATTCTTCAAGCTATTGGGTGTTACCATTGGAGATGCTCTAATGTCCTAAAACTCCTTCTTAGGGTTGCTTAAGTAGTGGTATCCTAGTTGTTAAGCATCCTTCGACCGTCTACCACTTCAATTGGTTAGACCACCCGCATCGGCCCCTTGGGTTAGATGGGGTTGGGGCTGGATGGTTTCCCACACCATCGCACCCCTTGGGGTTGGTGTGGGATGGAACCCTCCCGGGTTGGGCAACCAGCTCGGGTTGGGTCTCCATTTAATTTTTTTTTATTTATAAAATATAGCCGTTAAAAATATGGACGTTGGGCTGATTTTTTTTTTAATTATTTCTATCCTATAAATACTAATATTAACCTACTTATTTTTTCACACAAACAAATTTACTCTCAATCTCTCTCATCTTCCCCACTTCATTCTACTCTCTCAATATTATTTCTTTCTTCAAAAAAATCATAATGGATAAAAAAACACAAGGGTTCACAACACCACGACGAGGTTCCAAATCGCGAGGCACGAGCTCGCAACCGTCCCCGACGGAAAATATTTTCAATCTTACACCATCAACCTACCATGGAAGCATACAACAATACCCTATGTATTCACCCAACACCCTCCCGGTTGGGTTCCAAAAATTTCATTCGGGTGGATTCCAACAATTTAATTCGGGTGGATTCCAACAAGTTAATCAATGCGGCTTTCAACCATTTATGCAAGGTGGCTTTCCACAATATAATCAAGGTGGGCAATTCCAACAACTACTACAACAAGAAACATATTCGGAGGACGTTGAGGTCGAAGAAACGGTTCCCGAAACCCCACCCGATTAATATTATAAATTATTTATAAATTTTAAATTATTTAAATTAATATACTTGTAACAAAAATAAAAATAAAAATAAATAAAAGATGGGATGGTGGTGTGGGATGGATGTGGGGGTTTGTGGGTTAGAATGGGTTGGAAGGGAAAAGTGATGTGGCGCTGATGTGACAGTGAAAAAGTGTGGGTTAGAATGGGATGGATGCGGATGGTCTTAGAGCCGCTAATAAAGTTGGGTCATTTGGAAAACTAGTTGTTAAAAAAAAGTTGGAGTTTCACGGGTTGTCGGGTTGGGTCGGTTTGTTTTGGGCCTAACCCGTTTTCAACCCAATATATGCGGCTTGATAAAAAATAATATCGATTATACATCGGGTTGATTCGGTTTGAGTTTTTTTTGCCTCGGGTTGGGTTGGTTTGGTTATCCAAAAGTGATATCTGACCACCCTTGACCGAGAAAATGTACGGGTATAACGGATCAGATTGGGTATCCGTAGCACCCACCTGACCCGTCCGAATATCCGAATTTTAATTATTTTTATAAAAAAATATTGTTAATAAATATAAATACTATATTTGAATAATTGATATTTCTATTTCCTATTCCTAATTCCTAAACATAATACGAAACCGAGACATCAGACACCGATGACACAGACAACGATTCAAGTCGTTTCTTCTCACGCCGATGATTTAGGCTGTTTCTTCTCATGTCGGTGCCTCCGTGCAACACAACAACAACCGACGCCTGACAACGCCTTCTGGTGATTTAGTTGGTAAGGGGCTCTTCTGAGTTCTGACTTATGTTTCTTGATTTTTTTCTCACGATTTAATCACCATTTAGTTGTCACTCAGTTACTATTGATACTTAAACCTACCGTGTTAATGTGTTAGTTGTTACCATTTAGCTATTCTCACGATTTAGTCACCATTTAGCTCTTCTGAGGTATTGTTTCTACTTTGTTAAAAAATCAATTAAAGAAGCAAATTTTTGAAAGTGGGGTCTTACAAAACAAAAAAGTGAGCTTGAAATATACCTAAATATACCTAAGTGAGACCATTGTAGATGATAACGATGATTTTGATGTTCTAAGATGGTGGAAAGTGAATAGTAAAAGATTTCTCATTCTTTCAAAAGTTGCTAGAGATGTACTCGTTGTGCCTATTTCTACAGTTGCATCTGAATCAGCCTTTAGTACATGTGGGAGGGTGTTGGACAATTTTAGGAGTTCTCTAACTCTTAAAATAGTGGAAACACTTATATGTACATAAAATTGGTTAAGGGCCCCTACTCAACCAATTGTTGTTGAAGAATATTTAGAGGAACTTGAGAAGTTTGAAAAAGGTACGGACGTACGACATTTTTGTTTTGAAGTATATGATATTTATATACGGTAAATGAAACAAATAAACTCACACAGCCTCCTCACCTTTGGTGAGGTTTGAACCCATGACTTCCGACAAGGCCAAGGGTTCTGATACCGCTAGGCTAAAGGCCCTTTGGTACGGACGTACGACATTAATCTATAAATTATAATTACATATTTGAGGTACTGTTTTTTTAAGCTGCTTTTATTTTTTGAACTTGCAGAATTGACAAATTTAAGAATTGAGAGTTTCTTATGTCCGTGATGATGATAGTACACTTGCTTCAAAAGATTTGGAGGATGATTGTTGATGTCGTGTCCCCGTGATGGTATGATACTAAGATTTGCCTATTTGGAAGATAAATGATTGTTGATTTGTACTTGGTTATTGAGAATCTTATGAAAGTATGAAAACTCACTTTCCCTCTTGATTATTGAGGGAGTGATATGTATTGTATTTATAACCATGGTTTTACAAGATGATTAGGAGACTAACTCTAGTTGGATTTATATAACAACTCTAACAACTTAGAGTTGTAGCAAAATAATAATTCCTCTATCCTATTTTAAGTAGAAGTGCTATTACCCCCTTCAAGCGTGACGTGGGTTCTTGGAACTACGCAAAGCTTGGATCTAAAAAGAAGGAATAGAGGTTTCGGTAAGCTCTTGGTGAAGAGATCGACAACGTTTAACTTGCTTGGGACGAACTTTGTAGATAGGAGGCCTTGTTGTAACAACTCCCGAATGAAATGGTAGTCGAGGGCAATGTGGCGAGCCCTTTTGTGCGCAACCGGGTTTTGACTAATAAATAATTGTAACACCATAAAAATCAGGGCTAATTTGAACCTCAAATTTGTAACAAGTTATGACAAAATAACATCCAAACTTTATATAAGAGGAGAATTAACTATGAGGTTTCTTAATTACAATCATGGAATTCTTCCAATAACTTATTAATCTAATCATGTCCACTATAATTAGATTAACTAAGTTATCTAAGCAATCCATCAAAAAGCCTCAATGCATTAGCTAACTCCTCCGCTTATCTCTTAAGTTGGATACTTCAAAAGCTCTCGGCACACTTCCCATTTACTTCCCTGAGCCTGCCTGTACCTGGTAAGAAAATTTAATTTAAACAATTAGGCTTACGCCTAGTGAGAACATCCAAATTCAAATTAAAACTTTAACAGTCTGAAAATATCCAATACATATAAACAAACCTGTTCTCCACCATTCTTACCGTACACGTGCTCACCTCAATGACGGGAACATACCCGATCCCATAAAGATGACTAACCTTCAGTAAGTCATATTATCACAAACAAGAGCCTTCTACGAATCATTACAGATTCTAGATTAATGCTCTTATCCAAGAAATTACAAGTTGCTTTATGCCTATTTCTTGGCCTGGAAGTAGAGATTACAAGTTACTTTATGCCTATCTCTGGTCTTCCCCTAGAAATCAGGAATTACAATTTACTTTATGCCTATTCCTCGATTTCTATACTATGAAATAGAAATTACAAGTTCCTTTATGCCTATTTCTCATTTCATAACACCTTTACGAAATGGGAATTACAATTTGCTATATGCCTATTCCTCATTTCAGGTCAACGGGAATTACAATTTGCTTTATGCCTATTCCTCGTTACAATACATAACAGTGCCTATGGATTCATTACACATACTACACAACCGCATAGTATCAAACTAAACAATCTTTAAGCCTAACATACTACCATCCATCTGTAAGTACGTTCAAGCTACTAGAATTGTATTTCAATTCCCCAATACCAATCTGTCCAGAAATTAACAAAACCCAAAGTTACTTGATACACAGAACTTACCGGGTACCCTTAACTTACCGGATACATACAATCTTACCGGGTACTAACAACTTATCGGTTACAAACAACTTACCGGGTACAAACAACTTACCGGTTACAAACAACTTACCGGGTAATGTCCGGTAACCAATTCATCCGGTAACTACGAATTAATTAGAACTTACCGGTATCTTTGCGTTGTCCGAAAACCTTCATACAGAGGTTACCGGGTACTATCATTTTACCCGGTAACTTCGACCTGCAACCTACAATTACGATCTAAATCCATGTCTGTTCCATTCAGCTTGTTTTAAACACATTCGTTCAGTCCCAAAACAATTTATACACATGTCTTAATGTTTAATTTGACAGAAAAAAAGGATTTAGGTCAAAATAGTGAATGAACTCACCTTGAAGGAGATAAACCCACTTCACTGCACAATCTGAAATCCCAAACTGCTGTCAATGATTCTGGAAGTCTATTCAACAAATAGATTTGCTCACAACCATACATCTATAACAAATTTTGTCTGAACCCATGATAATTTTCTTACCAAATTGAAGACAAAAGCTTGATTTCCTCTTCTCTTCTTTCTCTCTTCTTTTTCTATCTTCTTTCTCTCTGTATTCTCTAAACCGACCTCAGCCAAAGAAATGAGATATTTTCTCAATCTCAGCCCATTTATCCATACCCACTTTCAATAAATGACCAAACACACCTTCTTATTTTCATAATGTCAAGATTAGCTTCAACTTTGGTTTCTCAAGTTTCAACCCCTCATAAGTTATAAACTTGCAAAGTGATTCAACACTTTAACTTAAATTACAAAAATCACCTCATTCATATAAATATTTAATATAACAAAAATTCTAGGTGTTACAATACTCCCCAACTTGAAAATGATTTCGTCCCTGAAATCAAAGTTAGGTAAACAAGTGAGGATATCTAGTCTTCATATCCTCTTCCGACTCTAAAGTCACGTTAGAACCTCGATGATGTTTCCATTGTACCTTTAACATAACCACTTCCTTACCATTACGTAACTTTCTAACCGATCTTTCCAAAATCGCCTCTGGTTCTTCTACACAACGGCTCTTTTCATCCACTCTTACGCCAGTAAGTGGAATTACATCAGTCTCTTCGGCTATGCATTTCCGAAGATAGCAAACATGAAAAGTATTGTGGATTCCTTCCAATTCAGGTGGAAGATCCGACTGATATGCTTGCAATCCAATTCTCTTAGTTATGGTGAAAGGTCCTAGAAAACGAGGACTCAACTTTCCACGTTTACCAAACCTTATCACACCTTTCCACGGGGATACCTTAAGCATTACGCGCTCCCCAACTTGGAATTCTTTTGGTCTTCTTTTTGGATCAGCATAACTCTTTTGTCTATCTTGAGCCGCTTTCATATGCTTCCAAATTTCCTTCACCTTATCTGCCGTTTGTTGCACAAGTTCCGGACCAGCAAAATGCTTTTCTCCGGTTTCTAACCAGCACACCGGAGTTCTACACTTCCGACCATACAAAGCTTCGAAAGGTGCTCTTCCAATACTGGAATGGTAACTATTGTTATACGCAAATTCTACTAACGGTAGATGCGTATCCCAGTTACCTCCAAAATCTAGTACACACGACCTGAACATATCTTCCAAAGTTTGAATAGTTCTTTCACTTTGCCCGTCGGTTTGTGGATGGTAAGCAATGCTTAAATTGACCCTCGTACCCAACTCTTCTTGTAGTGACTGCCAAAACCGTGAGGTAAACCGACTATCACGATCTGACACTATGGACACCGGTATACCATGCCTTGATACCACTTCATCAATATACATCTTCGCCAATTTATCTATTGGTGACACTTCTTTCATAGCCAGAAAGTGAGCACTCTTGGTCAATCGATCCACGATTACCCATATAGCGTCGTTACCCTTTTGCGTTCTCGGTAACTTTGTCACGAAATCCATGGTAATATTGTCCCATTTCCATTCCGGAATTTGCAAAGATTGAAAACTTCCGTAAGGCTTTTGATGTTCCGCTTTTACTAATGAACATGTCCTACACTTTTCTACTATTCGTGCCACATCTACTTTCATAGCTGGCCACCAATAGTGCAATTTTAGATCCCTATACATCTTAGTATTTCTAGGATGTATAGAATATTTAGATTTATGAGCGTCTTCGAGAATCAACTCTCGATTTCCTCCAATCTTTGGCACCCAAACACGACCTTGGAACAACTTAATCCCACGGCTATCTTCAGTCAGTTGAAGATGCTGCTTGCTCATGACTTCATCCTTCAGATTTCCTTCCAATAAAGCTTCCGCTTGTGCCTCCTTTATTCTTCCAATCAAACTTGACGTCACGTCAATCCTAGCGTTAGTTGTTTTCAAACACCCGTTGTATTCCTTTCTACTTAAAGCATCGGCTACAACATTTGCCTTACTGGGATGGTAATGCAATTCACAGTCATAGTCTTTAAGTAATTCTAACCAACGCCTTTGTCTCATGTTCAATTCTTTCTGATCAAAGACATGTTGTAAGCTCTTATGATCAGTGAAGAGAGTACACTTTGTTCCATACAGATAATGACGCCATAGTTTTAATGCAAACACAACCGCTGCCAATTCCAAATCATGGGTAGGGTAATTCTTCTCATGTTCTTTAAGTTGTCTTGATGCATAAGCAATCACTTTGCCTCGTTGCATCAATACACACCCCAAACCCATCTTTGATGCGTTGCTATACACGACTAAATCCTCCGTTCCTTCCGGCAATGCAAGAATAGGAGCTTCACACAACTTCTGACGTAGAGTTCTGAAAGCTGACTCTTGCTTTTCAGTCCAAACAAACTTTACATTCTTTCTAGTCAACACGGTCAAAGCAGAAGCAATCTTTGAGAAGTCTTTGATAAACCTCCGATAGTAACCTGCTAGACCCAATAAACTTCTTATTTCAGACGCGCTCTTCGGTGTCTCCCAGTTCGTCATTGCTTCGATCTTTGCTGGATCTACTTTGACTCTTTCCGAAGTAATTACATGCCCTAGAAATTGTACATCTTTTAACTAGAATTCACATTTTGAAAACTTAGCGTACAATTTCTCTTTTCTCAACACTTCTAAGACTTCACGAAGATGGCGTTCATGATCGTCTTCTTTTTGTCGAGTAAATAAGTATGTCATCAATGAATACAATGACAAACTTATCTAAAAATGGTCGACATACTCTGTTCATCAGATCCATGAACACGGCTGGAGCATTAGTCAACCCAAATGGCATTACAAGGAATTCATAATACCCGTACCTCGTTCTGAACGCTGTCTTCGGGATATCTTCATGTCTTACTCGAACTTAATGGTAACACGATCTTAGATCAATCTTTGAAAAGCATCCCGCACCTTGGAGTTGATCGAACAGATCATTAATCCTTGGAAGCGGATACTTGTTCTTAATTGTCACCTTATTCAGCTCACGATAGTCGATGCACATTCTCATAGTGCCATCCTTTTTCTTAACAAACAATACTGGAGCTCCCCAGGGTGAAGAACTTGGTTTAATAAAATCTTTGTCTAATAACTCTTGTAGCTGAGACATCATTTCTTTCATTTCGGCCGGCGCTAAACGATACGATGCACGCGCGATTGGTGCCGCTCCCGGAATGAGATCAATTCTAAATTCAACTTGTCGTTCAGCCGGTAAACCTGAAAGATCATCGGGAAATACGTCCGGAAATTCACGTACCACTTTAATGTCTTCCATTTGTTTCTTTTCTGATTTCACATCAAGAACATAAGCTAGATAGGATGAACATCCCTTAACCAAACACTTACGCGCTTTAACAACAGAAATCAACGGAATTTCCACCTTTCTCTTTTCTCCATAGATCAATACATCGTCCTTATCATCAATCGGAATCCGAACCAATTTCTTTGCACATAGTATTTCTGCCTGGTTGACTGTTAGCCAGTCCATACGCACAATCACATCAAATCCCCCAATTTCCATTAACAACAAGTCAATTGGAAATTTCGTTTCCCCTATCGAAATTAAACAACCCTCAAGTCTTTCATGAACTAAGACTTTACCTCCATTAGCTATCTCGACTACTAAGGCATCTTCCAAAGTAATAACAGGCATAGCTAACTTTTGATAAAACGACTTGGACACAAACGACAAATTTGCACCACAGTCAAACAAAATGCGTGCAGGAATAGAATTTACTAGAAATGTACCCGAAACGACATCCTTGGACTCCTTCGCCTCTTCCGCCGTCATATGAAATGCCTGGCCTATTGGTTTAGGAACATCTGGTTTCTTTCCTTGATCTCCGCCCTTCTTTAACTTCGGACAATCTCTTCGGAAATGTCCGGGTTGTTTGCACTCATAACAGATCGGTCCTTGAATAGGACAGCTTGCCGCTATATGCCCAGGCTTCCCACATTTGAAGCACTCATTCCCGACTATCCGACACTGACCAAAATGTTTACTTCTGCATTTCGAACACCAACTTGGTTCCTGGCGAGGCTCATAACGAACGTTCTTTCCAAATGATTTGAATTTCTGAGATGACTCCGACCGGCCTTCCCACTTCCGTTTCTCTCCCACGTGTGTCTTTTCTTCTTTATCCTTAGCATACACTTCCTCTATAACTTTGGCTTCTTCGATCGTCTCTCTTAACGTCGAAGCTTTTGAACTCCGCACCCTCGACATCATATCTGCTGGCAAACCCTTTAAATAAGCTTTAACTTTATCTTTCTCAGTTGGAGCCACATGCCTCACTAAGTTCAGCTTCTTCATGAAAGATTTCGTACACTTCCTAACAGATGAAGTACCTTTCTTGAGAGTCCGAAACTCTTCTTCAATTCTATCCATCTCGTTTTCATTGCAGTATTCTTCTAAGATCTTTTTCTTGAATGACTCCCAAGTCATGGCAGTCAAGACTGGAGTCGTTATTGTAGTCGTCACTACATTTAACCAAGTCAGCGCATTACCTCTTAACATTTGAGACGCGAATCTGACTTTTGACTTCTCATCACATTCACAAGCTCGGAAAGCTTGTTCCATTTTACTTAGCCAATTCATGCAGGCTACTGGATTATCTGCTCCGATAAACTCTGGTGGTTTACAGCTTAGGAACGTTTTATACGAGCAGACTCTTTCCACCCTTCTTTCAACTTCTACCACAGGATTACGAATTGGATTTATAACTCTAGTATCAGTCTCCGTTCGCCGTAGTTCAGAACTTCGATCATTCAATGCTTTCATAAACATTTCTGTTTGTTGTGCCATGGCCGCATTCATCATTCGAGTCATGTTCTCCATCATACGCGACTCCACCGTCGATTCCGGCGTTTCTTGGGTGGCTGTACTGGTACTCGTTCTATGTACCTGACTATCAGTTCCTCCCGTAAACTGTAATCGCGGCGGAC
This sequence comes from Saussurea involucrata, assembly GCA_033807775.1. Taxonomy (NCBI): domain Eukaryota; kingdom Viridiplantae; phylum Streptophyta; class Magnoliopsida; order Asterales; family Asteraceae; genus Saussurea; species Saussurea involucrata. The sequence continues at coordinate 35,686,533 of CM066319.1, forward strand.
TTTCATGAGTTTCACCTATTTCAGGTCGTTTTTCTCCTGACCAGTCATTTGCGGAACTATCCATCGAAGAAATAGGGGACCTCGGTGGCGTATTCACCATCGTTCTGATATAATCACCAAGAAATAACCATAAGAAATGGTTACACATATCTAGACATACGAAATGTACTTTACCGATCATTAGTCACTGTAACAATTTAGAAATAAGCATGTTTGCGTAACAATATATTCATAATAACATTAGCTAATTGAAATTGTGAATATACTATACATGAGAATCCTCATTACCATCGTTACAGTACTAATTTCACGTATTTCCGTCGACTCTAAGACTATCCCGTCTTAGTACTTCTACCCATTTCTCACATATCATATCTTAATTCATCACAACTTAAGTCTAGGTATCTCACTTAGCATACCTAGTTCACTTAAACTAATGCTCTGATACCATATTGTAACACCCTAAAAATCAGGGCTAATTTAAACCTCAATTTTGTAACAAGTTATGACAAAATAATATCCAAACTTTATATAAGAGGAGAATTAACTATGAGGTTTCGTAATTACAATCATGGAATTCTTCCAATAACTTATTAATCTAATCATGTCCACTATAATTAGATTAACTAAGTTATCTAAGCAATCCATTAAAAAGCCTCAATGCATTAGCTAACTCCTCCGCTTATCTCTTAAGTTGAATACTTCAAAAGCTCTCGGCACACTTCCCATTTACTTCCCTGAGCCTGTACCTGGTAAGAAAATTTAATTTGAACAATTAGGCTTACGCCTAGTGAGAACATCCAAATTCAAATTAAAACTTTAACAGTATGAAAATATCCAATACATATAAACAAACCTGTTCTCCACCATTCTTACCGTACACGTGCTCACCTCAATGACGGGAACATACCCGATCCCATAAAGATGACTAACCTTCAGTAAGTCATATTATCACAAACAAGAGCCTACTACGAATCATTACAGATTCTAGATTAATGCTCTTATCCAAGAAATTACAAGTTGGCCTGGAAGTAGAGATTACAAGTTACTTTATGCCTATCTCTGGTCTTCCCCTAGAAATCAGGAATTACAATTTACTTTATGCCTATTCCTCGATTTCTATACTATGAAATAGAAATTACAAGTTCCTTTATGCCTATTTCTCATTTCATAACACCTTTACGAAATGGGAATTACAATTTGCTTTATGCCTATTCCTCATTTCATGTCAACGGGAATTACAATTTCTTTATGCCTATTCCTCGTTACAATACATAACAGTGCCTATGGATCCATTACACATACTACACAACCACATAGTATCAAACTAAACAATCTTTAAGCCTAACATACTACCATCCATCTGTAAGTACGTTCAAGCTACTAGAATTGTATTTCAATTCCCCAATACCAATCTGTACAGAAATTAACAAAACCCAAAGTTACCTGATACACAGAACTTACCGGGTACACTCAACTTACCGGATACATACAATCTTACCGGATACTAACAACTTACCGGTTACAAACAACTTACCGGGTACAAACAACTTACCGGGTAATGTCCGGTAACCAATTCATCAGTTAACTAAATTCATCCGGTAACTACGAATTAATTAGAACTTACCGGTATCTTTGCGTTGTCCGGAAACCTTCATACAGAGGTTACCGGGTACTATCATTTTACCCGGTAACTTCGACCTGCAACCTACAATTACGATCTAAATCCTTGTCTGTTCCATTCAGCTTGTTTTAAAGACATTCGTTCAGTCCCAAAACAATTTATACACATGTCTTAATGTTTAATTTGACAGAAAACAAGAATTTAGGTCAAAATAGTGAATGAACTCACCTTGAAGGAGATAAACCCACTTCACTGCACAATCTGAAATCCCAAACTGCTGTCAATGATTCTGGAAACCTATTCATCAAATAGATTTGCTCACAACCATACATCTATAACAAATTTTGTCTGAACCCATGATAAATTTCTTACCAAATTGAAGACAAAAGCTTGATTTCCTTTTCTCTTCTTTCTCTCTTCTTTTTCTCTCTGTATTCTCTAAACCGACCTCAACCAAAGAAATGAGATATTTTTTCAATCTCAGCCCCATTTATCCATACCCACTTTCAATAAATGACCAAACACACCTTCTTATTTTCATAATGTCAATATTACCTTCAACTTTGGTTTCTCAAGTTTCAACCCCTCATAAGTTATAAACTTGCAAAGTGATTCAACACTTTAACTTAAATTACAAAAATCACCTCATTCATATAAATATTTAATATAACAAAAATTCGAGGTGTTACAATAATGCACTCTTGTTGTCGCAAAATAAAGTTGGTGGTTTTGTGAATTTCACTCGTAGTTCGCTAAGAAGATGGGTGAGCCATACGGTATCGGTAGCAGTGTTGGCGAGTGCTTGGTATTCCGATTCGCAGCTTGATCGGGCAACCGTGCGTTGCTTCTTTGAGCTCCATGTGATTAGATTCGGGCCAAGAAAAATGGCATACCCGGATGTTGATCGTCAAGTGTCGGGACATCCTCCCTAATCGGCATCGGAAAAGGCGGACAACGTGTATGATGGGGAGTGATTGAAGGTGAGTCCAGACGTGATTGTTCCTTTAACATAGCGAATAATTCTTTTTACGGCTTGAAAATGTTCGTCCATTGGAGTGTGCATGAATTGACTGACAGTGTTTACGGCGTAAGATATGTCGGGTCGTGTAATTGTGAGATATTGGAGTGTTCCAACCAAGGATCGATATAGAGTTGGATCTTTGAACAATCTTCCGGTTTGACTGAGATGTTGACCGACGATCATTGGAGTGCTGATCGGTTTGCTTTCATGGAGTTGAGCTCGAACAAGAACATCATGGGCATACTTTTGTTGTCCGAGAAAGATACCGGTTTTGGTGTAGGTGACTTCTAGGCCAAGAAAGTAACTGAGATTTCCCAAGTCTTTGATCGCGAAGACTTTTTGTACATGGTTGATTAGGCGTTGAATGAGCTGATTGTCGTTACCGGTGACGATGATATCGTCAACATATACAAGAACATAAAGGAGGGACTTACCTCGATTATATATGAAAAGAGAAGTATCCGCACGACTGTTGTGAAACCCGATGTCGGTCAGAAAGTCGTTGAAACGTTTGAACCACGCCCTTGGGGCTTGTTTGAGGCCGTAAATTGCTTTCTTGAGTCAACATATGTGAGAAGGGTGCTGATCGTCGACGTATCCGGGTGGTTGCTCCATATAGACCGTTTCATGTAAAAAGCCGTTGAGAAAAGCGTTTTTGACGTCAAGTTGACGTAATTTTCACTTTTGCATGACGACGATGCATAGGATTAGACGAACGATGGCGGCTTTGACTACCAAAATAAACGTATGTGTAAAGTCTAAGTCGGGTACTTGTGTAAAACCTTGTGCAACAAGCCTCGCTTTTAGTCTTTCTATTGATACGTCAACGTTGAACTTGGTTCGAAAGACCCATTTTGAGTCAACGATGTTAGTATCCCGAGGCCATGGGACGAGCTCCCATGTATTGTTTGATTTTAAGGCGTGTATTTCTTCATCCATGGCAATAATCCATGCTGGATTTTTGGCGGCCGATTTGTACCCTTTTGGAATCGAGGTGGCTAAGAGAGCGGGAAGAAGGCCTTTTTGATGTTCGACGACAAAAGTTAGATACTTGGGTTTAAAAATTCCGGATTTTGCTCGTGTTTGCATGGGGTACGTGGGGGGTACGGTCGTTTGCATGGGAGGCGACGGATCGGTTTGTTGGGTAGGTGGTGTGGCCGTAGGGGTAGTATCGTTCGAGGGGGGAGGATTCGTATTTGTGGTTGTGGGCGTGGGATCGATGGGTATAGGTGAGGATATTGGTTGGGTGTGAGTCGGTTGTTTAGGAGGACATAAGGTGCATGGGTTGGTGGCTTGGTTGGGACGTGAAATGGGTGTATGGTGTGGTGTTTCGGTTGTCTCGGTTTGAGGTTCGAGAAAGGTGGAATAGTCTAACGTATCAAGGTTGACGGGTTTAGTATTTTTGGCGAAAGGAAAATGGTGCTCGTCAAATTTTGCATGGCGAGATATGTAAACTCGAGTTATGGCATTATCAAGACATAAGTATCCTTTATACTTCGAACTATAACCCAAGAAGATGCATGGCCGAGTTCGGGGTTCAAATTTATTTTTGTTGTAGTCGCGTAAACACGGAAAAACTTGACACCCATATGGTCGAAAAATCGCATAATTTGGAACGGTTTTAAAAAGCACCTCATAGGGTGACTTGTTTTGCAGTACGATAGTGGGTATTCTATTGATGATGTAGGTAGCCGAAGCAAAAGCCGTGAACCAATATTTTGGTGGAACCTTGGAGTGAAAAAGCATGGCTAGTCCCGTTTCGGTGATGTGTCGATGTTTACGTTCCGCTCGACCGTTTTGTGGTGGAGTGTAGGGACAAGATAACCGATGGAGTATCCCTTTAGTGGCCAAATATTGTTGGAATCTATGGCTTGTAAATTTTGCACCGCTATCACTATGCAAAATTTTTATATTTTAATCAAGTTGGTTTGTGACCAAAGTATGAAACTTTTGAAAAATGTCAAAAGTTTGAGACTTGAGGTGCATGAGAAAGAACCACGTAAAACGGGAGTGATCATCGATAAAAATTATATAATATCGATATCCTTCCATAGAGGTGACGGGGGTCGGTCCCCAAATATCGCAATGGATGATCTCTAAAGGTTTCGTTGCACGTTTGTGATCAACAAGAAAAGGTAATTTGTGACTTTTTGCCAATTGACATGGCTCACATATAGTAGGATTTGGTAAAATTGAAGATACGGCTAATCTACCTTGTTTGTTTAGAATAGCGATTACATCATTGTGTACATGTCCCAAGCGGGAGTGCCACAAGTGAAAAGATCATTTAAGCAACAGTTGATTTAGATCGGATAAAAGTGCCTAATCAATTTGATGTAATCGGTATAGACCACCATCATGTTTCCCCGTTGCGGTTTGTGTTCCGTCCCTCCGTTTCTGAATAACAAAGGACTTATCAGAAAACGTAATATCTACCGGAAAATCGTGTGTGAGGTAACTGGTAGACAGAAGATTCCTAGTTAATTTAGGAACAACCAATATGCCGCGCAAAATAATAGATGGTGTTATGTGATGGTGACCGATGTGAGTGACGGAAGTGATTGACCGTTTCCTACTATTACGGTATGGTTACCTTGATAGGGTGTTGCGTTGTGGAGGTTTTCGGCGGTGGGTGTCATGTGTGCGGATGCCCCGGAATCCATATACCAATCTGAAACATCGGGATTCGAGGAGGCGGTAAATGCTTCGGCAAGATTGGCGATACCTTCACCGGTGCGTCGTGAAAACATGTAATCATGGCATTGATTTGCTTTGTGGCCGCTATGTCCACATAATTGGCATCGTGGAATATATGTGGAACGTCGACCACTTCTATCGCGACGATTTGTGAAATTATTTCCGGATCGAGAAGATGAACCTTGATAAGATCCTTAACCGCGATTAGAATCCGAGGCCGTGAATGCGGCTTGAGTAGGAGGCGATGGAAGCAAGGATTTGCAAAATATTTCATGGGCTTCGGCTCGATGTATGAGGTCCGTGAATATAGGGATCGGGGTTAATGCCATTTGAGCCGTTGAGATATTAGCGAAATCGGCTCCAAGACCTCGTAGAAACCATTGTGATTTGAAAGATTCGTTGACGGGCTTACCGATAGAAGCGAGTTGATCACAAATATGCTTGAAATTCCTTGCATACTCTCGAACCGGATTTGTTCCTTTGGTGAGGTTTTGAAGGTCGGCACATAGGCTTAGTTCTCGGGTTTCCGAGGAGTGGCTAAAGGTGGCTTCAAGAGCCTTCCATGCTTCAGTAGCGGTAATGGTTCCAACGGTGACGGCCATATCTTCTTCCGATAGTGATGAATTAAGCAACATACGAAGTTGTTGATCAATGGCGGCGGATGGTGGAGGAGTCGATCCATCAAGAAATTTAAGTAGATTTTGTGATTGAAGAATGGGTTGAATTTGGTTTTTCCATAGAAGGTAGTTGGAAGAAGAGAGCTTAATAGTCATCATGTGAAGAAGAGTAGGAAAGGGGAAGGAATCGGGTCCGTTGGCGGCATTGCCGCTGTCTTCGGTGGTCACCATGATCGGAAAGAATTATGATTTGCAGAAAACGGTGAGATGTGCAGGAGAGAAGAGAAGTTGTGAATAACGGCGGAATTTGTTAGTGGCGGTGGGATTTTGATGGCGAGAAAATTTGTTGGTGGTGGTGGTGTTTTGATGGCGAGAAAATTTAGAAAGGGTGAGAGAATTTAGAAAGGGTGAGAATTTGGTAGTGGAGAGAGTTAATTATTAATGGTAGGTGGCTCTCAACAGAATTGTAATGTACAATTCTGTGTGGTGACGATGGCTCTCAACAGAAAGCAAGTTTGTTGTGATCGGGTGGCGTTGTGTATTTTTTTTATTGGCAAGGGGAGAGAAAGGTAAAGGGGAGAGATTAGGATCTAGTTAGGGTAGTTTCCCTACTTGGCTATCTGATACCATGAGAATCTTATGAAAGTATGAAAACTCACTTTCCCTCTTGATTATTGAGGGAGTGATACGTAATGTATTTATAACCATGGTTTTACAAGATGATTAGGAGACTAACTCTAGTTGGATTTATATAACAACTCTAACAACTTAGAGTTGTAGCTAAACAATAATTCCTCTATCCTATTTTAAGTAGAAGTGCTATTAGTTATTTGGTTGTAGTATTGTTGATGGCTTGCATGCTTCAAAACATTTGCACTTGGACTTGTTATATGGTATTTTGGTTTAGTACTTTTGTTATTTTGTGGGAAACTTGGAAGTTGAAACTTGGTTTGAACTTTGAAACTTTGAATTGTTATTTGTTAATTGTACTGTTTGGTTTAATTGTTATATGTTGTGAAAGATTGAAATCTGGAAATTGGCATAAAAAATCTTGGAAAAGGCAAAATAAAAAAAATTGGACAAAATTTTGAATATCTGAAATTCGACCCTAATATCCGAAAAAATCGGGTTTATTCAATTTTCAATCGGATTTCGGGGTACATACTCTTCACTCGATATCCGATTGGGTTTAGGGTTTTGGGCCTCGACCCGACACGACCGATACACACCCCTAGCATGTTCTTGAAGAAGGAATGTAAAATGACAAATCTACCCCTAATGTGAGGGTCAAATGCCTCTACTTAATAGACTACATCTAACAAAGTTAACTTAAACGACATGGTTAATATGTAAACATGAAATAAGGACCACAATTGTAATTAATAATTTGAGGAACCAAAACCAAAAAAGCAATCAAAACACGAGACCAAAACGGGCTTTCGCCTAAAACCAGCCCTTGGGTTGGGCCCTATTTAACCGGTCATATTGAGATCGATCCACATCAGTTAACTGGTTCTTTGTGCATATTTGTTGAAACACCCTGAAATTCACAATGAATGTAAACCTTACATTTATCAGAGTTTTACCATCACAATTTCGAACTTACAAAATTTTATCATAACAACCAATTAATCTAATCCCTGATCAACACATATTTCCAGAAGCATAACTCTGGCACTCCTCGACACTCATCCCTTTGAATCCCTTCCCGTGTTAGCACCGGGTAAGAAAATTTAATTTGAAAAGATTAGGCTTACACCTAGTGAGAACATCCAATTTTCAAATCAATATCTTTATAAGCTTGGAAAACCAAAACTGTAAACAAAGCGTATAGAGTAACCTGATCCCAACTTTCTTACCAAACCCCTAACATTTTTTTCAATCACGGGAATCATACCTGATTCCATGAGTATGATAACACTAAATATGTCATAGTATCATATTCGAGAGCGCCACTACGAATCACCACGGATTCTACTTTATAGTTCATGTCTAAGAACTTACAAGTAATCGCCATGCCTTTTCTTGGAATGGAAGCAGAAATAGCAATTATATCTTGCCTATTTCTAATCCACCAAAAGAAAACGGAAACAACAATTATTATAGGAACAAAATTTCGCCATTCTCCTATTTACGTTCATCACTGGGTTAACAGGTGGATTTACAGTACCAGTACCCAACCCCGGTCTTTGTAACTCAACGCTTTGGTCATTCAGTATTTTCATAAACATTTCTTGTTGTTGAGTCAATGTTGCATTCATAACCCGCATCATATTTTCCATCGTACGGGATTCCATCATGGATTCCGTCACCACCGGGTTGAGAGTACCGACATTCGCGCGTTGCGTTTGACTCCCTCCTCCTCCCAAGATAGGTGGCCTTGGTAGACTCTCATAAGCTCCACCTTTTTCAGGTTGATCCTCAACATGTTCATTTGCCACCCTATTTTCTGAAGAAGTAGAAGATCTGTTTGGTGTATTCACCATCGTAATCTGTTTGAAGCACACAAGGATAACCATAAGAATTGGTTATGCACAATCCCAACACAAGACGTACTTTAATGTTCATTAATCACCATAACAATTGAAAAACAAGTATGCTTACGTAACAATATATTCATAATAACAGTAGCTATTTGAAATTATGAACATACTATACATAAAAATCCTCGTTACCATTATCACAGTTCTTAATTCACGTATTTCCGTCGACTATAAGACTATCTCGTCTTAGTATTTCTACCCAATCTCACAAATCATAGCCTATTCATCTCAGCATAAGTCTAGGTATCTCACAATCATACCTAGTTCACTTAAACTAAAGCTCTGATACCAAACTGAAACACCTTGAAATTCACAATGAATTTAAACCTAACATTTATCAGAGTTTTACCATCACAATTTCAAACATACAAACTTTTATCATAACAACCAATTAATCTAATCCCTGATCAACACATATTTCCAGAAGCATAACTCTGGCACTCCTCGACACTCATCCCTTTAAACCCTTCCCGTGCTAGCACCAGGTAAGAAAATTTAATTTGAAAAGATTAGGCTTACGCCTAGTGAGAACATCTAATTTTCAAATCAATATCTTTATAAGCTTTGAAAACCAAAACTGTAAACAAAACGTATAAAGTAACCTGATCCCAACTTTCTTACTGAACCCCTAACATTTTTTTCAATCACGGGAATCATACCTGATTCCATGAGTATGATAACACTAAATATGTCATAGTATCATATTCGAGAGCGCCACTACGAATCACCACGGATTCTAGTTTATAGCCCATGTCCAAGAACTTAAAACTAATCACCATGCCTTTTCCTGGAATGGAAGCAGAAATAGCAATTATATCTTGCCTATTTCTAATCCACCAAAAGAAAACGGAAACAACAATTATACTTTGTCTATTTCACGTTTCCACGTCTCTATTACGAACAACAATTATACTTTGCATATTCCCTACATTCAATATGAATAGCAATTCAACTTTGCCTATTCACTTCTCAACCAGAATAGCAATTATACTTTGCCTATTCCATACATTCAATATGAATAGCAATTCTACTTGTGTGAGTTCCAGATTCGTGCAACGAACAATAAGAAATCAATATATGAAGAACAGATCGTTATGATTTCAACTGGTCATCCAATTCACTTTCAATATGCTGAGTGTTTACAATAAAGTTCAGAAAGTGGAAATAGACAACTAGCTTAATTTTCTAAGCTAATGAACATTATATATGCTGGCCAGTGGTAACAAGCCCATGGCCTGTTCACAAATAAGGCTCAAAATAAAGAATTGCAATTCAGCCCTTGAACTTCTATTCAACCAAATATTTCCCTAACAATCTCCCCTTTGAATCGAAGTTCGAGTTCGTGCCAGTTCTCGACATATCTCTTTCGGAGCGCAAAGTGTACCTCGAACATTCGGATGGCTCGACGGTAGTCGATGCAGTCTTCAATCACTTCTAATGCTTCCCGAGCAGTTGTTTCATTCGGATTGGGAACATACAAATACCTTTTGTTTTCGGACTCGTGAGTGATGATGTTGCGAAGAGCATCTTGAACTTTGAAGAGCGTGCCATCGCAGAATCTGTCGACCTGACTGAAGCGGAGAAATCTCTTTTCGTTCTGATCGTTGATGTAGACTATCCCAAATTCTGGTTCCAGAAGAAGTGCGTTCTCGGGATACATCTTCAGTTCGGGCGCTTTCAGATTCGGCTTTATCAGGTTTACCTTCTTTGCTCTGTTCTCGATTGCCATTTGGAAGTCTGTAAGATAGGACATCATAATTGTATGGACTAGGAATCGACGAACAACTTCGAGCGCTTTGGTTACTTGAAGCGGTCTGATGGTTCTGGTTCGGAGGTCTTTCAGTATAGCATAGAAGTCGAACGGTCGGAGGTTCTTGAAGTCGGCTTCGGAAAATCGCCATTCATTTCCGTCTTCTCGTCGGACGGTGAAAACGGGAAACATAACTTTAAGAATTCAACCTGTTTGGATGTTGAGCACTTCGGTGATCTTGTGCTTTGTTCGGACTTGGCTAACTGGCAGACACCGCTTCATTGCGTTTATGTACTGACTTTGGTATTCCGAGTCGGAACTGTAAATACCAAGGCAAAAGGAAGGCTCGATATTGCGTAACCTGTGAACGAACAGCTTTTTCAGTGATTCCTCCAGGTGAGGAATAAGTTTCGGGATCTTCTCCCATCGGATTTGTTGCTGTTGAGGAGGAGGAAGATCAGAAGCTGTCGGTAGTTGAGGAGATGTCGGATTTGTGGCGGTTGAAGTTTCGGGTGTTGTAGAAGTCTCGGTGGCTTGAGCAGAGTGAACGGGTGTACCATAAAGGTTTTGCAGCAGAAACTGGTCGTAGTCAACATTATCGTCTTCATCAGTAGGGAAGATCAGGTTTACCTGGAGATTTACAGCACTGGCAGCTTTTTCGTACCATGCATTTTCGGTCTCCGGGTCGATCTCGGTGTCTGGATCTATCATATTGAGAGCAGACCTATCTGATGTATCAAAGGTGACCAATTCATGTGTTGTTCCCTCAGGCTTTTCAACCGTCGTGTCTTCGTCATCGCAGATGTCCATATCAATTTCCATCTCGACTAAACTCAACTCGGCTTCGGGTTCGGTTTCGGTTGCAGTTACCGCGGTTGAAGGTTCCGGTTGAACCACGGTTGTTTCAGGGATGATTGGAGCGGACTCGGACAAGCATAGTCTCTTGTTCTCTCCCTCATGGTGATCAGGATCGTCCTGGTCATCGTGCCGTCGCTTGAGTCCGCCATCTTGACTCTTGCAAGTAGTTTCGAGTGTGGCGACTCTCTCGGACAGCGTTGTGAGCGCTTGATTAACGTCCTTAAGAGTCGTGTCAAGCTGGTCCAATCTGGTAGTAATGGACGACGAAGGAGCAGTAACCTGTGATCGTAGAACGGAGATCAAGTCTGCTTCGGTTGAGGCATCTGTGTCGGTGTGTTGGAGCAGCTGGGCTAGGGGCATCGTCTTCAACGTATCAACCGAATAGATAGTCTGAACGGGAGTCGGTGGAGGTGTTGGTGTGGTTTCAGCTTCGACGACTTTCTCCTTATGTTTGATCAGACTCTTCAGTTTGTCAAGCTCGTTGGTGAATCGTTGTTCCATGGCCTCGTGGACAGCCTTTAGGGCGTTGTCCAGATATCCCTTTGACACAAAGTCGGGCAAAATAACTCCGGGGTCACTTAGAGCACCCGTTGAGGCATCTACCTTAGAGGTAGAGCCACCTACGTTCACGGTTGGCACAGGGGTAGCCGTGGTAGGATTTCCCTCTGATCCTCGCGTTCCGCATAAATGCGGAGACACTATGGAGGTTCCGATCGGGTCACCAAGAGCACCGATGTTCGTTTCCTCATCTTGTGTCCTAGCCGAAGAGGTAATATTAGCAAATGGCTCTAGACTCAAGAGTGCATCCAAAGAAGTCGAGACCGGGGGCTGCTGGTCTCTTATTTCAATAACAGAACTCTCCGAGTGAGAGACCGGTAGAAGTTGTGCTATATCCCCGTGCAGAAATGAAACATCCGTCTTTTGAGAGACGGATGAGTGGCTTTGGAGGTTGTGCAATTGCGCCGCTGGGTCCACGGCGGCTTCTTCAATACCCCGTCCCAACGGATGAGACGGGATAGTAAATGTGGCAACCCGGATGACACTTGGTTGGATTCGCTCAGAAGCCTCTTTATCTTTACGGTTTAATCTTTCTTGGTTCGTTTTCGACCGTAATTCCCTCATTCTCACATGTTCTAACTCTTCTTGATTTTCATCTAAGACTCCCTCCTCTCTCCTTGTATCTCCCGTATCAGGCTGGGTAGTAGGAATGAGTGGGGGTGTTGGTGAGTCAGATGGGATTCCTTCGGTAAAGTCTGGGTTAGGTCCGATACGGGTAGGGATTAATGTTGCCCGGATAGTACGGTCCGTATCGGATTCGGTGGAGTCAGATTCCACATCCTCAACCTGTCTGGTCGGTGAGGGAGGATCAGATATGTAAGGCTCGGAGTCATGGTCAAGCATATGTGTAGACGATGTACCGGTTTTGGTCGATGTTCGGGTGATGGGAATAGGAGGTTGGCTTGTTTCGGCTCGGGTAGTACTGGCTCGCGGATCCAATGCACCGCCCTCGCTTGTTCCCCTCCCGCGTACTCTCAACACACCCCGCCCGGTAGCCCCTGTTGCCCGGGCCCTTCCTCCTCTTGTCCTAGGACCCTCACGTCTCTCGGGTCTATCTCCCTGGGGAGATCCCTCCGTCGCTGGCTGGACCATGGGAGCAGCTAACTCTCTCCTACACTCTACCACACCCGGTGCATTGGGGTCCGCGTGTGCCAGGACGGCTTCAGGTATAGGCATAGCTATGGCATTGGACGGGTTCCGAATCACCATATATTGTAAATGGAAAGGAGGACATACCGGATGGTTGATGCGTCGCGGTATACCTGGATTCGCGTCCATGTGTTGTCGCACAGCCAGTGAGAAGAAACGAGGATAAGGTAGGAACTTCTTTTGCTTCGTACCGCCGATTTGCCGAATAGCTTGAACCATCTCGCGCCATATGATCATCGCGAAGTCCACGTGTCTGTTGTAGCATACAACATGGAACAGGCGCAAGAAATCGGTTGTGCACTGGTCGATGCCCCTCCATCTGGATGAGAGATATCTGTTAGTGTTTGGGTAAAAAATACACCCTCGACCGACTTGGGAAATTCCCTCGACATGACCCATGGACCTCGATTACCCTAATATCTACAAAAGTCATACCCCCGACCGACAAGGGTAATACCCATTATTGCCATATCCCCGACATACGATAGTTGGTTATTAAAAGACATCTCGGGTCAATAATCATCTAATAATCGCACATGTCGCCAGCCACGCGTCGCACGTCACTCGTCACTAGTCTTATGCCACTAGTCTTACGTCGCCAGTTACGACTCGTAGGTCTTACGTCGACAATCTCCTGTCATCGGTCTTATATCGCTCTGGTCCTGCGAAAGCATCGTCCTGACATCTTCTAGTGGTCTTACGACCCGGTCTTACGACCCGGTCTAACGACATATTCAACCTAGTCTTGCGACATTTCCATGAGACCATTCTTATATTAAGATAAGGTCTTAAAAGACATTTACAGCCATATGCATGGTCTTGTATTTCGGCATCGGTCGTATGCTCCATAAGACCGACGTCCTGAACTTAAGACGGTCTTACGATTACACTAACTATCAATGGTCGACAGCCGTTTCTTTTGTTCATTAATGCAGGTCTACAAGCCATTATGGTACAACGGACAATAACGGTCGAGCTCTTAATGACATTAAAGACTCGACAGCGGTTACAAAGCCAATCATCAAAGCGCATTCAAGCATACGTCGTTAACGCAAGTACCGCACGACAACAGTTCAAACCGCACGACAACAGTTCAAACCGCACGACAGCAGTTCAAACCGCACGACAATAGTTCAAATCGCACGTCAGCAGCTTGTTTCGCACGTTTAAACACACGACGCACACTTTTTACACACGACTAAGTGTATTTTTACTTCATTTGTAACCTATTGTACACATATCATCTGTCACAAAAGGACTTTCGCCCCTGTTTGGCGAACCATAGTGCACTTTCGACTCTCACAGAGTCGACCGCGGTTTATTCCCTCGTTTTGGGGTTTTCCGCGTCACCAAATCTCTCGTCTTATTTACTTTTTCCTCGCAATTATGTTGTTTGGCTTGAGATACATTTCTTTAGATGTTTAAAGTCCACATCGACCTTAAGTTGTACTTTTGTGCGATTTTTGGCATTAACAGTTTGGCGCCCACCGTGGGGCCCCATCTAGAGAAAATCTCAAGCCAACACACATATCAGCTGTCACAAAAGGACTTTCGCCCCTGTTTGGCGAACCATAGTGCACTGTCGACCCTTACGAAGTCGACCGCGGTTTTTTCCCTCGTTTCGGGGTTTTCCGCGTCACCAAATCTATCGTCTTATTTACTTTTTCCTCGCAATTGTGTTATTCGGCTTGAGATATGTTTCTTTAGTTGTTAAATGTCCACATCGACCTTAAGTTGTACTTTGGTGCGATTTTTGGCATTAACAGTTTGGCGCCATCCGTGGGACCCCATCTAGAGAAAATCTCAAGCCAACACTCATATCGCTCTAACGATCTTGTAAAGTTTTTTCAGGTATATGGCAAATTGTCAAGACCCCCTGATTCAACTTCAATAGGAATTGAATACGGCTCGAAGCCAGATTCAAGCCCTGATAAAAAAATGCTTCGTCAAAGTATCACATGTATCGCATCATCCAAAGGACTCGGGGGCTCGAAACACCCTTCACCCTCGGAAAAAGACGACTCTGGACTCCGTGTAACGGGTAACTGTGACGTCCCACTTACAACAACTCTATATATATACTCTAAGTATTTTTTCCTCGTTCAATTATTATGATATAACGTATAAATATTGATTTAAGCATCAAAAGATCATTGGTCAAACCAACGACCACCCCCGATTTTACATTGCAAGCTCGCAAGATCATATAAACGCAGGTCTTACGATTCATATCGTGAGAAACAAAGTCTCTACGACTTAAAACGTAGGTTACGACTTATAATCCTCGACAAATGACGATTCACGTTTTTTCTTATGATCGCCAGTCATGGCAAGCGCAGGGTGCAACTTATAGTCGTCTCACATTTTTTGTGATCGCCAGTCACGAAAAACACAGGTTAAAATTCTCGGTCGCCAATAAAAGCACTCGCATTTTGAAATCTCATGATCGCTAGTCATGACATAGGTCGTCAATAAAGACGACTTGTACATTGAATCTCATAATCACCAGTCATGGTAAGACGCATGTCAAAACGCAAAAGTCGCCAATAAGTGCTACTCGCACATTTTAATCTCAGGATTGCCAATAAAGGCAAGTCGCAAGTTTAATCGTATAATCACGAGTAAGGTAATTTTTTTTTTACCGATTATCGCTAAAGTCTTCCAAGAAGGCGACTACGTTCTCCGACGAGTGTTCCAAAGCGCTCAATGGCTTAATGCAGGTAAACTTTTCACCAAGTGGGAAGGTCCTTATCGTATCTCAGAAGTCGTGGGTAAAGGTGCCTATCGGCTCCAAACCCTCGACGGTCGAGATATCCCACGCAGCTGGAATGCAACGCATCTGAAAAGCCAACGACCAACCTCTGACATTGCTTTAATCGCAGGATCGCACGACATTAGTTACTAAGTCTATCATACGACTTCGGTAAAATCGCACGATATAGACAATCAGTTTTATTAGACGACTCGATTGTATAACTACAGGAACACATGATTCAAGTTCATCGTATGACCAAATCATACGATCGTAAGGTCTTGCGACCCCACAATCTAAGTTCTTTAACTTAGAAAAATTTCATGTTCTGAATGAATGCTTTGATCGCATGCGCTTATGTTTGCTTATACGATTCAAAAATATGAAAGTCTTATGACTTACGTTCTAAGCGTTGTATTACAATGGATGCACAAGTCGCACGACTTCTTGTTCATTTTTGTACTCAATGAATTTTTACGGTCGATATTACATCTGTCCATGACATGTATGAGTCGAAATAATACTCAAGTTCAATAGAAAGGTAAAATTTTTACCGATTATCGCTAAAGCAAAACTTACACAACGTAACATAGGTCTCTAACGACCGTATCGGCTCGGAACGCCAGATCATAGGTCTCTAACGACCGTATCGGCTCGGACCCCAGATCATAGGTCTCTAACGACCGTATCGGCTCGGAACGCCAGATCATAGGTCTCTAACGACCGTATCGGCTCGGAACGCCAGATCATAGATATCTAACGACCATATCGGCTCGGAATGCCAGAACATAAGACTCTAACGACTGTATCGCAAGATTTTTTTAAATTTTATCTTGGTTTGATCATCTTATGATCGACAACAAGCTTTGTTTCGGCCCAATCGTCTTACGATTGTCTCCCGACCCATATGTCTCATTTTGATAAAGATCGTCTCACGATCACCGTCGGTTCCTTACATCTTAAGATCATCTTACGATTGTCGTTAATTTTTCGTCCTTCACATTAGTGGATGAATACCACAAGTAACATGCGCATTAAAGATCATCTTTCGATCGCCGCAACTTACTTAATATCGTCGACTGGTCACACAGTTTTAGCTGACCAAGCTGGTTTTATTCTAATGATCCAATCAGCAGAAACGACACGACTCGTCATTTTACTTTGGTGCGAGATCAGAAATTCAAATGGCTTTGAAATTCAGATCTCGGGGGGCTAACTGTTTGGGTAAAAAAATACACCCTCGACCGACTTGGGAAATTCCCTCGACATGACCCATGGACCTCGATTACCCTAATATCTACAAAAGTCATACCCCCGACCGACAAGGGTAATACCCATTATTGCCATATCCCCGACATACGATAGTTGGTTATTAAAAGACATCTCGGGTCAATAATCATCTAATAATCGCACCTGTCGCCAGCCACGCATCGCACGTCACTCGTCACTAGTCTTACGCCACTAGTCTTACGTCGCCAGTTACGACTCGTAGGTCTTACGTCGACAGTCTCCTGTCATCGGTCTTATATCGCTCTGGTCCTGCGAAAGCATCGTACTGACATCTTGGTCTCACGACCTAGTGGTCTTACAACCTGGTCTTACGACATTTTCATCCTAGTCTTGCGACATTTCCATAAGACCATTCTTGTATTAAGATAAGGTCTTAAAAGACATTTACAGCCATATGCATGGTCTTGTATTTCGGCATCGATCGTATGCTCCATAAGACCGACGTCCTGAACTTAAGACGGTCTTACGATTACACTAACTATCAATGGTCGACAGCCGTTTCTTTTGTTCATTAATGCAGGTCTACAAGCCATTATGGTACAACGGACAATAATGGTTGAGCTCTTAATGACATTAAAGACTCGACAGCGGTTACAAAGCCAATCATCAAAGCGCATTTAATGTCGGCAGCGGTTACAAGACCAACCATTAAAGCACATTATTGACCGGTGAAACCTATATAAAGGCATACTCCAACCTCGAGCAAAGGGAGGAATTCATCTAGATATACAACTACATTCTCATCTACTTTTACATTTTCTCTCTCGCATTCGAGCACACGTCGTTAACGCAAGTACTGCACGACAACAGTTCAAATCGCACAACAATGGTTCAAATCGCATGTCAGCAGCTTGTTTTGCACGTTTAAACACACGACGCACACTTTTTACACACGACTAAGTGTATTTTTACTTCATTTGTAACCTATTGTACACATATCATCTGTCACAAAAGGACTTTCGCCCCTGTTTGGCGAACCATAGTGCACTGTCGACTCTCACAGAGTCGACCGCAGTTTTTCCCTCGTTTTGGGGTTTTCCGCGTCACCAAATCTCTCGTCTTATTTACTTTTTCCTCGCAATTATGTTGTTTGGCTTGAGATACATTTCTTTAGATGTTTAAAGTCCACATCGACCTTAAGTTGTACTTTTGTGCGATTTTTGGCATTAACAAACAGCGTGTACCAGACGGGCGCCAGATATTTGCGGTTGAAGGCTGATGGTCGGTCGATTGTGTGGTTGTATCCGAGTGCGCAAACTTGAGCACACAATGTCGTGTCGTTTACCGCAGGGTCGTACCCTTGGTGTCCGCCGGCGTTGGCTTCTGGTAGGGATAGCAGGCGGCGGAACGAGTCAGATGTGAGCGTGAATGGATGGTTGTCGATCCGCGCCATGATGGTTTGAGTGTTGCCAGCTGTGATGACCTGTGCAGAGAGCCACACTTGATAGACATATAGTATCGGGACGTCGGCTGTGGCAGTGAGGGCCTCACGGAGAGGGTGACCTAGTAGGATGTCCACGACCACACGGTGTTGCGCCTGTGGTCGGAACTCAGTGGCGTCTAATTGATGATTGTTGGCTACTATCTCAATGCCATGGTCTAGGGCGACCAAAGCATTATCGGCTGCTTCGTCGATAAATTCCTCTTGAGGAGGAATTTGCTCTTCGGGTGGTTGTTGTTGTTCTTGATCCGTCATGGAATAGCTGCAAAAAGGACCAAAGTTAGTAATCAAGGCAGATGAACAAGTGTAGGCGCGTACCTTTGCAGTAATAGGCTCAATCAGAGACAGATTGAGGACTGGCAGTGAAATAACAGTGTACTGCACTGATGAACACAGGGGTGTCTGGACAAAATCATTTGAAACAAGAGGTTTCCGGACAAACCATGGTATCTGGACAAACCATGGTATCCGGACAACAACGGTTTCCGGATGAGTTGAGAGTTTTCGGACAAATCAATCAATCCGGACAAAGATGGTTTCCGGATAAAATATGGGATTCCGGATGTCTTAGGTTACCGGACACCTCATCAATCCGGATAGTTGAACTTACCGGAAACCCTTAGGTTTCCGGACAACTAGGGTTATCGGATGATGGTAGTGTCCGGATAAAATATCTCTATTATGAAGGTTTCCGGTTGTTATTGAGTGTGTCCGGAGAGTTCAAAACTATCCGGACAACATCCGGATCACTCCAATCAAGCCACAGAGGACCACAAGCATGTATAGTAGTGTTGTAGTGACAGCGATGTACGTAGAAAAGTGTGTGCAAGCATATGATTTGTTCTAACAAGTACGAAATAGACGCGAAGACGTATTGACCCGAAATGGGGTATTCGGAAACCCTGAATTTGTCAAATCGATGGTCGATGTGTGTGATGTAGCATGCGAGGTGAGTGAAAACGAGATTGAGATATGGTTTCGAGAATCATACCTGAATGATGCGGTGAAAAATGAGTGATACTGGTCGAATTGAATGAGTGTCCGAGAGCGAGAGAGAAACGAAAGGTTTTTGAGGTTTTGTGTAGAATCCGGATAAATGAAGATGGGGTTTCCGGAATCCTTTTATATTGATCCAATAATCCGGGTGGGTCTACCCGGATACCTATCCGCTCCGGAAAGTGTAGTGTCCGGATAGATGAGTATCCGGAACCCTATCCGGACACTGGGACATTTCAGAAAAAAAATCTTTGTCCTCTCAAATTTCAAGAAAAATGGTACCCTTAGTATTTTGAAAGAACTGTCTCTCGCTCCCCCTCCAACTGAGCATTGGGAAGTCTTTGCTCCCCCTCGGAGTGTGCAATTGTGTGCAACGGGGAGACCGACACACAAAAAAAATTACACAGTGAAAGAAAAAATATTGTGTCGCTCCCCCTTAAATGATGACCATAAAACTGATATGCTCCCCCTCAGAATGTGCGCGTAGAGTGAAATGCACACGAGTATCCACACACACAAAAAACTTTTCAGCAGTTAAAAAAAATGTGTGTGACGCTCCCCCTCAACGATAGAGTCAACTTACCTGATACCGCTTCGTGCTCCCCCTGAACACATGAATACTCGTGAAAGCACATATATAAGCAAATAAATTAGACGACAGTATGAAAGAAAAGAAACACACGGAGAAAGAGAGTAAGCAAACGAAATCTACCTAATAAATACAGAGACTCAACCTAACTGTGTAACGGATACAAGTAGAATACAGGTGCGAGAAAATGTATGCTCAATCATCGGGAGTGTGGACACCGGATGATGAGTAGACAGTTGCTCGTAGATGTATAGAACTTGTAACGGGCACACAAACAGATCAAGTCTTCAGATTTAGCATACCTAACTTGGACACTAGAGTATTAAAACGTTTTTCGTCCAAGGGTTTTGTAAATAGGTCTGCTAACTGATGTTCTGTATTTACAAAATAGAGTTCGACTGTACCTCTTTCAACGTGATCCTTAATGAAATGGTACCGAACGTCTATGTGCTTTGTCTTCGTATGCTGGACCGGATTGCTGGATATGGCAATTGCACTCTTCGAGTCGTAGTAGATGGGCACCTTTACGTAAGTAAATCCGTAGTCCTTGAGTTGGGTCTGCATCCAAATCACTTGAGAACAGCAGCTGGCGGCGACCACGTATTCCGCCTCGGCAGTCGACGTAGAGACGCACTGCTGCTTCTTGGATGCCCAACTCACCAAGCTATCACCCAAGAACTGCACGTGACCCGACGTGCTCTTCCGATCTATCATGCTGCCCGCGTGGTCCGCATCAGAATATGCTAACAGCTCAAAACCTGTCTCTTTCGGGTACCACATGCCAAGATCAGCAGTACCACGTAAATAACGAAAAATTCGTTTTACAGCTATTAAATGAGACTCTTTCGGTTTTGACTGAAACCGGGCGCCTAGAAAAGTTGAAAACATTATGTCCGGTCTACTTACGGTTAGGTACATCAAAGAACCAATCATTCCCCGATACAGTTTAGTGTTCACATCCTTTCCGTTAGGATCGGCGTGAAGCTTTGTACCGGGTGCCATGGGAGTTTTCATTGGTGAGGACTGTTCCATCTGAAATTTCCTAAGAATATCCCAGATGTACTTAGCCTGGTTTATGAATATCCCGGTCGACAGTTGTCTAACTTGAAGACCAAGGAAAAAACTCATCTCACAAAGCATACTCATTTTAAAAAATTGTCCCATAAGTTTGGCAAAGTTCTTTGCATACTGAGGATTAGTAGAACCGAAAATGATGTCATCGACATACACTTGAACCAAGACAATATGCTCTTTTTCGTTTTTGATAAAAAGGGTTGAATCTGTCTTACCTCGTGTGAATTGTGATTTTAGCAAGAACTCGGATAGAGTGTTATACCAGGCTCGTGGAGCTTGCTTTAGACCGTAAAGCGCCTTATCTAGAACGTAGACATAATCAGGCTTCGAATCGTCCACGAATCCTTCCGGTTGCGAGACATACACTTCTTCCTTGATGTTGCCGTAGAGGAATGCGGTCTTCACATCCATTTGGAAGACCGTGAAGTTTTTGTGCGCGGCGTATGCAAGGAACATACGTATGGCTTTGATTCTTGCCATCGGGGCGTAGGTCTCGTCATAGTCGATCCCTTCTTGTTGATGGTATCCCTTGGCCACAAGACGCGCCTTGTTACGTACGACGATGCCGTCTTCGTCCTTCTTGTTCTTGAAGATCCATTTAGTGCCAATCACCGTTTTGTGAGTTGGACATGGAACAAGTCGCCATACCTTGAGAGACTCGAATTGGTTAAGCTCCTCTTGCATGGCTATGATCCAGTCTGGATCTTCGAGTGCTTCGCAGACGTTGGTAGGCTCGATCTTTCTTAGAAATCTAGAGAAGGGGCAGAAATTGGCCGATGCGCCTCGCGTTTGGACCGGAGTGGAGGGATCACCGATGATCTGGTGTAAGGGATGAGCTCTTGTCCATTTTGTGGTGTGTGGAAGCGGCTGCTGAGTTGAGTGAGAAGCGTCCGGATGCACGTAGTCACCAGAGGGAAGGTCTTGAACCGCTTCAAGTGTAGCCGGTTGGTTTCTCGGAGGAGATGGGGAAGGGTTCGTCGAATGTTGAGTAACTTCTGGTTTCGAGGAATTCAGAGGTTGATCATCGATTGTAGCGGATGACGAATCTTGAGGAGCGATCTCCTGATTAAGTACTGGTTCCTCCGGGGGGATGATTGTATCAGACGAAGTTGATGATGATGACTGTTGAGGCGTCTCCATTGTGAGTGTTGGACTGCTGGTCGAAAGCGGCGGACCGGAGAGATTTGTCGAGACCTCGATTTAAGCAGCTTCAATTCGCGGTTGCGCTGGGACACAAGAGGTAGCATTGTTAAACAAGTCATCATAAAAATATTGAAACAGTAAATCTAAATCAGAAAGATTAGCATTCGATGAAGATGCGTGATTCGGATTTACTGCTGTGTGTGCATATCCCGAACGAGAAAGTTCGGAAGCTAACACACCAGTTAAACCGGGTTCTGAACTGATATGTTCAGAAGCCAAATCTGCGGCTTCGTCGAATGTCACGTTTACACTCTTGGTAACGGTTTTAGCCCGTTTGTTGTAAACGCGATACGCCTTAGCCTGCATGGAGTATCCTATGAAAACTCCGTTGTCCGCCTTCGGGCTGAATTTGCCGAGATCGTCTTTGTCGTTGAGGACGTAGCACGTGCATCCGAACGCATGGTAGTACTTGATGTTCGGAATGCGGTTGTTCATGATCTCGTACGGCGTCTTGTTGAACTACTTGTTGAGAATGGATCGGTTTTGCGTGTAACAAGCCGTAGACACCGCTTCGGCCCAGAGAAATAACGGCAGTTTGGACTGAGAAAGCATTGTGCGAGCAGCTTCGACTAGGGTACAGTTGCGTCTTTCCACCACTCCGTTTTGTTGAGGAGTGCGTGCAGCCGAGAATTTGTGCGAGATACCTACTGAAGTGAGGTAATCATCTACAGTCTGATTCGTAAACTCCGTCCCGTTGTCGGTCCTGATGGTCTGAACTTGTCTTTGAAGGTTCAGTTGGATGGTCTTCAAATGGTTGATGATCAGCTCCGGGGTTTCATCCTTCGTGCGTAGAAACTTTACCCATGTGTAGCGAGAGAAATCATCCACCATCACCAGGACATATTTGCGCTTGTTTATGCTCTGAACACGCATCGGTCCACACAAATCCATATGGATAAGTTCAAGGGACCGGGACGTGCTAGGAGTGGCCTTCGGCTTGTGCGTCGCTCGCTTCATCTTTCCCATCTCGCATGCCCCGTAGAGTCGATCCAACACCAGTTTGTTGATACTCTTGAAGTTCAGGTGCGATAGACGTCGATGCCAACTCCATGCTTGCTGAGAATTGGCCTTCGACATCAGGCATACAGAGTTATCGGTCTTCAGGGCTGCAAGGTCGATGGTGTAGAGGTTGGTCTTTCGCGTTCCAACCAGTAGCTTCGTTCCTTCGTCATTGAGGATTCTACACTGTTTGGATTTGAACCGGACCTCTAGATATTTGTCGCAGAATTGGCCGATACTGAACAGGTTGTGTCCCAATCCCGCAATGTGTGATACTTTCTTGATGGTGATCTTGTTTTGGACAATGTCCCCGTAGCCCAAAATCGGCGCTTTGTCATTGTTCCTGAATCTCACATCTCCGGCATATTCTTCCTTGTAGTTCGTGAGAAGCTCCCTCCTTCCGGTCATGTGCTTGGAGCATCCAGAGTCTAAGTACCACACATGACCGTCCTGCAAAAACAAGTTTAGCGGACTTTAGGTACCCATATTTGCATGGGTCTTAGAGGGTTAGGTTTGACACCTTTCGGAGGAACTTGCTTTGAACCAGGTTGCCTCTTGGGTGTAGGGTTTACACCTTTTGGAGGAACTTGTTTGGAAGCATGTTGCCTCTTAGGTGTAGGTTTACCCTCAGTAGGAGGAACCCGTATTGGAGTGGGTTTCCTTTCCTGCATAGGTTTAACCTCTGATTGGGGACTCTGTTGTTTATACTGTTTCTTTTTGTTTTTACGGGGTTTGCTTTTGGGTGTATGATTATATATGTGATATGACCCAAACCAATCATTATTATTTATATCATCAAAGTCATTCCAACCACAACTAGAGCAACACAAACAATCATGCGATAGTTGAATCAATTGCTGAATAGAATAAAGTTTAATTGAAAAATTAACATCGCGTTTAACAAAATCATTCCTATGATTCCAAGCACAATCGTTTTTGTTCATTCTAGGATAAAAAACAGTATTGAAAGACTTTTGATGCAGCATCCTCGATAGATTCCTTGGCTAACCACTTTTGGTTATCCTTTTTAGCGCGACCGTTTTTATTTGAAACAGTAGGGACAACATGGTCAGTGACTTTTGAAGAAACAGGAATCTTATTAGTCGGTCGAGCGGTCTTTTGCTTCGGTTGTGATTGTTTTTGAGAATGTGATTCATTTTTGGAAATCTTAATAACAGCCGGAGCCTTTGTATTGGAACAATCAGCCTTTAGAAAATTGACCGGTCGATTGACAACTGGTGACAGAAAATCAGTATGACTTGGAAGAGGTTTGTCGAATGGGAACGATTCAAACTCTTCATCAGAATTGCCTTCGGAGTTCATATATTCTGAAAAATCGATATCCGGAATTACAGTACTTGGATCGGTCGAGGAAAGCGAGGAACACTTTGTGCTCGTGTGTTTCGGGGAATTTGGTGCGGAAGCTAGGAAAAAATCAGAGTTTAAATTCCTTGAAACACTATTATCTTGAGATTCTAGACCGTCTTGTGTTGAAAAGATTTTGCTAATGAAAGCTTTACACGAAGACGTGTCAGATGAGCTTGAGGAAAGTTCGGGTGTAATATGCTTTTCAGTTTGGAGTTGGTCAATCTACTCTTGGAGTTGACCATTTCTCGTATGCTCCTTCATCGCATCTGTTGCCAAGGCAGCCAGTTTTGATGTGAGCATATTGATTACACACCGAAGGATTTCCTGTCCTTCATCTGACACAGTTTCGGTTTTGACCGATTTTAGATTCTCAAGTTCTTTGATTAGCGCTTGTTTTTCCTTTGGAAAATTCGACCTTTCTTTTTCGAGTGACTCCTCCAACTCGACTATCTTTGCTTCCAAGATGAGAGGGGGAACGTGATGTTCTTCATACAGTGTAGGTGTATTGAAATAACCCTTTTTCAAATAGTGTGGGTTATCGTATCCGATACCCCACTACTTGTTAAAGTAAGAGAACTCTTTGAGTTTATTCATGTGGATAGTCTGATCATTTTGACCTCTTTTGTGGAGTTTGGTTTCTAGGTCAACTATTTTAGCGACAAACTCCTTGTGCTGAATTTGAAGAGCAGAGCATTGATAAACAATTTCTGCTTTCTCATTCTCACACTGATCAAGCTGTGACTGTAGTTCAGATATTTTGGCCCTTAAGTCCTTAGGTGCTATTGAAAGATTTTTGCATTTTTCTTTTAAAATAACATTTTCGGACTTATATTTCTCAGTTATTCGCTTTTGAACATCTAGCTTTTTAGATAGTGATCTAATCTCAAGCAGTTGTTCATTAGAAGTGGCTTTATGGGAATCTATCCGTTCAGCAAGAGATTGCATTTGATCAAAGAAATCTTGAGGAGTAGATTCACATACGTGATTTGACTTTGCCTTTTCTTCATCAGCAGGCGAGTGGTATCCCATGAAAGCATCAGCACCATCAGATTCGCTTTCATCATCAGATCGACCTAACCAGTATTCGTCTTCAACAAACATAGCTTCTCCTGCTTCTTTCTGTTCAGCTAGAGCGAGCTTAGCCTTGTAATAATGAGTGTTCTTCACAACAGGCCTTCTACAGTCTTTGGCAAAGTGACCAAGCTTTCCGCAGTTATAACAAGTCACGGGTTCGTCTTTCTTCTTGTGGTCATCTTTCTCTGTCTTCTCTTTCTTGTCAGACTGTTCGGGTTCATCAGCTTTCTTCTTTCCTTCATATATGTCCTTATAATCATGGCGCTTGTTGGAGGAGGTGGAGTAGCGCTGATTATTAGACGTTGGCTTCTTATAGAACTTCTGTTCGAAGGATTTGGAGAGGAAGGCCATTGCTTTCTTAATGGCAGCTACTTCAGAATCAGAATCACTGTCTTCTTTTTCCTCAGGTTCTGACTCAGATTCGCTTTGCTTTTGAGTACGTTTGGAGTGTCGGCCAGAAGATTTGCCTCGTTTGGAAGACATAAGTTCCAGTGGATCAGCAGGTGGCTTTGATGCAGTCTTCTTATCGCTCAGAATTTCATTCACTTCATCTTCGTCTTGAAGAAGCGTCTCATAGAGTTCGTGGATGCCAACATTCTCTATCAAGTGGTTGTGCTTGACATGAGATGCAAATACCTTCCATTCAGGCAATAGGTTGTTGAGAAACTTGAGCGCGTTTTCCATGTTGGAGCGAGTGATTTGGTTCTTGTTAAGTTCGTTGAGAAGGAGACAAAAATGTTCATAGGTCTGGGTGAGGGATTCGCCGATGCGTTGTTTGAACCCATCGAACTTGGTTATGGCGCTGTTGATTTTCAGTTGATTCCCGACATCGCTCCCACGCATCATTTTCGCCACTTGATCCCACATACCCTTTGCTGTCTTTTTGTAGCTGTCGATGGCAGTGTAGATCGTGTTGGGTAGAGCTTGAACAAGGTATCTCTTGCCATGCTTTTCTCCCTCTAACATGCCTCTTTCGTCGTCAGTCATCTCGGAGAGTGTCTTTTTCTCGGTACGAGCTTGAGCATTTGCAGTGGCTGGTACTGTCTTCACATGATCAGGAATTGGCCCGTTTTCTAAAGATCGCCAGATATACTCAAAGTTGTCATTTGACTCAATGAAGATAATAAATCTGTCCCGCCACTGGCTGTACTCACCTTGGTAGAGGCAAGGTGGTTTGGAATCGGTGCCGATGGCAAGAACGTCGCGTGAAGACATCTTTAGTTGCACTAGAGTGATCGTCAGACGATTTGTTCGATTCAAAGTGATAACCAAACGCAAGGTACTAAGAGTGATATCCTAACACAGGTTCTAAGAGTGGATTATACTAGAAACAGGTAAGCAATCAACAGAACTGAACTTACCGGATAGGAATCCGGATGTGATGTCTGATCTGGAAGTGTCCGGATCGGATGTGTGTGTAAGTGTTCAGTTTAGCAGAATTGTCCAGATAAATAAGAGTGTCCGGACAGACTAAGGTTTCCGGATAACAAGATGTTACCGGAAGACAAGAGTTTCCGAATGAGAATATCAGACACAAAACTTACCGGATGAATTGGGTTTCCGGATGATACGTTTTCCGGATGAAATGCTTACCGGATGATAGTGTCCGGAAAGTGTCAATGTTACCGGAAACTTTGAGTTGTCCGGATAAAATACGTTACCGGAAACTTTGAGTTGTCCGGATAATATATTTTACCGGAAACTTTGGGTTTCTGGAACAATTGTATCCGGAAAGGATTGAATAGAATGAACTTACCCGGAAAGAAGTAGCGAAGTACCAGAAACTTAAGTGGTATCCGGAAAGCACGGCTGTGGTATCCGGATACTACGGCTGTGGTTCAAACAATTCGATTGAATTCGATAGGGTTGCTTGAAATCAATCCTGAAAGGTTAGAAACCTACCAAAACACAATAATAACAATACCCAAATCGATTTTGAAGCAAAACAACAAGTTTTTGATGGTAAAAATTCGATTTTTGTAAGAACACAAACCAAAAACTTGAAACTTTGATTTTGCTAAAAATCGATTAAGATGATCGAATTGAGAAATGAAAATTTGCAGAAACGCTCACTAGGATGATACTAACAGAATGTGATAAGCGATAGCAAACAATTTTGGCTAAACCAAAATACGAGTTTTCATAGCCAAGAACAGATTCGAAAAACTTGAATAGTAATCTTACCAGAAATCCAAATATCACTATGAATCGATTCGTCAGCTTGCTCTGATACCAATTGTGAGTTCCAGATTCGTGCAACGAACAATAAGAAATCAATATATGAAGAACAGATCGTTATGATTTCAACTGGTCATCCAATTCACTTTCAATATGTAGAGTCTTTACAATAAAGTTCAGAAAGTGGAAATAGACAACTAGCTTAATTTTCTAAGCTAATGAACATTATATATGCTGGCCCGTGGTAACAAGCCCACAGCCCTTTCACAAATAAGGCTCAAAATAAAGAATTGCAATTCATCCCTTGAACTTCTATTCAACCAAATATTGCCCTAACAACTTTGCCTATTCACTTCTCAATCAGAATAGCAATTATACTTTGCCTATTCCCTACATTCAATATGAATAGCAATTATACTTTGTCTATTCCATTTCTCAATAAGAATAGCAATTATACTTTGCCTATTCCATACATTCGATATGAATAGCAATTCTACTTTGCCTATTCACTTCTCAATCAGAATAGCAATTATACTTTGCCTATTCCATACATTTCCTAGTATATGTGAGTATCAACTCAAAGCACATAACAACTCATCTCATACTCTTAATCGAGTTATATGTGTGTTCATACTGACAGGATAAAATTTTAATTAGTTATAATTATCCCTTGTCAAAATTATCTGAAAATACACTAGTTACCGGAACATCAAAAACTTCCCGGACACCACAAACTATCCGGACATCAAAACTTACCGGACATTAAACTATCCGGACACCAATCTTATCCGTACATGGTGTCCGAGCATTCTATCCGGAAACTACCGAAATCCGGGAACAATCCGGAACTAGTATTTGGGAAACTCAAGTTACCGGATACTTTCGTAATACCTACCAGAAACATATGCAATCCGGATGACGTCCGGAAACCAAAGTAATCCGGATACCATCCGGTAAACTATTTATCCGAAAACGTAATTTTCTCCATTAAGGTTTTACCGGACACCTATAAAATGGAATTACCGAACACTAACAAAATCGTTCGGTAACTTCGATCTGGACATCGATTTTTGCCCTAAAATTCACTGCAATCCATTTCTCAATCGACTTCTTACCATCACAGTATTTCTAAAGCATTTAGACCGTTTACAACCATATATTTCATCCAATTTCAACTGAAATTAATTAGATAGGAAGATGAACTCACCTGTAGAACTGGAACTCGATGAACCAAAATCAGAAATCCCAATCTCAATCTCTCTTTCACCAACACGAATCAGAAACCTAATTAAAGAGTGGATTACTTTGTGATAACAATTCTTAAGGAACGAACTTGCAGAAATCAATTGGATTTCCTTACCGAACGAAAATGAAGAACTCCATTTTTCTTCTTTTCTGCCTTTGAACCGACTTTAACAAGGATTTGAGATAATATCTCAAATTTCCAGCCGACCTAACTATATGTATATCCAAACTTTCTCACTTACTCAATTTAACCCAAAATTTTGGCCAAATTACACCTTCAACCCTTCAACTTTTAATTATAACATAACATTTTAAAATAACGTTAATTCATTATTTAAGCGTTCTCCCAAAATGTACAATAATTATGGAAATTTTGGGGTGTTACAAATCTCCCCAACTTGAAAATGATTTCGTCATCGAAATCGAAACTATACAAAAATCGAGGATATCTAATCTTCCTTTTCAACATGAAATATGCTATGTGTCCCTTCAACTTCAAGTCCTACATACTTAATCACAGTTAAAGGTCCAAGCAGAACAAGGACTCAACTTTCCACGTTTTCCCAATCTTATATCCTTCCACAAAGATACCTTTAACATTACCCGCTCCCCAACTTGAAACTCTGTAGGTCTCCTTGGAGAAACTGTACAATCATCAAGTCTTTACCCAACTACGACTTGATCTTATTTTAACCATTTTAACTATTAAAGCATCTTTCAAAATAATGATTGGTATAGCTAACTTTTAACAACAGATTGAAATACAAAAGACAAGTTAGCACCACAATCACATAATATACACCCATGTATAGAACTAACAAGGAATGTATCATAAACTACATCCGCCCATTCCTTAGTGTCTTCCACCGTCATACAAAACATTCATCTCGTTGATCTTGGGGTGTTGGGTTTCTTCTCTTGGTTCCCACTATCTTTAAACTTTGGGCAATCCTCCGAAAATGACCAGGCTTCTTACATTCATAGCAGGTCTGTCCTTGGATGGGACAGTCCTCTATTTGATGACCACTATTTCCACATTTAAAACATTCCCTCGATATCACCCGACACGGTCCGAAATGTTTATTCCTACATTTCTGACACTAGTTCGATTCTTGTCGGGGCTCAAAATGTGGTCCTTGTGAAGATTCCGATCGACCTTCCCACTTTCTTTTCTTTCCTAATTGAGCTTTCTCAGCTTTATCCTTTGCATAAACTTCTTCTATAATCTTTGCTTCTTCAATTGTTTCCCTCAGAGTTGAAGCTTTAGAATTTCTAACTCGGGACATCATATCAGCTGGCAAATCATTCAGGTAAGCCTTGATCTTTTCTTTTCAATTGGGGCCGCATGCCCCACTAAGTTCAACTTTTCTAAAAACATTCGAGTATAATTTCTTACAGATGAATTTCCTTTCTTAAGCGTTCTAAATTCGTCCTCGATGCGATCCATGTAATACCCAGGGTAAGTCCGTTAGATAATTTAACAATAATTTATGATGTTCAGGGTAAGTTTGGGGTAAAATATAAGTTAAGGGTGTTTGGGTCATTAATGAGAAGTTGAAGGTCTAGAAGGTACAAATTGATTTTTGATATACACCTTAGGCTATCAGGTGTATCTTTATCCAGTTATAGAAAGAGTGTGTATGTGTGCGGGAGTTCTGAAGGCGAAAGAAAGCGAAAGAGGAAACCGTACGAGTAGGGCTTCAATTGATCGGGTTAAGAAGTAATTTGGAGGTAAGTCCTGTACATATTGTGTTTGTAATTATGAATAGAAGATATCTTTCGGTTTAGAGTATCTAATTTCACGTCTTGAATGGATTCCAATCGATTTCTGGGTAAATAGAACCGACTGTGTTCTTGAGGACTCCCGGTGAAATCCCGGTATAATCAACTTCCGGTGGAGTCCCGGTAATATGGACTCCCGGTAGTGTGGAATCCCGGTAGTGTGAATTCCCGGTAGAGTTGACTCCCGGTATAACAGACTTCCGGTAGTGGAGAGTTCCGGTATTATGAACTTCTGGTATAGCAACTCCCGGTACTAAGAGTCCCGGTACTGTATAAGTCCCGGTACCCTGTGTAGTCCCGGTAGTGAGTTAAATACAGTGTGTAATGGAACAATTGAGGATGGGAAATCGTTAGGCTTTACGTCTTTGGTTAGTAAAGCAATTTGTGTATCTTAACTTGTTTCAGATTCCGTGGAATCGTGGTAAGGGATAGGATCGTTTTGAAAGAAGCTTACGAACGTGTGAAATAACCAAAACAGGTGAGTTTTGCTTTGAAAACACTTTTTAACTGGAATACATACATGTGTGGAGTTGGGAGTGAAACTGTTGATAATTATGTGCTCGTATGTGAATTATAATATAGTGAGGTATTATATTTACATGTGTATTATAAATGTGTTATAATACGTTGACCGGGTTTAAGACCGGTGTGATTGGCTATAGAACCTGTATAGCATTGTTTGGCTGTAGATGTTGTGCAGCGTTGTATATTATTAGTTGGCTTGCTACCACTAATATGGCCAGAAGGAATGAAAAGGGGAAGCATAATATATGTGAGTTTATTTGGATGTATACGATTGTGTTGCGTGATTTATATGATTAAAGTTTATATAAATGGTTTTTAAACTAACAGGGGTTTCTCACTTAGACCATCGGGTCTAACCCTCATTTTGTTTTAAAAATATGTATTCCAGGTGGTGGATCAAGTAAGGGCAAGTAAGTAGAGTAACCGGTGGATGGCTAGAGAGAAGGACTTTAAGATGAAGCTTTTGACTTGTTTAGCAGTTGTATTGCAACGTTAAATGTTATGCATGTAAATAGTACAGTATTTGGGTTACATATGGTTTTCTTTCAATTGTAAGAGACTACTGGACCGTACATGTAATGAGAAGTTCGTTTGTTATATCTATTTATGTTATATTGTGTGATATGTTGTGTACTTGGGATATGGGGTCGTTACAAATGGTATCAGAGCCTTAGTTTAAGGGATTTAGGTATTAGTATCTGTACCTAGACTTAAACTGCATGTGAAGTAGGATGTCCCTATTATTGTAGAACCTCGGGATACTAAGTATAAAAGGTAGAAGGAACATCATGTAAGGTAATTTCATACTACACCTGGCCAGTGTAATTGTGATCTTACAGGTACATGTCTGAACTGGAATACCTTGTTATATGGGGTATATGCTTATGTGTATATTAACCCTGTTTAAATCAATAGAATGGCCAGCGGTACAAGAAATTCGAATCGAGGAGGAGGAAGAAATCCAAACAGAAGTAATCCGTCAGTAGGAACCGGGGATAGGGGAGGCAGAACGGGGGGCAGAGTCGGGGGTAGAACTGGAGGTAGAGCTGGAGGTCGAGACGGAGGCAGAACCCAACAAAATAGTACGGATTTCATTACCAGGGCTGATCTAATGGCAGAAATGGGAAGATTACAAGACAATATTCAAGCTATGTTCAACCAAACTCATAATACTGAAACAGAAGGACCAGACCCTACTCATGAAGAGGAGATGCCAATTACCCCTACGGTCTTACCGGTAATGAGAAAATGTGATTACAAAATGTTTCTTAGTTGCAAACCTTCTACGTACTCAGGGGATCGGGATCCAGTAAAAGCAATGAGATGGATGAAGGAAATTGAAGCCATTTTCAAAACAAGCAAGTGTGCGGATGAAGATAGAGTATTGTACGGGGCAGCTATGTTAAAAGAAGATGCATTGTATTGGTGGGAATCTTTTATACATTCTAAAGGATCTGACGTTTATTCTACCCTCTCTTGGGAAGAATTTGTGGTAGCCTACAGGGAACAATTTTGTCCCCAGGCAGCCGTTAAACAACTGGAAGGAGAATTCATGAATTTGCAACAAGGGAACTTATCCGTTCGAGACTATACCGCTAGTTTTTTGGAAAAGTCTCGATTTGCAGAATACTATGTTGCTACGGAGGCGATGAAGACAGAAAGGTTTATCTTTGGGTTGAACTCAGAAGTCAGAAGGTTAGTGACTGTAAAAGGACCCGATACCTTCTCGGCTGCAGTTAATGCCGCGGAGAATGTTGAACGAGATATAGAAGAGATGTGGGCGATAAAAGTATCGGGAAGAGAAAGTGGGAAGGACCACAATATGATCCGAAGAGGTCCCGATTTCAGAGGTATGATAACCGTCCGCCGTTTCGACCAGTGGAAAGACCATGTCAGAAGTGCAACCGTGTCCACCAAGGAAACTGCCAAGGTGATTTACGAGCATGTTATAAGTGTGGGAAGACTGGACATGTTATTAAGGATTGTAAGGTAACGCGGTTATGTTTCTTATGCAATTCTCCGGATCATCTTCAGTCAAACTGTCCACGGGGAAGGATACAGCAAGGTGGGTCATCGGGCAGGCCAGTGATTGTTAAACCAGTAGTACCAAGACTGGAACCGCCAGTAACCATGGGTCGCGCATTTCAAATGACTGAGAAAGAAGCGGAGGAAACTCCGGATGTAGTCACAGGTACATTTTTTATAAACTCTACACGTGCTAAGGTGTTATTTGATTCCGGTGCAAACCGATCGTTTGTGTCTCCTGCATTTGCTGCTTGCCTGTGTTTGAAACCTAAAATGTTAGAACATGTTCTATTAGTAGATACTGCAAATGATAATCAAGTGTCGGTTAGTGAAGTGTTTGATAGTTGTGTGATTAGTATAGAGGGGTGTGGAGTGCCTATACGATTGTTTCCTATAACTCTGATAGAGTTTGACGTAGTAGTGGGAATGGACTGGTTAGCCGAGAATCAGGCTAATATAGTATGTGATAAGAAGTTAATAAATGTTGTATTACCTGGGAGGGGACCAGTAGTGATTTATGGTGATCGCAGGAATCATCGGTCTTGTCTTATATCAATATTAAAAGCACGTAGGTGTGTTAATAAGGGTTGTCAGAGTTACTTGGCCTACGTGATAGATATTAAGCCGGAAAAGAATAGGATGGAAGATATTCCTATCGTTAGTGAATTCCCTGAAGTATTCCCTGAAGACATGAACAATCTTCCGCCTGTTAGACAAGTAGAGTTCGGTATAGACCTGATTCCTGGAGCCACTCATGTAGCCCGTGCACCGTATCGTTTGGCACCTCCAGAGATGAAAGAAATGATGGCACAACTACAAGACCTATCCGATAAAGGCTTCATCAGACCTAGTTCTTCGCCGTGGGGAGCACCAGTGTTATTTGTGAAAAAGAAAGATGGGTCGATGAGAATGTGTATTGACTACCGAGAATTGAATAAGCGCACGATAAAGAACAAGTATCCGCTACCCCGAATTGATGATCTCTTTGATCAGTTAGTTGGAGCTTGCTATTTCTCCAAGATTGACCTAAGGTCCGGTTATCACCAGTTGAAAGTTAAAGAAGAAGACGTTTTAAAGACTGCTTTTCGAACGAGGTATGGTCATCATGAATTTTTAGTAATGCCATTTGGATTGACGAACGCTCCAGCTGCCTTTATGGATTTAATGAATCGGGTATGTAAGCCGTATCTCGATAAATTTGTAATTGTATTTATCGATGATATCCTTATCTATTCTCGATCCAAGGAAGAGCACGCGCAGCACCTTCGTTTGATTCTAGAGCTGCTGAAGAAGGAAAAGTTGTATGCGAAATTTTCTAAATGTGAATTCTGGCTACGGAAAGTACAATTTCTGGGGCACGTGGTTTCTGAGAAAGGTATACAAGTCGATCCGATGAAAGTAGAAGCAGTGGAAAAGTGGGAACAGCCGGAGACAGCAACAGAAGTACGTAGTTTTCTGGGTTTAGCCGGCTACTATCGGAAATTCATAAAAGACTTATCTCGTATCGCAACGCCTTTGACTAAGTTGACCCGAAAGAATTTGAAGTTTGAATGGAAAGCAGAACAGGACGAGGCATTCCGAATATTGAAAGAGAAATTGTGCAGCACGCCGATTCTATCACTACCTGAAGGTTCTGAAGACTTTGTCGTTTACAGTGATGCGTCTAAACTGGGATTGGGTTGTGTGCTTATGCAGCGCGGAAAGGTTATAGCTTATGCTTCTCGCCAACTGAAGGATCATGAACGGCAGTATCCTACGCACGATATGGAGCTTGCTGCAGTCGTCTTCGCATTAAAGATTTGGAGACATTATCTGTATGGTTCCAAATGTCAGATTTATACTGATCACAAGAGCCTTCAACACCTCTTTGATCAGAAGGAACTAAATATGAGACAAAGGAGATGGTTGGAATTGCTGAATGATTACGACTGTGAAATCCTTTATCACCCGGGAAAGGCGAATGTGGTGGCAGATGCGCTCAGTCGTCAAGAAAGGAGTGGAACAATAAAAGTTATTTCGCTACGAACTGAACTCCTACCCAACTTATTTGATGAATTGCAGAAGTGTCAAGCGGAGGCTTATCATGATGAACATCTGAAATCAGAAAGGTTAGCGGGGATGTCAGCATTGCTAGTAAAAGATGATCGGGGGTTATTGTGTCTGGGAAACAGAGTTTGGGTACCTCGATTGGGTGGATTACGTGATCGTGTTTTACAAGAAGCCCATCAATCCCGTTTCTCTATTCACCCAGGTACAAACAAGATGTATAAAGACCTAAAGCAATTCTATTGGTGGTCGGGGATAAAAAGAGGGATTGCTCAGTATGTGGAAATGTGTGATACTTGTAAGAAAGTAAAGATTGAACACCAAAAGCCATTTGGTCAACTACAACGGCTAGAAATATCTATGTGGAAGTGGGAGCAGATTACCACAGATTTTATCACAAAGCTACCAAGAACTCCGAAGGGATTCGATTCTATTTGGGTGATCGTCGACAGATTGACAAAGTCTGCACACTTCCTACCGATAAAGGAAACCGATTCAATGGAGCGATTAGCTAAGTTGTATATTGATGAAATAGTAACTCGACATGGAATTCCAATCTCGGTCATTTCTGATCGTGATAGTCGTTTACTTCAAGATTTTGGAGAAGTTTTCAAAGGGAAATGGGGACTCAGATAAAGTTAAGTACGGCGTATCATCCTCAAACAGATGGGCAGAGTGAACGAACAATTCAGACCTTAGAAGATATGCTCCGGGCTTGCATTGTTGATTTTGGGGGATCGTGGGATAAGCATTTACCGTTAATCGAATTCGCTTACAACAACAGTTATCATTCCAGTATACAAGTGGCACCGTTCGATGTACTGTATGGTAGGAAATGCCGAACGCCTCTGTGCTGGAATGAAGTGGGAGAAAAACAGCTAGCGGGGCCGGAAATAGTTCAGTTAACCGCCGATAAGGTTACCCAAATTCGAGAAAGGTTGAAAGTGGCTCAAGATAGACAGAAGAGTTACGATGATCGCCGTCGAAAGCCGTTGGAATTTCAAGTTGGGGATTACGTAATGTTAAAGGTTTCGCCGTGGAAAGGAGTCATCAGATTTGGTCGACAAGGTAAACTTAGCCCAAGGTATATTGGACCATTTGCAATCACAGAAAGGATCGGTGAAGTAGCTTACAGATTAGATCTTCCACCAGAATTGAGCAGGATTCATAATGCATTTCACGTGTCAAACTTCCGAAAGTGTCTGGTTACTCAAGATCAGGCAGTCTCCCTACCAGAGATGCAAGTCGACGAAAGACTGAATTATGTAGAAGAGCCAGAAGCTACAGTTGATCATAAGGTTAAAGTGCTGCGGAATAAGGAGGTCAGACAAGTGAAAGTTCAGTGGAGACATCATAAAGGTCAAGATGCTACGTGGGAATCTGAATCGGAAATGAGAGCCAAATACCCTCACCTTTTTGCCTAACTGAATTCCGGGACGAAATTCTTTTAAGGGGGAGATGATGTAATACTCAGGGTAAGTCCGTTAGATAATTTAACAATAATTTATGATGTTCAGGGTAAGTTTGGGGTAAAATATAAGTTAAGGGTGTTTGGGTCATTAATGAGAAGTTGAAGGTCTAGAAGGTACAAATTGATTTTTGATATACACCTTAGGCTATCAGGTGTATCTTTATCCAGTTATAGAAAGAGTGTGTATGTGTGCGGGAGTTCTGAAGGCGAAAGAAAGCGAAAGAGGAAACCGTACGAGTAGGGCTTAAATTGATCGGGTTAAGAAGTAATTTGGAGGTAAGTCCTGTACATATTGTGTTTGTAATTATGAATAGAAGATATCTTTCGGTTTAGAGTATCTAATTTCACGTCTTGAATGGATTCCAATCGATTTCTGGATAAATAGAACCGACTGTGTTCTTGAGGACTCCCGGTGAAATCCCGGTATAATCAACTTCCGGTGGAGTCCCGGTAATATGGACTCCCGATAGTGTGGAATCCCGGTAGTGTGAATTCCCGGTAGAGTTGACTCCCGGTATAACAGACTTCCGGTAGTGGAGAGTTCCGGTATTATGAACTTCCGGTATAGGAACTCCCGGTACTAAGAGTCCCGGTACTGTATAAGTCCCGGTACCCTGTGTAGTCCCGGTAGTGAGTTAAATACAATGTGTAATGGAACAGTTGAGGATGGGAAATCGTTAGGCTTTACGTATTTGGTTAGTAAAGCAATTTGTGTATCTTAACTTGTTTCAGATTCCGTGGAATCGTGGTAAGGGATAGGATCGTTTTGAAAGAAGCTTACGAACGTGTGAAATAACCAAAACAGGTGAGTTTTGCTTTGAAAACACTTTTTAACTGGAATACATACATGTGTGGAGTTGGGAGTGAAACTGTTGATAATTATGTGCTCGTATGTGAATTATAATATAGTGAGGTATTATATTTACATGTGTATTATAAATGTGTTATAATACGTTGACCGAGTTTAAGACCGGTGTGATTGGCTATAGAACCTGTATAGCGTTGTTTGGCTGTAGATGTTGTGCAGCGTTGTATATTATTAGTTGGCTTGCTACCACTAATATGGCCAGAAGGAATGAAAAGGGGAAGCATAATATATGTGAGTTTATTTGGATGTATACGATTGTGTTGCGTGATTTATATGATTAAAGTTTATATAAATGGTTTTTAAACTAACAGGGGTTTCTCACTTAGACCATCGGGTCTAACCCTCATTTTGTTTTAAAATATGTATTCCAGGTGGTGGATCAAGTAAGGGCAAGTAAGTAGAGTAACCGGTGGATGGCTAGAGAGAAGGACTTTAAGATGAAGCTTTTGACTTGTTTAGCAGTTGTATTGCAACGTTAAATGTTATGCATGTAAATAGTACAGTATTTGGGTTACATATGGTTTTCTTTCAATTATAAGAGACTACTGGACCGTACATGTAATGAGAAGTTCGTTTGTTATATCTATTTATGTTATATTGTGTGATATGTTGTGTACTTGGGATATGGGGTCGTTACAATCCATTTCATTCTCATTACAATATTCTTCTAATATCTTCCTTTTTAACAACTCCCAAGTCATTGCTGCTAAAACCGGAGCCATCATAGTTGACGTCATGATATTCCACCAGGTCAAAGCATTTCCACGTAACATCTGGGACCTGAATCTGACCTTTGATTCTTCGTCACACTCACAAGCTCTGAATGCCTGTTCTATTTCTCTAATCCAATTCATACATGCAATTGTATTATCAGAGCCAGCAAATTCAGGTGTCTTGCAGCTTAAAAACGTCTTATAGGAACAAATTTTCTCCATTCTCCTATTTACGTTCATCACTGGGTTAACAGGTGGATTTACAGTACCAGTACCCAACCCCGGTCTTTGTGACTCAACGCTTTGTTCATTCAGTATTTTCATAAACATTTCTTGTTGTTGAGTCAATGTTGCATTCATAACCCGCATCATATTTTCCATCATACGGGATTCCATCATGGATTCCGTCACCACCGGGTTGAGAGTATCGACATTCGCGCGTTGCATTTGACTCCCTCCTCCTCCCAAGATAGGTGGCCTTGGTGGACTCTCATAAGCTCCACCTTTTTCAGGTTGATCCTCAACATGTTCATTTGCCACCCTATCTTCTGAAGAAGTAGAAGATCTGTTTGGTGTATTCACCATCGTAATCTGTTTGAAGCACACAAGGATAACCATAAGAATTGGTTATGCACAATCCCAACACAAAACGTACTTTAATGTTCATTAATCACCATAACAATTTAAAAACAAGTATGCTTACGTAACAATATATTCATAATAACAGTAGCTATTTGAAATTATGAACATACTATACATAAGAATCCTCGTTACCATTATCACAGTTCTTAATTCACGTATTTCTGTCGACTATAAGACTATCTCGTCTTAGTATTTCTACCCAATCTCACAAATCATAGCCTATTCATCTCAGCTTAAGTCTAGGTATCTCACAATCATACCTAGTTCACTTAAACTAAAGCTCTGATACCAAACTAAAACACCTTGAAATTCACAATGAATTTAAACCTTACATTTATCAGAGTTTTACCATCACAATTTCAAACATACAAAATTTTATCATAACAACCAATTAATCTAATCCCTGATCAACACATATTTCCAGAAGCATAACTCTGGCACTCCTCGACACTCATCCCT
Organism: Saussurea involucrata; assembly: GCA_033807775.1. NCBI lineage: Eukaryota > Viridiplantae > Streptophyta > Magnoliopsida > Asterales > Asteraceae > Saussurea > Saussurea involucrata. The sequence goes on from CM066319.1 coordinate 35,726,090, forward strand.
TTAAACCCTTCCCGTGCTAGCACCAGGTAAGAAAATTTAATTTGAATAGATTAGGCTTACGCCTAGTGAGAACATCTAATTTTCAAATCAATATCTTTATAAGCTTTGAAAACCAAAACTGTAAACAAAACGTATAAAGTAACCTCATCCCAACTTTCTTACCGAACCCCTAACATTTTTTTCAATCACGGGAATCATACCTGATTCCATGAGTATGATAACACTAAATATGTCATAGTATCATATTCGATAGCGCCACTACGAATCACCACGGATTCTAGTTTATAGCCCATGTCCAAGAACTTACAACTAATCACCATGCCTTTTCTTGGAATGGAAGTAGAAATAGCAATTATATCTTGCCTATTTCTAATCCACCAAAAGAAAACGGAAACAACAGTTATGCCCGCACCGGCATATGTACACACTCTTCCTAGCTCCATCCGATGGGTCCAAGTAGTTTCTCGCCGATAACTACACACATATGCCCGCACCGGCATATGTACACACTCTTCCTAGCTCCCTAGAAATTCCACCCAACTTCACTACCCTTGCTATGACGAAATCCCCACTAGTCATGACGAGTCGCCTCGCGAATGCACAGTCGCACACAGTGTAAAACCAGATAGACATTCGAATATAAGATTCTATCCTACAACGGTTGGACTCAAACAAGAGCTGCGCAATAGAACTAAATCCGACATTCTAGGGCTATTCGGTTCCTATCGCATACAACCTATAGTGCATTCACTTAACAACCCATAAAGGCTAGCATAAACTCCTATTAGCAAGCAACAAATATGCGGTACAGTGTAATAAGCACCAAGCAATTTAGCACACATACTCCTATGATCTAGAAAGCAATCTAGCATACATACTCATATGTAAACACTCTTCCCAACTCTCTAGGAATTTCATCTCATCCCACTACCCTTGCTATAACGGAATCCCTATTAGCCATAACGAGTTGCCTCGCGAATACCCAGTCGCATGCAGCGTGAATCAAATAGACATTCGAATACAAGATTCTATCCTAAAACGGTTGGACTCAAACAAGAGCTGCGCAATAGAACTAAATCAAATATTCTAAGGCTATGTGATTCTTACTGCATACAACCTATAGGGCCTTCGCTTAACAACCTATTATAACCAGTATTAATTCCCACTAGCAAGCAATCATCATACAGTACAATGTAAACCACATAGGCAATCTAGCATGCATACCCTATGATCTAGAAAGCGATAAATACACTAAGTACTGTACCTTTCCCTTTTGCTCCGACTGACTGTACACACTGCGCCCTCGATCACCGTTTCCCAAACGGGTTTTCCTTTCTTTTATTTTTCCAAAATTAAGAGATGAATTTCCTAGCCGCAACTTGAGATCAAACACACCGAGATGTGTTTGATTCACTCAAGCTGTGCTCTGATACCAAGTTGTAACGTCCCAAAAATTACAATAAATTTTGACTTTAAAAATAGGCATTTTAATAAATAAAACCTTATTAAATATCCAACACCGTTTCGTTTGCAATTCAATAATAAATAATCTCAGTAATAATAAACAACGGAAAATAAATTATTTAATAATAACTCTAATCTCATGACTATAAAAACTCTTCACGCGCGTTAGTGTGTACCCGTCACGCCTTGGAGCCACAAGCACCTGAAACCACGTTAAAATAAGAAAGGGTAAGCACAAGGCTTAGTGAATTCCAACCATAAATAGGATCGCAATTATATCAGCATCACCCTTAAACAGCTAGTTGTCGCAACCAACTCATACCATGCAATCACGTCTTGCACCCAAATTTATATATACCAAATATACCAGCACATATATTTCTTGGAACATCCATCAAGAAAATATATCACAATTAATAATAAGCCTTATACTTCTTGGAACGACCATCAAGAAAATATAATCGCAACTCATTATACAAACACATATACTTCTTGGGACAACCATCAAGAAAATATATCACAATTAATAATAAGCCTTATACTTCTTGGAACGACCATGAAGAAAATATAATCGCAACTCATTATACAAACACATATACTTCTTGGAACAACCATCAAGAAAATATATCACAATTAATAATAAGCCTTATACTTCTTGGAACGACCATCAATAAAATATAATCGCAACTCATTATAAGCCATATATTTCTTGGAACACCCATCAAGAAGTACATCAATCACAGTTCAATATATCTACACAATTATATATACCCCATAACACAATAATATCAACAAACAATCATAACTATCACACTCGAGCTATAGTAACACAAATATAATTCCCATCCTATATAGTGAAAGAACTCACCTCAAAAGCAAAGCTTATGTCCTCAACAGCAACACGAACCGGCAAACACCAGCTCACCTTTTTCCACCTAAATAAGTGATATCAAACGTCACCACGAAGTCCTAGCCCAAATTCACAACTACTAGATTACAAGTTACAAATTCCAGCTTTTACTCTAAAAACACAGGTCTGTTCGGGACCTGTTTAACCCCTTATAAACTGATAAACCCAGAAATATTATTCCATAATCACAAAGTCCCATGTCTTAGGGTTCCAGGGACATATCGTACGTGCTCTAACGATTTTTCTACAATATACTATGGATTTTACAAAACCGACTTGCAGAACAGTGAAAAACAGGACCTTTCAGTACAAAACAACAATTTGACACCAGCTATCGTCCGAACTGGTTTTTCCGTAAAACATATGAAACTTACTAGACTCAGAATGGGAGATTTTGGCACTGATTTCACCTCAATACGATATTCCTAGAATAAGTTATGGCTTTTACAAAACAGAGGCAGAAACTATGAATTGTTTTTTAAAAAAAACGGAACGCGAAACTGTCAATTCCGGACCTGCTGTATAAACAGCCAATTTACGCCTAGTAAGAGGCCTAACCGGACTTCCGCTAAAACACGAAAAGTGTGCCCGGCACAGAATGTGAACCGTGGGCACCGGATTCGCCTCAATCCGAGCTACGACGGAAAAGTTATGGTCGTCGCAAAACAGTGACAGATTCATACTTCCACATAAAATGACGATTTTATAAAAACGGTTTAAACGATTCGGGTTTGCAACTAGGGTTCACCCGATCAGGGTTTTAGGTTACAAGGTTCTGGGCTCACACGTACACCGCCCACTGCCACCTCCGGCAGTGGTGGTCGCCGGCGGCGGCGGCGATCGTGGTGGTTTTCCGGTTGATTAATGACGACGAGAAAGAAAAGAAAACATCAACAAGAAGAAGATGATTACCTCTCGACGACGACAACGACGCCGCAGCAGCCGCCCCTCGGAGGTCCGATCACCGCTGCTCCTCCTCCTTCTCGCTACTCTCTCTCTCTTCGCTAATCTCTCTCTCTCCCGCCGCTCTCTCTCTCTCTCTCTCGCCGACGGACAGCAGCGCCGGCTATTTGATGATGCTCCGGCGGCAGCAGTCACCGCGGCGGTGGCGGTGGTTCTTGGTGGTGACGAAGGAACGACAAAGAGGGGAGGGGAAATATCGGCCGTGAGCAAAAGGAAGATGAAATAGGGTTTTTCTTTTGTTTTTGTTGTTTGCTTGCACTTGACGAAAACCCACAAATGAGAGAAAAGAGAAGAGGGGTTGGTTTCTTACAAGCCAATCCCATGCACTTTGCAGTAATGACACATTCAGCCCCTCACTTCTATTACTTGCATAATATTTGAAACTTAACCCAACTAGTCCCTCGACATAACATTTCGATCATTCCCGTTAATAAACAGTTATTAAAAAAAAATATTGGACTAAATAAGTAATTCAAAAAAATGTATAACGGGACACGGGCTTTACAACTCTCCCCCACTTGAATTAGACTTCGTCCTCGAAGTCTATGCCCGTGAATAGCTATAGATGGTTCTCCCTTATCTCAACTCAGGTTCCCAAGTTCACACGGAACCCTTTCGGTGTTTCCACTGGACCTTTACTAACTGGAATCTAAAATTTCTCACACCGCAAAAAAAAATTCCCAAATACTTATCTTACCACAAAATTCCTTCAAGTACACCGTATTTATAAACGGAAGAACACTCCAACAACTGGAAACATTCCTAGTCAAACGACTTCGGTGGTCTCCCAACCTTAGATGTTCCCTATATCCCGATTCAAATTCAAGCTGTAACCATTCTAAAGGTGCTCACCAATATACCCTACAGGATACTCGAATCCGATCACTCCTACCATTAGCGGTCGATTAACTTTCACGAGTTCTAATAGGCTCCCAAAATTTATTTCACCCGAATCATCAACCCCAGTAAATTTAAAATCACTCACGAAGGTCATTCCACCATAACCATTCACCACAAGCAAACATCTCAGGGTTACTACTACCATCAACATAATTCCCTTAAAATCGGCTACAATTCTCTAATTACACTAAGGTGTTTGGCCCCAAAGCCCCGAAAGTCGACACCTAAATATACTACTTACCTCAAAAAGGTTACTGTGCATTTATGCTCTTAATTACAAAGGGCATCATTCCCTTAACCGATACTATTCTGCCTACATTACCAACACGCGTGGAATACCCAACCTTCCACCGTCTACTTATCCTCCACACTCGCTCTACGAAGCCTAGTTACACCGTATCAAGATACACCTTAACGTCTACCTCCCAGGTACGTCTCAAGGCCCGGCATATCGGGACTACCTCCCAGGTAAGTGCCCAAGACTATATCCACCCAGTGCCTACTGGAAAGTCAAGGTCATAACACATGAATACCGGAGTCCCACCCCGAGATACCCAACCGACCATTACCAACGACTGACTGACGTGACCAAGGATCCAATGCAAAACAGTCTACCAACAACATGCCTATCCCGGAATAACTCACTCACCCAACATGTAAATACTCAATGTGCAATAAGTGCAAAACTGTGCAACAAAACAACCCATCAACAAAACTTCACATCGAGCCATTAAAAACCGTGCAATTTACCCATGACTATCTCAAAGTCAAAACCGAGCAAAACGCTCCACGCTTGCTAGACCCATAAGTCGGTCAAAAACGCGTTTAAATAAAGTTTAAGCAAACAATACTCTAGAATCAACATTAGTCCCAAACTTGACACGGGTTAAACAAAAGAGTTTTCCAAAAGGACTCACACCCTTAAAATTCTCAAAATGACACATAACACTTATAAGCGCACTTCCCAAATGGTTTACAAAATCATTTACAAAATATTTTCAACGTCAAGATTTTTCATTTCAAAAAGACCGTAAGCAATAAAACTACTATTACCAGGTCGGTAGTTACGCAAAAATGGACACGCTCGTCCCACATATGAAAATCATGTTGAAAATCATTTAATTGCAACTTAGTTTACTCACAAAACGTAAAGCGAAATAAATAATTTCTTTGAAAATGAACCGTCACGGTTCTAGTATGAATTGACTCATGACATGTATTTAAAGTAACCGCTCGACCTTACACCGGGTGCGACAAATATGTGCACATAATTTCAAAATCAGTTCCACGACATTTGACCCCAAAGTTCCTCTTTTTCAACATAAAATGTCGTGGCACAGGGTTCACCAACAAATCTTACGCGTGTCGGCTAGTCATACAAAACGATGAAACGGTTTACAAATATATCTTTGTTAAAACACAACTGTCTCGTGTAAGTTTCAAACTTAAAGATAAAAACCAATCCGTTTCCATCATTTGAAAATATCGACTAAAACCTCATAAAATCTCAAAAGGTGGGGTTCTTTAAATTGATTTCCAAGATTTCCCCAAATGGTCACATAAACAAATAAGATATGCACCTCGTGAATAAAACGATTTCATACACTTTCAAAACCATATTTCAAAATCTTGTGTGTGTGCTGAACATTTCCCAAAATTCCAAAACACCATCCATAAAATGATTTGAAACACAAGAATTTGTTAATGCAATATATTTCAAAATCAAACTTTGTGCATGACTTAGTCGGCATTCTACGCCTCGACTCCTACTCCTCCAAATCTCTCCGGTCCACTAACGTCATCCGGACATTTAAACCTCTTAAGTAAGTTGAGAAATTACGTCAAAAAATCCCTACGATTTTTCCTCAAATCAAAGTCGGCTCTATAAGCCTATGATTCTAGCACCATCATCCATCTTGGCCCGAAACAAACATCATCCTCATCGTCACTCCAATTGATTAATACTAGAATCGTCCTTTTATTCCAACGACTACTAATTTATAACCTTCGTCACTACCCCAACGATCATCCCATCAAAGCAAATCAAGTACACACCTGTACTAGTAGGTTTACTATAGTCGTTCCTCCTTGTGATGGCTATTCTGGGTAGATATTACAACGAGTTATTAGCACATAATAACTCACACTAACAACGCTCACGCTCAACTCCTAGGATTCCTCGTGACTTTCCCCGACTCGAGCATTGATCCTGTGTTTCCGATAGTAGGAGCTCTACTACTACCTTCCACACCTATCATCACTCGTTCCGAGTTCCATCCGATGGGTCCAAGTAGTTTCTCGCCGATAACTACACACATATGCCCGCACCGGCATATGTACACACTCTTCCTAGCTCCCTAGGAATTCCACCCAACTTCACTACCCTTGCTATGACGAAATCCCCACTAGTCATGACGAGTCGCCTCGCGAATGCACAGTCGCACACAGTGTAAAACCAGATAGACATTCGAATATAAGATTATATCCTACAACGGTTGGACTCAAACAAGAGTTGCGCAATAGAACTAAATCCGACATTCTAGGGCTATTCGGTTCCTATCGCATACAACCTATAGTGCATTCACTTAACAACCCATCAAGGCTAGCATAAACTCCTATTAGCAAGCAACAAATATGCGGTACAGTGTAATAAGCACCAAACAATTTAGCACACATACTCCTATGTTCTAGAAAGCAATCTAGCATACATACTCATATGTAAACACTCTTCCCAGCTCTATAGGAATTTCATCTCATCCCACTACCCTTGCTATAACGGAATCCCTATTAGCCATAACGAGTTGCCTCACGAATACCCAGTCGCATGCAGCGTGAATCAATTAGACATTCGAATACAAGATTCTATCCTAAAACGGTTGGACTCAAACAAGAGCTGCGCAATAGAACTAAATCAAATATTCTAAGGCTATGTGATTCTTACTGCATACAACCTATAGGGCCTTCGCTTAACAACCTATTATAACCAGCATTAATTCCCACTAGCAAGCAATCATCATACAGTACAATGTAAACCACATAGGCAATCTAGCATGCATACCCTATGATCTAGAAAGCGATAAATACACTAAGTACTGTACCTTTCCCTTTTGCTCCGGCTGACTGTACACACTGCGCCCTCGATCACCGTTTCCCAAACGGGTTTTCCTTTCTTTTATTTTTCCAAAATTAAGAGATGAATTTCCTAGCCGCAAATTGAGATCAAACACACCGAGATGTGTTTGATTCACTCAAGATGTGCTCTGATACCAAGTTGTAACGTTCCAAAAATTACAATAAATTTTGACTTTAAAAATAGGCATTTTAATAAATAAAACCTTATTAAATATCCAACACCGTTTCGTTTGCAATTCAATAATAAATAATCTCAGTAATAATAAACAGCGGAAAATAAATTATTTAATAATTACTCTAATCTCATGACTATAAAAACTCTTCACGCGCGCCAGTGTGTACCCGTCACGCCTTGGAGCCACAAGCACCTGAAACCACGTTAAAATAGGAAAGGGTAAGCACAAGGCTTAGTGAATTCCAACCATAAATAGGATCGCAATTATATCAGCATCACCCTTAAACAGCTAGTTGTCGCAACCAACTCATACCATGCAATCACGTCTTGTACCCAAATTTATATATACCAAATATACCAGCACATATATTTCTTGGAACATCCATCAAGAAAATATATCACAATTAATAATAAGCCTTATACTTCTTGGAAGGACCATCAAGAAAATATAATCGCAACTCATTATACAAACACATATACTTCTTGGGACAACCATCAAGAAAATATATCACAATTAATAATAAGCCTTATACTTCTTGGAACGACCATCAAGAAAATATAATCGCAACTCATTATACAAACACATATACTTCTTGGAACAACCATCAAGAAAATATATCACAATTAATAATAAGCCTTATATTTCTTGGAACGACCATCAAGAAAATATAATCGCAACTCATTATAAGCCATATACTTCTTGGAACACCCATCAAAAAGTACATCAATCACAGTTCAATATATCTACACAATTATATATAACCCATAACACAATAATATCAACAAACAATCATAACTATCACGCTCGAGCTATAGTAACACAAATATAATTCCCATCCTATATAGTGAGAGAACTCACCTCAAAAGCAAAGCTTATGTCCTCAACAGCAACACGAACCGGTAAACACCAGCTCACCTTTTTCCACCTAAATAAGTGATATCAAACGTCACCACGAAGTCCTAGCCCAAATTCACAACTACTAGATTACAAGTTACAAATTCCAGCTTTTACTCTAAAAACACAGGTCTGTTCGGGACCTGTTTAACCCCTTATAAACTGATAAACCCAGAAATATTATTCCATAATCACAAAGTCCCATGTCTTAGGGTTCCAGGGACATATCGTACGTGCTCTAACTATTTTTCTACAATTAACTATGTGTTTTACAAAACCGACTTGCAGAACAGTGAAAAACAGGACCTTTCAGTACAAAACAACAATTTGACACCAGCTATGGTCCGAACTGGTTTTTCCGTAAAACATATGAAACTTACTAGACTCAGAATGGGAGATTTTGGCACTGATTTCACCCCAATACAATGTTCCTAGAATAAGTTATGGCTTTTACAAAACAGAGGCAGAAACTATGAATTATTTTTTTAAAAAAACGGAACGCGAAACTGTCAATTCCGGACCTGCTGTATAAACAGCCAATTTACGCCTAGTAAGAGGCCGAACCGGACTTCTGCTAAAACACGAAAAGTGTGCCCGGCACAGAATGTGAACCGTGGGCACCGGATTCGCCTCAATCCGAGCTACGACGGAAAAGTTATGGTCGTCGCAAAACAGTGACAGATTCATACTTCCACATAAAATGACGATTTTATAAAAACGGTTTAAACGATTCGGGTTTGCAACTAGGGTTCACCCGATCAGGGTTTTAGGTTACAAGGGTCTGGGCTCACACGTGCACCTCCCACTGCCACCTCCGGCAGTGGTGGTCGCCGCCGGCGGCGGCGATCGTGGTGGTTTTCCGGTTGATCGATGACGACGAGAAAGAAAAGAAAACATCAACAAGAAGAAGCTGATTACCTCTCGACGACGACAACGACGCCGCAGCAGCCGCCCCTCGGAGGTCCGATCACCGCTGCTCCTCCTCCTTCTCGCTACTCTCTCTCTCTCTTCGCTAATCTCTCTCTCTCCCGCCGTTCTCTCTCTCTCTCTCGCCGACGGACAGCAGCGCCGGCTATTTGATGATGCTCCGGCGGCAGCAGTCACCGCGGCGGTGGCGGTGGTTCTTGGTGGTGACGAAGGAACGACAATGAGGGGAGGGGAAATATCGGCCGTGAGCAAAAGGAAGATGAAATAGGGTTTTTCTTTTGTTTTTGTTGTTTGCTTGCACTTGACGAAAACCCACAAACGAGAGAAAAGAGAAGAGGGGTTGGTTTCTTACAAGCCAATCCCATGCACTTTGCAGTAATGACACATTCAGCCCCTCACTTCTATTACTTGCATAATATTTGAAACTTAACCCAACTAGTCCCTCGACATAACATTTCGATCATTCCCGTTAATAAACAGTTATTAAAAAAAATATTGGACTAAATAAGTAATTCAAAAAAATGTATAACGGGACACGGGCTTTACAGAATAGCAATTATACTTTGCCTATTCCATACATTAAATATGAATAGCAATTCTATTTTGCCTATTCACATCTCAATCAGAATAGCAATTATACTTTCCCTATTCCATACATTCAATATGAATAGCAATTCTACTTTGCCAATTCACTTCTCAACCAGAATAGCAATTATACTTTGCCTATTCCCTACATTCAATATGAATAGCAATTATACTTTGCCTATTTCATTTCTCAATAAGAATAGCAATTATACTTTGCATATTCCATACATTCGATATGAATAGCAATTTTACTTTGCCTATTCATTTCTCAATCAGAATAGCGATTATACTTTGCATATTTCATACATTTCCTAGTATATGTGAGTATCAACTCAAAGCACATAACAACTCATCTCATACTCTTAATCGAGTTATATGTGTGTTCATACTGAGAGGATAAAATTCTAATTAGTTATAATTATCCCTTGTCAAAATTATCTGAAAATACACTAGTTACCGGAACATCAAAAACTTCCCGGACACCACAAACTATCCGGACATCAAAACTTACCGGACATTAAACTATCCGGACACCAATACTATTCGGACATGGTGTCCGAGTATTCTATTCGGAAACTACCGAAATCCGGGAACAATCCGGAACTAGTATCCGGGAAACTCAAGTTACCGGATACTTTCGTAATACATACCAGAAACATATGCAATCCGGATGACGTCCGGAAACCAAAGTAAAACGGATGCCATCCAGTAAACTATTTATCCGGAAACTTAAGTGATTACCGGATATTTTCTCTATTAAGGTTTTACCGGACACCTCTGAAATGGAATTACCGGATACTAACAAAATCGTCCGGTAACTTCGATCTGGACATCGATTTTTGCCCTAAAACTCACTGCAATCCATTTCTCAATCGACTTCTTACCATCACAGTATTTCTAAAGCATTTAGACCGTTTACAACCATATATTTCATCCAATTTCAACTGAAACTAATTGGATAGGAAGATGAACTCACCTGTAGAACTGGAACTCGATGAACCAAAATCAGAAATCCAAATCTCAATCTCTCTTTCACCAACACGAATCAGAAACCTAATTAAAGAGTGGATTACTTTGTGACAACAATTCTTATGGAACGAACTTGAAGGAATCAATTGGATTTCCTTACCGAACAAAAATGAAGAACTCGAATTTCCTTACCGAACAAGGATTTGAGATAATATCTCAAATTTCCAGCCGACCCAACTATATGTATATCCAAACTTTCTCACTTACTCAATTTAACCCAAAATTTTAGCCAAACTACACCTTCAACCCTTCAACTTTAAATTATAACATAACGTTTTAAAATAACGTTTTCTCATTATTTAAGCGTTCTCCCAAAATGTACAATAATTATGGAAATTTTGGGGTGTTACATTTGTTTATGCCAAAAAATACACAGAGGATATAATCTAAGGTTTGCTTGTGGAACTTTAACAACTAAATGTCAACCACCTTGAAATAAACACGATAAAGATAGTGAAATAAGAACACAAAGACAAAGGAATTGGTGACGCGAAAAAACCCTTAAACGAGAGAAAAAACCGCAGACGATAAAGGAGATCGTCGATGCACTATGGACGTCAATCATGGACGTCGTCCTTTTAAACAATTACAATGATACAGATAATATTAATGCGATGGATGTGGAATTTAGTAATCAATGGATATTTTCTGCTTGCTAGGATTTTCTGAGGATTCTTCGTGTGTTGTTTCTGGTGATCTTCTGGCCTGTTATAGTTAATCCGCTGGATAGGACCAACGGTCAACTTTAACTGCCAATAAATGACGAAAACCGTTGTCATCAACATGTCCGAACGTTGGTTTTACGTTATGACCTTATGGATTAATGATCGCATGCATCTTTATCCCCACAATAGAAACCATACGTAATGGTCGATGTAATAAATGAACGTTGTTAGTATAACAATGTTGAAGGAATCTTCGATCGAGGGTACATAATCATCGATGTGTCAACGTTAACCATGACCATAGGTAGTATGATCGTCGTTCGTATGAACCTAGTTACTGACGTACTATAGTCATTGATTGAAGAAAGAGTATAATCGTGTTTTTATCCATTTAGCTTACAATTTTGACATGTCAAACAATGCATACAATCCCTTTGGAATATCTGAATTTGATAAGGCTCAAGATTAAAGACCATGGTCACATATATTATTTTACTTAATAAATTCTTCGCTTATAAAATAAAAAGATTGATATGATTCAAGAGGACAATGTTGTTGTTGTTATGGTTTTTACATTTAAGTCCATAGGCCCGTTTCTTTATTGGACTCCGACAAAATAAATCAAATTCTTTTGTTTAATTTTAATTAAATTAATCAAAACAAATTAATGATAGTTAAAATGAATAACAAACATAATTTAATTGATAAAAATATATAGTCGTTTAAATAAACAAGGTTTAAGTATGTAATTGAAAACAATTCTATAATTTAATGAACATTTTATTTATTTTGCTTTTAAATTTTGAATTGTTAGATTTCTCTTAAGAAAGTAACAAGTCCATTTTTGCTGAAAGTAGTTTTGGGATATGTCTTCTATTCCTATTCAGGAGGGAGTTAAGGAACTATATATGGTAAACAGATTGACAGTAATACATTCCTTCTATGTTGGTTTGGTGATATCGGTGTCCCTTATACGCCCCCGCAAGATGGAGGATCCATCGGATACGCCAATCTTGGATCGGTTACGTAGAAAAGGTGCTTTTGTCAACGGTTTAGTGAGCATGTCAGCAAGTTGGCCGCGCGAGCTGACGTAAAGAACACGTAGGAGGCCAGCTGATACTTGTTCCCTTACGAAGTGATAGTCAAGAGCAACATGCTTCATGCGTGAGTGGTAGACCGGATTTGCACTTAGATACATAGCACCGGTGTTGTCACAAAATAAGGTCGGTATGTGGTTATTAGTAACACCCAGTTCTGTAAGTAAGTTTTTAATCCACATGAGCTCAGCGAAGGCGTTGGCCAAGGCCTTATACTCGGCTTCGGTAGATGAACGAGAGACCGACTTTTGCCGTGTAGATTTCCATGAAATTATGTTGGTGCCAAGGTAGAGGATATACGCTGTAGTGGACCGACCAGCATCATTAACCCCACCCCAATCAGAATCTGAAAAGGCCGAGAGAGTGAGAGGAGAGTTACGGTTAAGAAAGAGGTCGTGATGAATGGTGCCTTTTAGGTAACGAAGGACACGTTTGAGAGTCTGCCAGTGGGTTTGGCGAGGAGCATGCATGAATTGAGAGAGTTTGTTGATGGCAAAGGATATATCGGGACGAGTGAAGGCAAGGTATTGGAGAGACCCAACAAGCTTACGGTAGGGAGTGGCATCAACCGAAGGAGATGGATCGTTAGGAGACAAGGATTCTGTGGCACAAAGAGGGGTGAGAACATCTTTTGCACCGTCCATGCTAAATTGGTGGAGAATGTCTTGGATGTGACGATGTTGAGACAAGAAGAGACCCGTAGGTGTAGGAATTACTTCAACACCCAGAAAGTGATGGAGCATTCCTAGATCCTTAACCGAAAACTGGTTGCTCAAGGCCTTGATAAAGTGGTCAAGGAACTTGGTATCATTGCCCGTGAGGACAATATCATCAACATAAACCATAAAATAGCAAGTTGTGTTTTGGTGTTGCTAGATGAAGAGAGATGCATCGGCCAAAGACTTTCGGAATCCAAACCGAAGAAGGAAGGTGGTGAGCTCAATGTACCAAGCTCGAGGAGCTTGTTTTAGACCATATAAAGATTTTTTGAGTTTGCAAATGTGATGAGGAAATTGAGGGTTAACATATCCCGGTGGTTGAGTCATGAAGACATCCTCATGAAGTGTCCCATGAAGAAAAGCCTTGTTAACATCTAATTGCCTTAACGACCAATTTTTGGAGAGAGCAATGGAAAGAATGGTACGAATGGTGACGGGTTTTGTGACTGGGCTAAAAGTATCGAAATAGTCTTTGCCATATTGTTGAAGAAAGCCTTTTGCGACGAGACGAGCTTTGTATTTGGCAATGGAACCATTAGGATTACGTTTGATGCGAAACACCCATTTGCAGCCAATCGGTGTGTGAGAGTTGGGAGGTACAAGTTCCCAAGTTTGATTTTGGATAAGAGCATTAAACTCTGAATCCATAGCACTTCGCCATTGGGGGTCTTTGGATGCTTGGGTGTGAGTTGTGGGTTCAAGGGTAGGTGGTAGGGGGTGGAGAGTGGTGGTGTTAACAAGGGTGGGATTGAAGTATTTGGTGTTTGGTTTTCTTGTTCGTTGTGGTCGCGGGTTGGATTGAGGGGGAGGTGAGGGTGTAGTAGAGGTGGAGATGGTGTCATTTGGCGATGAGATAGTGGGTGAGGATGGAGAAGATGAAGTGGCTGGTGAGGGAATGGAGGTGGTTTCAGTGAGGTTAGTATGAGAAGGATCGAGTGAGGGTTCGGAGTTTTGGGTGGATGTGGATAGTGTGGTGGTAGGGGAAGTAGGGATAGAGGATTGATGCATGGGAGTGGGAGTGGAAGTGGTATTTGCATGGGTGGGAAACAGGGAGACGTGAGTAGCAGGAGGTGTGGTTTTAAGGGGTAGTGGTGTGGGGTGTATAGTGGATAGAAAGGAGTCGGTTGTGGGTAGTGTAGATGTTGGTTGTAAGTCTGTTTTGAAAGGGAACACATGTTCAACAAACTCAACATGACGGGAATGGTAAAGGCGGTGAGAGGTGGGATCATAGCACTTGTATGCAGATTTGGAGGAGGAGTAGCCAAGGAAGATGCACTTGGTGGATCGGGGATGTAGTTTGGATGAAGCATATGGACGCAACCACGGAAAACACAGGCAACCAAATGGTTTGAGTTTTGTGTATGATGGCGAAGTGTTGTATAACTGGTCATAAGGTGATTTGAATGCAAGGATTTTTGTGGGGAGACGGTTGATGAGGTGGACCGTGGTTGCGAATGCGTGGGACCAAAAGGTTAGTGGTAAATTTGCGTGATGGAGAAGCAATAAACCGGTTTCTACAATGTGTCGATGGCGTCTTTCGGCGACACCATTTTGCTCCGGTGTATGTGGGGGAGTTGTGAAGTGAGAGATTCCATTTTGTTGAAGATAAGGAATGAGTCCAATATATTCGCCGCCGTTGTCTAAGAAAAGTGAGACTAGGGGAGTGTGAAAAAACTTTTCAACTAATGTTTTGAATTGAGGAAATAAGATAGAGACATCCGATTTCCGTTTCATCGGGTAAAACCAAGTGTATTTTGAATAAAAGTCAACAAAGATGACATAGTAGGTATAGCCATCATTTGAGGTTTGGACTGGGCCCCAAACATCCGAGTACACAAGTTCCAAAGGTTTGGAGATTTTAAAGGACTTCTCACCAAAGGGCATTTTATGACTTTTATTAATAGAACAAGCATCACAATGAAACAAAGTACTGGACATTTTATTATGACAAAGTCCTAAATTCTTAAGTAAGAGTTTAAGAACTTTGATGGATGGATGTCCAAGCTTGTGATGCCAGGAGAGGATTGACTCGGGTGTCTTTGTGGTGGAATTGATTTGTGGCAGACAGCGAGGAGAATGGATGGCTGCATAGTAGACATCGTTAACGTTCACTCCCCGCATGAGATGCGCCCCCGTGCGAAGATCCTTAACCAAAAAATGATAAGGGAAAAATTCAACCGAGACATTGTTAGATTTACAAAGCTTTGCCACGGAGATAAGATTATTACGTAAGTGAGGAACAAGGAAGACATTTTGTAAGTTTAATGAACGAGAAGGAGTGGGAAGTGTGGTGTGACCGGTGTGAGAGATGGGAAGAGTTTTACTATTTCCTAACACGATTTCATCCGGCCCTCCGTATTCTAATAGGGTGTGTAAAGAGGAGCGGTCGGAGGTCACATGATGGGATGCCCCGCTGTCAAACATCCATGGTGATGTCGGTGTCGGTGTAGCAGCCGTGGAGTAGTTGATCATCGGAGTTGATGGTGGAGCTGAGGAGATAGTAACGTTGTTTTCTTGGAGAAACCGTGCCAACTTTCTGCGGTCTTTAGTGTCATGACCTGGAATGTTACAAAATTGACAAAACAAAGAGTTATGGTTACCGCGTGAAGTAGAGTTAGACCCACTATTTTGAGATTTGTTATTCCGTGGCCCAAAGTTAGTAGGCCGATTGGGATTTCGTGAGTCATAACCAGTGCGTCCCGTGTAACGAGAGGGATGTTTCTGTGTGTAATTAACAGTAGCGATGATGGGTGCCGACTGGGTTTCTTGTAAAGATCGTTCATAATCCACAAGTTTTGCAAAAAGATCTGGAAAAGTGAGCGGTGTTTCCCTCACTTTTAGGGCAGCAGTTATGTGCTTGTAATCGTCTCCTAGTTGGGTTAGGATGTGAACGATTAGGTCTTCATCATCAATTGGAGCCTGTGCCAAGGCTAATTCATCAGCAATACCCTTCATCTCGTGAAGGAATTCAGCCATCGGTCTTGTGCCTTTGGGGTTCTTAGCAAGTTTTGATTTTAGGGAGATGATACGGGATCTGGAAACACTAGCATAGCTGTCGGTCAGGAATTGGAATACCTGACGAGCGGTCTCTGCGGAGGAGACGATAGGTTGAATGGTGTCGGAGCAGCTGCCGAGAAGAGCACCGAGAAGGATTTGATCTTGACGGTACCATGCTTGATAAAGTGGATTGGACTTGCCGTCAAGGGTCTTTGGTGGTGGTTCGGTTAAGCCGTCGACATATTTGTTGAGACCAATGAGTGTAGATAGAACCTGTTTTCTCCATACTGGGAAGTTGGTTGATGTGAGTTTGATAGGAAAGTGGGTGTGTGTAGTGATTTCAACAATGGTGTTGGACATGATTGAAAACTGAAAAAATAATTGCAGGATCGTGAGAGCTCAGAGGAGCAGAGAGAGCTCTGATACCATATAGTGTTTTAGAAAGTATTGCTGTAAAATCGTTTCTCTATTGCATACAATATCAAGCCATTTATAGGCACATTACAACAAGGGAATTGAGTAATTATAGGAGGGAGTTAAGGAACTATATATGGTAAACAGATTGACAGTAATACATTCCTTCTATGTTGGTTTGGTGATATCGGTGTCCCTTATAGAAAGTAGCAGCAGTGAGAAAAAGGTAGACTTGGTCGACTATCTTGGCTCAAGTGATAATCTTGGCATTCTCATCACTGGGGTGAGAACTGTGATAAATGGGCAAGGGTGGTTCCGATATCGTTAAACGCAAAAAGAAAATTCAGATTTTTACAAGGGGCCATCCCACGGCTAAAGTCCGTAGAAAAGCTTGAAGATTGGGTGGCGGTACACTCAATGCCCGGTGCATGGCTACTTAATACAATTGAGCCATCCTTACGATCTACTTTATCCTTTGTCGTAGTACTATTATGATGCTCGAGCGTTGTGGACACACCTTAAAAAACAGCATCGCTTGGGGACTACAAACAAGGTAAAAGCAAACGGGTGTCGGCTTATTTTTGTCGCTTTACAATTTGGGATGATCTAGTAACATACACCAAAGTCCCTGTGTGTAAATGTGGTGGATGCAAATGTAGTATTGATAACCAGGTAGCCACACTAAGAGAAGAAGATTATCTTCGTCACTTACTTATTGGGCTTGATAGTGCATATGCATCGGTGCGATCTAACTTACTCGCACAAGATCCTTTACCAAATATTGCTCGAGCATATTAGCAAGGACAAACCGGTCGTAGGATCGGGTGATTCCAAACAATTAACCACAAAGAATAAGCCTACTATGAAAACAAGGGATGTTGAGCAAGTAGAAGAAGGTGGCAAATTGTGTAATTGATTTTGTAATCTCTAGGATAGAATTTCTATTTCTCAAATTGTGTATATATACTCCATAGTGGTTAATGTAAGAAACAAGTCAATTCAATTAAAAATTATAATATATGCTAATATGGTATCAAGAGCATAAATGATTCATTTTTTACTTTTTTCTCCTTTGCTACCCACAATGGTGCTCTTCTCCTTGTTTTTTTTCTTCCCTTCCATATTCTACTTTCTTTCCATGGCACCCAATGATGAATCTACTATTCCTAACACTATAGAATCTACCAAACATTTCATCACCATTTATCTTTCCTATATCCTTAAACTCACTCCTATAAACTACATTTCTTGAAAACCCAAGTACCCTCCTTAGCTATGATTTATATAAAATTCATAGATGGCTCTTACCCCTCTCCGTAAAAAAATGCTTACCAACAACAATACCACTACAATCAATCCCTTTTACACCACTTGGTTCCTTCAAGACAAACTCATATGTGGAGTTCTTGTCAGAACACTTTCTAGCCAAATCGCCCATTTCATCCCTCATTGTCCTACCACCTATGATGCATGGAAAACTCTTGATAAGACATATGCCAATCCCTCCAACGGACATCTTAAACAGATAAAAGATCATATTCATAATATTACCAAGGGCACTCGTTCCATCTCTTAATATATGCAGAAAATCAAGAGTTGTACCGGTCAACTAGCATCTCTTGGTCACCCTCATGGATCCGATGACATCGTTGCTAAAGTCCTTGACCAACTTAATGAGCCCGACTATGAGAATGTTATCAATGTCGTTCAAAGCCATGAGAACCCAACCACATATGATGAGTTACATGAGAAACTCATCAACCATAAACTCTACCTTAAACACAAATCCAACTACTCCTTAAACCCCTTACCTACTACTATCAACCATGTTGCTAAACACCAAAACTGCCACTACCAAACCACTATCACCAAAACCTTGGTCCTTCTAATAACGACCTTCTTCCTACTCCTAACCAACCTACCTACCCTCATTCTATACGATCACCTCAAACCTTCAAAGGTAGATGTCAATGAAGTCGAAACCAAGGTTATTATGTCTCACAATGCCATGTTTTTCTCCACCAACCACTCCTCTAACCCACTCATGGATTCATCTCCTAATCAATCTTGCAAAAGTCACAAATCCCCCCTGCCTCATGCTTATGCTGGCATAACTACCAAATCTCAGTAATCTTGTTCTTCACTTTTCTTATGATGGCACCGAGGAACTCATCATTGGAGATGGATCGGTCCTAGATATCTCTCATATCTGTTCAACTTCTCTTCTTACTCCTACTAATAAATTTAATCTTTCTAATATACTTCATGTGCCTTCTATTTCTCGAAATATTATTTCTATTTCTAAATTTTGCCATGATAATAACCTTTCTATCACTTTCTTTCCTACTTCATGTATTGTGAAGGATCTTCGCACGAAGGAACCTCTTCTTTTAAGGTCCAACTAAATCCAATATCTATGAATGGCATGCTACTCGTCTTGCTATCTACTCTATCACTCTAACATCTACAACTGAGTGGCGTCATTAGGCCACCCATCTCATTCTATTTTACGTCATATTGGCAAGGTTTTTTTTAATTTAAACATTCCAAAGTCCGTTTCTTTTCATTGTAACTCGTGTGATTGCAGTAAGATCCATAAATTGTCCTTTTTATCAAAATACCATCGAGTCTAAAGGGCTAGTTGATGTTATTTATAGTTATGTTTGGACTTTCCCCACCATATCTTATGACAGTTACAAATATTATCTTATATTTGTTGACCACTACTCAAAATATGTGTGGTTTTATCCACTTAAACACACAAATGATGCCACTGGTGTTTTTCATAAATTCAAACTCTTGGGTGAAAATACTTTCAATTCCCCATAATTACAATTTTTAATGATAATGGTGTCGAATATATTGGTTTACGTCTAACCCTTGAGGCTCATGGCATCATCACTCATTTAACTTCCCCTCCTCATACGCCCGAACACCATGGTTATTCGGAGCATTGTCACTGTCACATTGTTGAAACCGGTGTTCCCTTCCTTACTCACTCTTCTATGCCGCATAAATATTGACCCGTTGCTTTTGTTACCACTTGCTATCTAATCAATCGTATGCCAACTCTGTTTGGACTCTTGTCAACCCCCCCCCCCCCAGCACAAGCGTGATGTAGGGTGTTGTCCTATGTAAAGGTTGGACCGTAAGAGAAGGAACAAGGGTTTGGGTAGACTTTTCGTGAAGAGGTCAACGACATTCAATTTACTTAGGACGAACTTGGTAACGAGGTGTCCGAGTTGAACCATTTCGCAGATGAAGTGGTAATCAAGTGTTTTAGCTCGTTTATACATGGGCCACATGATTTTCAGGGATGAAAAGGGCACTGTTTTTGTCGTAGAGAAGTGTTGGTGGTTGTTTAACCGGTAGTCGAAGCTCCATAAGAATATTGGTTAGCCATACCACATCGACAACCATATTGACAAGCGCACGGTATTCAGATTCGCAGCTTGAGCAGGTGATTGCTCGTTGCTTATTTGAACTACATGTAACAAGATTTGGACTCTTATGATATTAACATATACAATCATATAGTAACTAAAATACGTTTTATTATAAATTACACCATTATAATTGTCTCTTCAATATCTTTAAAATTAGTCTAATGTTGATTGTTTTTAGATTTAATCATATTATTAAATATCAATGTATCATAGATACGTACAAAATTTATGACTTAATTTTAATATGTGATAACGCCACCTTTTGGCGTTATTTTCAGTTCTCAAACCAACGAGATTGGCTTGTATTCAAGTAAAAATGCGTGTATTTTACGGTTTATCTAGTGAACTATGCAGGTTAGCTAAAAGGCTGCATTTCTCGAGAAAGAAGCTAAAAAGAGCCCAAAACGAGTCAAAACGAAGCCTAACGGGAGCCCAAAAGCCAAGCCCAAGACCCGCGACCGAACCAGGACCCGACCCGCGAACCATAAATCGACCCACACAGCAAAAAGCATACGCGCGACTTAGCCCGCGACTTGCAAGTCGCGTAACTCACTGTTTGTCGAAAATCAGTATTTTATTCCGGGGTTTAGGTCATTATTCGATATCATTCTTACGGCAGACGATCGGGAGCAGTTCAGGGGCGACTTTGGGCGATTTTTCGGAGTCCTCAAAGCTACGTTAGAGAGCCGATCACGGATACATTCATCACGGAACGTAGAGACGAACACGAGAGGAGGGAGTTTTCATCACTTGTTATCACAATTTCATCTTTCACATTTGATCATGTTTACATACACTTTTGCACCTTTTTCTCTTATGTTTGAATCCACCACCGACATGAACTAACCGGTTCATGTTGGGGGTTGGAATGAATGTGGTTTAAACTTGTAAACAGATGACTTGAAACCTTTATCAGTTTTCCTCTTTAATGAATGAATGCAATTTTGTGTTTAATGCTTTTGTGAGATTAGCTACCTTACAATTGTCTTATTGTTTTCAATTAATGTTCGAGAGAAGTAATTGAGAAATACAATTAGAAATTGCATGTTTAAGGTAAGAAAGGATAGAGATATACCGAGTAAATCTTAGTCCCGTTTGAATCTTAAGCTTAATGCGTTTTGAACCCTATATGTTGAGATCGAAAGATAAAACTATTGTTTTCAAAATAGAAATCACGGTTGTTTGAAAAAGGAACCATGCTTTGCAGATAAAATCGGTGTAACTCGAGAGAGAACAACGATTAGATCAAGATTGGGCATTCATTGATAGGAATAACTAGTAGTTGAGTTGAGTCAGACGTTTGTATGTGAGAACCATTGGATTTCCAACCCTCAACTTTTCTCTCTATCAAAGTCTTCAAAGCTGTTCTGTTTGTCTTGTGTTTGATTTGATTTTATTTAGTACAATTAAGTGGTCTAAAACCAATCTCTTAATTTGACAGTTCAGTTAATAGAATTTATAGTAATTGTGATACTTAGTTCCTAGTTCCCCGTGATTCGATACTCGTACTTTCTCAAGTACTATTACTTGACTTCGACCCGTACACTTGCGGTAAGATTCGCGGGGTGTCAAATCCCCGTGTCAAGTTTTTGGTGCCGTTACCGGGGAACTAGTTGTAGCTAATAGCACTAACATCTATACGCACTATTAGATTGGGCATTTTCTTTTCTTGTTATTTTTCCATCACTTTCAGTTTTCGGATTATTGAATTTACTGTCTTCTTTTCAGGTACCACTTGGTTTATGCCAAGGACGACCCGAGGAAAAAAGATCGAACAATTTGATCCGGAGATCGAAAGAACCGCTCGTCGGCTGCGTAAGGAAGCGAAAGCCAAAAGGAATCTAAAATTCGAGATGTCCGACGACAAGAGACCACCTCCGCGCAATGATCCTCCACCTCGCCGCAACAATCCACCACCACCTCCGGAAAGAGTTCCGATGCGGTCATTTGCCGATCCTAATGTGGCGGCCGCACGGATAGGCATTCAACCACCTACCACTGCGGCTAACTATTTCGAGATAAAGCCGAGCACCATCGTAATGGTGCAGCAAAATCAATATGGAGGAGCACCGACCGAAGATCCTCACGCTCATCTCCGGACTTTCGAGCGCATTTGTAGCACCTTCAAGATCAACGGGATGGAGGAGAACGCAATCAAACTGAGGCTGTTCAGTTTTTCATTAAAAGGTCGAGCTGAAATATGGATAGAAAGCCTACCGTCAGATCAGATCACTACTTGGGCACAGTTGAAAGCAGCCTTCCTCCAAAAGTTTTTCCCACCGAGCAGAACCGCCCAACTAATGGCGGAGATCACCCATTTTTCTCAATGGGATCAGGAAAAGTTATATGAGGCTTGGGAGCGTTATAAGGACATGATCAAGAAGTGTCCTCATCATGGGCTACAGGGCTGGGTCATCATCCAGACCTTCTTCAGTGGACTCCATCCGCAATTTAAGAACGACATCACGGCTGCCGCAGGTGGAGCACTAATGAACAAGTCGTATGAGGAAGCGTGCGAGCTGATTGAGAACTTGGCCGAACATAGTTTCTCCACTCCGAGATCAGCGGTAAGACGAGTTGCAAGTGTCCAAGAGAGTAATGAGCTGAATGAACTGAAAGCTCAACTGCATTCATCACAAATCAGATGAATAGAGGAATTCTGGAAGCACCCGAGCAAATCCAGTATATGCAAAACCGGAATCATCAGCCGAGAAACGACCCGTTCTCCAACACGTATAACGAAGGGTGGAAAAAGCACCCAAATTTCTCGTGGAGTCAACCCGGTCAACAGCCAGGTAATTTTTCTAACTCTTCAAATCCTTCTAATGCTAATAATGCTTATCGTCCTCCAGGGTTTAATCAAAGAAACGAAGGACCAACTGGAGAGAAGAAACCGGGGCTGGAGGAGATGATGATGAAGTTCATGTCGAAAATAGACAGCACGGTTGGAGAGCTAGCAAGCACTGTGAACACGGTGAAAACTGCAACTGATCAGAATACAGCTGCAATCAAGATCCTCGAAAGGCAAGTAGGGTAGATCTCCGAGGCCCTACAAAACCGACCTTCCGGCACGTTCTCGAGCCAACCCGAAAAGACTAACCGGGAACATTGCAATGCCATCTATCTGAGAAATGGCAAAGAACTGAATGGGAAGCCAGCAAGGGAAGTCGAGCCTGAGGAAAAAGGGGTTGAGAAGGTAAAGGAAGTTGAATCTGAAGAAAGCGAGGAAAGTGAACCGAAGAAGAAAGAAGTGACACCACCGGTCAAGCCGGCAATACCGAGAGTACCTTACCCGAGCAGGCTGAAAGCAAATAAGGATCAGGTCAATTTTTCTAAATTTATTGAAGTATTTAAAAAGCTAACGATCAATATCCCTTTTGCAGATGCTCTCACCCAAATGCCCTCTTACATGAAATTCATGAAAGAGATCCTTTCCAAAAAGAGGGCGATCGATCATCAATCCACAGTTACACTCACTGAAGAGTGTAGTGCCATCTTCCAGAATAAGCTTCCCCAGAAGCTCAAAGACCCAGGGAGTTTTTCAATCCCTATTCAAATTGGGGATCTTAGTTTTAATAAAGTGTTATGTGATTTAGGGGAGAGTATTAATTTAATGCCGTTATCTGTTTTCAGGAAACTCGGATTGGGAGAGGTGAGCCCAACATACATGACACTCAAGCTCGCGGACAGATCAATAAGGTATCCATACGGGGTGATTGAAGACGTGCTGATCAAAGTTGGTAAGTTCTACTTCCCGGTAGATTTCGTGGTCATCGACATAGATGAAGATGAGGAGGTCCCGTTGATTTTGGGACGATCATTCTTAGCCACGAGCCGAGCTTTGATTGATATGGAAGAGGGTGAGATCACGTTCAGAGTTGGCGGTGAGAACGTGAGGTTCAAGTTGCTGGAAAGAAGAAGTGGTGAAAGAGAGGAAGGAGTAGAGAAGTCCGCGAAAAACCGTAAGTGTGGACGGTACAATTCTGCGGATACGGAGCCAAGTTGAAACCGCACAGTCGTGCCACGACTTTAAATACGGCGCTGGGTGGGAGGCAACCCACCAAGGTTTATTTCCTTTTAGTATTTTTAGTTTAAGTGTGTTTTTTTTATTTCCGAAAAGCCATAAAAAATCGAAAAATCGAAAAAAGCCAAAAATATTTTGAAACAGGGACATACGCGGCTTTACACGCGGTTTGTATACCGCGCAGCAAGCCGCGGGACCCTCTGTTGGTTTTCTGAAACAGTAGGTTACGCGGTTTGCCACGCGACTTGCAAGTCGCGGGCTAAACCGCGTAAGTCCCTGTTGCGTCGTTTTGTTTTTCGTGCAGTTTTTATTCCTTCCTTGCTTTGTATGTTTCTTTTCCAGTACTTTGTCTTGTGCTTTGTTTTTCTTTGTTTTGTTTTGCATGTTCTCTCCGTCTCCTCCAATTGATGCTCAACCAGTCAAGAATCCTCCGGCCGGGCAAAACAGGTATGTTCTAACTCCTTCTGCTAAACGAGTGGTGTATGATGTGTTAGTCTATTCCTGGTTACACGAGATGCATCAAACCTAAGTTTCACTTAGGTTTGGGGTGCCTCAATATTTCAACATCTACACACTCAATTATTTAGACCCTGTGCAAACCTCGGTTTTACCGAGGTTTGGGGTTGGCTTTTATTTGGCAAACCTAGGCCACGGCCTAGGTTTGGGGTGCCCATATTAGAAATTTTGGATTTTCTTTTGCTTGCTATGTAATGCCTTGCCCGTCCTTTTGATAACTGTAATAACTGCACAATGATTGAGTCGCATCACCTACCACTTTGCTTGCACATTGGGGACAATGTGTGGGTAAGGTTTGGGGTTGCCCAATCGGGCCCAAGCTTATGCACGTAGATTTCCTACATTTCTGAGTATTTAGATCACATTAGCCAAAAAAATTTGTTTTGAATGATTGAGACCAACCATTGTGGGAAGAATCTTGTGATAGTGACGTGACCGTTAGGGAAGGACCGGGAAAGGACATGACTAAGGACATTAGTGGAGACCACCCGATAGTGAGATTTTGAGCCTAAAAGACGTTTTTCATTTCGAGGGATTCATACACTTAATTCTTATACACTTTTCGAATTCCTTGTCGTGAATGTAGAATGATCTCGCTACATTATTGTATTGAGTAGCAAAGACGAACATCGGGACATTAGATAAGGGTAAAGTAGACTATATCATGTGGACCTTCAGATATGATTCCAGGCATCTAGTTTTTGTTAAACTATTTTTAGCTAGCGTTACCTTTTACCCTTTTGTGTGTACCCATAACCCCCTTTGCAGCCAAACACGCACCTTAATTCTTTCTAAACCCACCATTATACCTTGAGCCAAAAGCCTTAGCCAACCCTTATCCGAAAGTGTGTCAATCGGAAGCAATAATGAACTACTAGAGATAGAGCAGAAAAGAAAGAATTCCGGCCAGTCATGAGAATGAAATGGGTCAATGTAACCCGAGAAGTAGAAAAGATGACCAATGAAGTCCCAACTTGAATATATATATATATATATATATATATATATATATATATATATATATATATATATATATAAATGCAGTTAGCTAGTATTAGCAGCAGCTAAATAAGAGAGTCAAAGCGACTCCAATAGTGACAAAGAGGGCCAAATGATAGAGGCTGAAGTAGAAAGTTCGGAACTGCCAATGATTGACACGACAAGGATCTTTGAACCAATTTACCCTTCATTTCTCACCCATAGCCCCAGCCCCATTACAACCCGTGTAAAGACCTGGATGATCTTTTGGAAAATGTGATTACGGTTTACGACTGCCTTTACTGATATTCCCTGTCTTGCTATTTGAATTCTTTCTGAGATCAAACCTTTGGACATTTGTGCGTCTTTCTTTAGAGTTGTCATGTAATAATTTGAGTATTTATGTACATAACCTCCGTAAACATGACAACACGAGCGATAACCTAGGTTCGAGTGCAAAGAGAGTATCCCGTGAGGTAGGGTCAAGGCGAAATGTTTTTCCCTAGTATGTTTGGACTTAGTCTAACCTTAACGTAATCGGAACAGTCACGAGTTCAACTCCCAATGGAAGGTCATAGATCAAACGAAATAAGAATGAGGCGAGAGTGAGATAGACATTCACGGGTATGGGGAATCACCGATGCAACACTTGGTACCGATTGGGAATTGTGCAGTCATTACTAAATTCACCGTGTGCTTTTATTCTATTTTATCGCTAATTTGCTTGGGGACAAGCAACGCTCGGTTTGGGGTTGTTGATAACGCCACCTTTTGGCGTTATTTTCAGTTCTCAAACCAACGAGATTGGCTTGTATTCAAGTAAAAAGGCGTGTATTTTACGGTTTATCTAGTGAACTATGCAGGTTAGCTAAAAGGCGGCATTTCTCGAGAAAGAAGCTAAAAAGAGCCCAAAACGAAGCCTAACGGGAGCCCAAAAGCCAAGCCCAAGACCCGCGACCGAACCAGGACCCGACCCGCGAACCATAAATCGACCCACACAGCAAAAAGCATACGCGCGACTTAGCCCGCGACTTGCAAGTCGCGTGGCAAGTCGCGTAACTCACTGTTTGTCGAAAATCAGTATTTTATTCCGGGGTTTAGGTCATTATTCGATATCATTCTTATGGCAGACGATCGGGAGAAGTTCAGGGGCGACTTTGGGCGATTTTTCGGAGTCCTCAAAGCCACGTTAGAGAGCCGATCACGGATACATTCATCACGGAACGTAGAGACGAACACGAGAGGAGGGAGTTTTCATCACTTGTTATCACGATTTCATCTTTCACATTTGATCATGTTTACATACACTTTTGCACCTTTTTCTCTTATGTTTGAATCCACCACCGACATGAACTAACCGGTTCATGTTGGGGGTTGGAATGAATGTGGTTTAAACTTGTAAACAGATGACTTGAAACCTTTATCAGTTTTCCTCTTTAATGAATGAATGCAATTTTGTGTTTAATGCTTTTGTGAGATTAGCTACCTTACAATTGTCTTATTGTTTTCAATTAATGTTCGAGAGAAGTAATTGAGAAATAGAATTAGAAATTGCATGTTTAAGGTAAGAAAGGATAGAGATATACCGAGTAAATCTTAGTCCCGTTTGAATCTTAAGCTTAATGCGTTTTGAACCCTATATGTTGAGATCGAAAGATAAAACTATTGTTTTCAAAATAGAAATCACGGTTGTTTGAAAAAGGAACCATGCTTTGTAGATAAAATCGGTGTAACTCGAGAGAGAACAACGATTAGATCAAGATTGGGCATTCATTGATAGGAATAACTGGTAGTTGAGTTGAGTCAGACGTTTGTATGTGAGAACCATTGGATTTCCAACCCTCAACTTTTCTCTCTATCAAAGTCTTCAAAGTTGTTCTGTTTGTCTTGTGTTTGATTTGATTTTATTTAGTACAATTAAGTGGTCTAAAACCAATCTCTTAATTTGACAGTTCAGTTAATAGAGTTTATAGTAATTGTGATACTTAGTTCCTAGTTCCCCGTGATTCGATACTCGTACTTTCTCAAGTACTATTACTTGACTTCGACCCGTACACTTGCGGTAAGATTCGCGGGGTGTCAAAACCCCGTGTCAATATGTACATTTTATATCTTTATATCTTCAAAGGTAGAAGGTGATACTACACATTTTTAGTATGCAAACATGTGCAACATACTTATTGGTTACGGATACAACCACCATCGTCCTCCAACAGGTTGCTATTGGATTGGGATGTTAACGGAAACCATTACGTAGAAGTGACATTAACACGAGAGTACCCAATGTCTATAATTACACCACAATAAAAACATTAAAAATTTATCAATACAACTACACAGATTACTTTGTATCATTACCGATTATATATGTACAAAGAACATTTAGATAATAATTTTACTCTTGAATATATTGATTTAAATTATTGATAACATCTTAAATATTATTTTATCTCTAATAACGTCTTCTATTTTATAAAATAATAATTAATCAATAACTTTAAAAAATAAATACAACTTCAATAGAATAATAATTATAAAGGTAATTTTTTAATATTAAAATATCATTAAATTTGTAGTATCAAAATATGTACCCTAATTGATATATTATTTTTTAATTAAAAGAATTAGGATATAAAATAGAATAGTAAATAGAAAAGTAAGATGAGTGAATATAAAAATACCAAAAAGGATTGAAAATAATAAATTCAAAAGGTATAAAGGTTCAAAGCATAAACTATAATAAGGGTTGTAACTGAAATTTAATTACATTATTTTGAGTGTAGTATTGTTATGTAGTGTAAGAAGGGGTATAGAAAAATTATATGTTTTAATTGGAGGGGTATGAAATGTGTCTATTATTGTGTGATTTGGGTTAAAATTGAAAATTTAATTACTTTATGTTAAGTGTAGACTTCTCTCTTTATAACACAAAATGTGTGTTTATTAGTGTGTGATTTAGGTTGATGTATTTTTTCATATCATGATGCGAGTTGGAGTTGGCCAACTTGGTCTTACATCAGAAAACTTAAATATCGTCATATTGTGTTAGTTATCTTTGAAAAAACTTAAATGAGTATGTGTTTTTTTTTGAAAGGCATCCAACTTTTATTAAAACACCACCAAACAAACCAAACAAGAGAGTATCAATGGCTACAGCAGCAGGAGCCGAAAAAGCGCAGCAACATAACCGAAACATACAATAGAATTATAACCAAGAAAAGCACACGAAACAGAAAAAGAAAACCAAAACGCATGCTGACGAGAACCTGGTTTGCGAGCGGCAAATAGTCCACGGCAGTAGCGAAGCTTCCAATCCACGACCATCTCCACCGAATCACGTTACCTGCCCCGACTTCAAACCTAGATCGCAACCCCCTAACTCCTACTGTATCGAATTTTCAGACCCAGGTTTTTCTCCCAAGAGTTGTACCCGAACAGCCGACCAAACAGACCCCATTCCCTCTACACGGCTGGATTCAACTGCCAATCCGACCAAATCAGCGATCCCAATTTGCCCCTTCTCTTTATCCATTCAAACGTCTTTATTTGAAATTCGAAGAACAAATCCTCAATTTTGCTCTTCTCTTTTTCGAACACCAATTTGTTTCTATGTGACCATATAAGGTAAAGAAAGCTCATAACACCGCTTCCCATAACGACCGCTTTCTATTGGCTTCCCTCGACGCTTTATCTTCTTGCAATAATTCTTCTAACGATTCCGCACCTTCAACGTTCCTCCTCTACCATTACCCGGTCATGTTCCATATCTTCTTTACCTCCCTACAACCCATAAGAGCATGGTCCACCGTTTCGGGCAACTCTCCACATCTTTGACAAAGGACCGAGTCCAAGTCGATTCTCATCCTCTCTAGTACCGATCGACACGGGATACGACTCAACCTTGCCCTCCAAATAAAGATACATATTTTCTTCGGGACCGTCGAATACCATCTCGTCTCCACAATATTACTTTCTCCATCCTCCCTAATCTCCTTCACTAATTTTCTAAGTTTCTTGACACTAAACAACTTCGATCATCCAATTTCCACACTACCCTATCGTTTCGATCTTTTACCGGCTTCCATTCTTGGAGTCTTCTTTCTAGTTGTTCCATTTCCCCGCATTCTCTACCTCGAGGCTCCCGTCTCCACTCCCATTTCCGATTCCACCGACCCATTCACCCCTTTCCAAAACTAAGGCGTTTTTGTTAGTTTCCAAGTTAAACAATCTTTGGAAATCACTTTGCAAAGCTCCATTTCCAGCCCAAGAATCCACCCAAAATTTCGATCCTGACCCGTCCCTAATCTCCTTACCAAACGAGTTCATGAATTACAACCCCAGTCTGTCCAATTCCGACTCCACCCTGATAATATTCCTCCACGTAGAACCTTGGCCTCCAAAGCCATTTTGCTGCCCCCTAAGCCCACCCTCTTCCCCATAGAGACTATTAATGACCTTAACCCACAACGACTCTTTGTCCGTAAGGAAGCGCCACCACCACTTACCCAAAAGACCCCAATTTGTCGATTGAAGCGTACCCAAATTCAACCCCCCCCCTTTTTTTTTGAAAGAACCCAAAGTTTTGACCCATTTAATCCACGTCACACTTTTTTCTCTCTTTCACCCCCTCCCCTCCCCCCCCCCCCCCCCCAAAAAAAAAGTCTATTTATAACACTCTCCAACTCTTTGATCATTCCACTCGGGGCACGAAACAACGAGAAAAAATATAAAGACAAGCTTCCGAGTACCGATTTAACCAAGGTTAATCTCCCTCCAATCGACATAATCCTTGTTTTCCACGATGCTAGTTTAATTTTTACCTTTGCGATTGCCGTTTTCTATGACTCCATCCTACTCATCAAGCCACCAACTGGAAGGCCGAGATAAGTGAATGGTATGGCACCCCATCCACAACCCAAGCTTCTTGCCCACGCTTGCACCTCTTCTTCTCTTACCCCAATCCCATAAATTTTGCTTTTACTAACATTGATCTTCAAACCTGAGGTCTCTTGAAAGCATCTAAGAATCTTCATAAGGTTTTTAAGGTTTACCAAACTCCATTTTCCAAAGAATACGACGTCATCCGCATATTGTAGATGCTAGACCGTTACCTCGTTCCTTCCCACTTTAATGCCTTTAAATAATCCCTTCTCCACCACCTCATCCGTTAGCCTATGAAGACTCTCGGCCACCACAAGGAAAAGGAAAGGGGCTAGAGGGTCCCCTTGTCTTAACCCTTTTTCCATCTTGAATTTCGTAGTCGGGGTCCCATTTATAAGGACCGACATAGATGCGGACTTTAGGCATGCCTTGATCCAATTCCTCCATTTGATCCAAACCCCATCGACTCCAAAGTGTCTAAGAGGAACGGTCATTCCACGCTAGTATGCTTTCACAAAATCCACTTTAAAAATCAAGCCACTTTTCTTTTTCTTTTTCACGAAGTCAACCACTTCATTTGCGATTAGAACTCCATCTAAAATGTAATGATCTTTGATGAACGCACTTTGAACTTTACTTATTACTTTCCCTATCACGGACGTCATCCTTTCCGCCAGAATCTTCGACACCACTTTATAATAGACACCAATCAAGCTTATAGGTCGAAATTCTCCTAACCCCGACGGGTTTGCGACTTTGGGGTCAATGATAAGAAAGACGAGTTACACCCCAACTAATTTCTTCTTTCTCCCAAAACCAAAGTAAAGCCTTTGACAAGTCATCCTTTATAATTCCCCAAAACCTTTTAATAAAAGTGAACGTAAAGCCATTCGGACCGGGTGCTTTGTTTCCTCCGCAACTTTTCACCGCGAACCATTTTTCCTCCTCCAAAAGCGGTCTTTCCAAAGAAGCGACTTTTTTCTCTATAAAGTTTTGCATATTTGTCTCCGCACATCCTCAGGGTATTCTTCTTCCTTTGCGACGAGAATTTCTCTTTAAAATAGTTGAACACATGCCTTTTTTTATTTTAAATGAGTATGTATACATGTATGCATGTATCAATGAGTAGATTACATATGATGGTAGAGAATACACAACACACCCACCCATTTTGTTTGTTTTTTTCCATTATCTTTTTTTGTTTTTAAGATAATGTTTTATGTTGAACAACAAATGATTCTATCCAATGTATTTTACCTCAAAATGATTTATTTATTTGATAAATACTTACATATAACTTTTTTTCTCCCAAATAATGCACCTGTGGGAGACTTTATCCCATTTTTTGGGATTAATTAAAAATGAGTAAGTTGAAAATAAGATTCAAATGAATGATTGGCAAGCACTATTATTATTATTATTATTATTATTATTATTATTATTATTATTATTATTATTATTATTATTATTATTTCGTATTATTATTATTATTATTATATTATAATTGCATTTAATTTAATCATGAAAGACCTTAACTTTTAGAATCTATAAGTGGACCGATTAATAATGTCTAATTCAACTTAAATTTATTTATACAAAGCTCGAAATACTTATTTTCTTGTCAAGATCACTGTTCTTATTATTTATCGGTGATATACGATTTAGATGTTATAAACACTTAAAAATTAACCACAAGGCTTGTGGCGTACTGGTTAAGGCTTGTGGGGATGTGGCTAGTAACCCATCTACCCCAAGTTCAAATCCAGGCGCTTCCAACTTGTGGCCACTGGGGATAAACTCATGGCTGAAAATTTGTATGTTGTATAACTCACCTAGCTTTTTGGCAATTATTGAATTGTTTGGAGTAATATAGTTTAGTGATTTAACCTTGTATCGTAAAACTTGTGTTACGCTGAAAGAAAAGTGCAAGGATTGTTAAATGATTTGACAAAACGGTTTTTTCTTTCACTTCTTTCAGGGTAAGATAAATGCATTGTATTACATGAAGTCAAAGTTCAAATTTGACAATGACCTATTGAAATAAATATAAGAGGCCCTTTTCCTAATACAAAAATTGTTATGTATGTCATTAAATACAAATCTTATATTACATGAAATACAAGTCATTGTTAAATATGTTACCAAAATTATAAGATTTTTGTGTTGTGGTATAAGGAGAGAAGAACAAATTATTAAGTATACCCTAATCAAACCAAAGTGACAACAATTAATTCAAAGTGACAACCCCTTAATCAACCTTACTTATCCTAGTAGTATATTATATATATATATATATATATATATATATATAAAACATGTCAACAATTCTAAAATGACAGAATTGCATGATTAATTTATATACGTGATAAGAAATAATAACTCATGAGCTCAATAATGTGCCCATCAAAATAACACGTTTTTAGAAACAAATTGGTATCTACGGAGGCATTTTTTGCCGACATGCAAGTTCGAGTGTACGCTTGGATTTCGAGAAAATCACGTTATCTGTATTATTTGAGAATGTTGGATTGCCTTTCCATACCAGACTTCCAGATTTTCCTCATTTCTCTGTTGGTTCTGTTTTTATCAAGGTTCTAAATGGCGTGAGGTGTGGCGTGGTGGCGAGGTCAAGTCTCAAGCCTTAGGAGCCACGGTGAAGCCATGACGTTTTCAAAATGTGACTTATGACGTCAAATTTATAATTCATATATAATATTATATATTGAAACATATGTTTTGTAGTGTTACTCAATGAGTCAATAGTAACAAGCAAGTTAAATTAAGTTATATATTAAAAACTAACAAATAAGATATTAAAAACCTAAAGAAAAATCAAATATCGCATTATGAAAACTGGGCATTAGACCATGACGTGCCACGAGTTTAACGTAGCATGAGACACAACTCACAAGTCTTGTACCATAGCACGTCATGACGGCTAGTTTTTTAAAACAGTGG
Source organism: Saussurea involucrata (assembly GCA_033807775.1). NCBI lineage: Eukaryota > Viridiplantae > Streptophyta > Magnoliopsida > Asterales > Asteraceae > Saussurea > Saussurea involucrata. Next base: position 35,759,765 of record CM066319.1, read on the forward strand.
TTTTAATTGGGTTATATGTAGTTTTTTTGTAGCCTTCTTGGTTTTTTTTTTTTGCTTCTCTTCACCTCTGTCCGTTTTTGTTTTGGTGGGCTGCTATACCTCGCAGTGGACATTTTTTTTGTCATTTTGTTGGTTTTTTCCTACTAAATATTGTTTTCGTTTAAAAAAATTGTTCACGGCATATCATATTGTATTTTTTATATTAATTAAAGAAACATACCGTATAACTTGGGTAAAAGTTAATGTATTACAACCTTTAAAAAAGAAAGAAAAATATTATTATATTTATTTAAAAATTGAAGAAAATGATAATAAAATAATAATAAACTGGAAATATGTTAGGGGTGGAGGGTTTGGACGGGTGTTGCCGCGGTGGGGGTAGCCGGCGCGTCCTAGTTCAAAGTATGTCAACGCTTGCCCAATTTTCAACTCCTATTCAAAAAATATATATATTAATGTTATTGAACTATTTATTTTAGAAACGATTAAATGAATGTTATTTATAACCCATCCTTAATTCATTTATTTTACTTAAAAGTGAAAAACTATGTCTACATTTTCTATTTTGTATGGAAAATAAATCTACAATTTCTGTTTAATGATGGAAAATACAATGTATTTAACAAAATTTCTTTTTTGTTTCCTGAAAATACAAAATATACAAACGTTAGAGCATTTTCAACAACTTTTTCATTTTGGAAAAAAATGAGAATATGAGGATTTTGAGTTGTATTTTTGCTCCAACAGCTTCTCCAAAACTATCTTTAAAATTGAGAAAGTAGGAGAGGGGAGAAGTTTTTCTCCAAATATGAAGATAACCCAAAAAATGATTACTAAATTGAAGCACAAATAGAATTTTTAAAATATATATATATATTTAGAGAGAAAAATAATATTTTAATATTATAATCAATGTTTTTTTCTCTCTAAAATAGAGAAACTGTTGGAGATTAAAATAATTTTTTAAAAATTTTAACTTTTTATTCTTTATTTTAAAGAAATATTGAAGAATATGTAGTTATGCTATTAATGACCGGGTAAATTTGATAACGAGATTCTTAACCCAACCAGTTCTCACATTTAAAAAAGCTACCACCAACAAATCATAAAAAAGGCGGTTATGCGGAGAAAACATTAGTTTTAGAGTAAATTACGGATTTGGTCCTTGTGGTGTGTTCAAGTTTACGGATTTCATCCCTAAACTTCATTTATTGTGTAAATGGTCCTCGAGCGATGCACTTTCAATTGGATTTGGTCCCTCGACCTAACGACCGTCCAACTACTCTGTTAACTCCAAGGGCAAAATCGTCAATTCCCTGATATTCATCTTCTTTATCATGTTCATCTTCATCACTTGAATGTTCATCTTCTCCAACATGAACATGAACCCTAAATTGAAGAACATGAAGAACACCATATTTTTTAAATCCATTGGAAACCACCAAAAATCCATTGGAAACCACCATTATCATCAAAAAGTATAATCAAAATCATTGGAAACCACCAGAAATCAAAAGTATAATCAAATCCATTGGAATCCACCAAAAATCCATAAACCACCATTATCATCATCATCGTTTACAGCCCACCACCATAAACATCCTCCAAATCTCAATTCCTGTAATAATTCATATTAGAAATATTAATTACTGTATTAATTGTTGTGTATGTTCTTAATAACCCATCTCATAACCATGTAATTAGTTACAAGTGTTTGGTTGATGAGAATGACCTAAAATGAATTGGAAAATCTTGATTTTGTTTTGTTTTGCCCCCAAAGAGATGTAAGAGAAGATCTATTCTCTCTCTCTCTCCCGATCTCTCTCTCTTATCTAGATCTCTTCCAGGAGTCTTTTCTTAGGTCTCTTTTCCCTCTCTTCTCTCGAACTCAGATTTGAAATGATCTGAAACGATAACAGGTTGCATCGATCTGAAACGATAAAAGGTTGAACTCGTATCTTTTCTCTGGGTGTTGATAACACCAAACTCAGATCTGAAACGATATGATTTTTATAGGTTTGTTTTTGTATAGGTTGCATCAATGGACTTTTCAGGGTTTTGATTTTGTACAGGTTGCATCAATAGAATTTTTCAGGGTTTTTGGTTTGCTATTTGGTTTGGTTTTGATTGAGATGAACATGATGAAGAATGAAGGTTCTTAGTGATGAAGATGAACATGATGAAAAAGATGAACATTCAAGTGATGAACATGATTAAGAAGGTGAATATCATGGAATTGACGATATTGCCCTTGGAGTTAACAGAGTAGTTGGACGGCCGTTAGATCGAGGGACCAAATCTAATGGAAAGTGCATCGCTCGGGGACCATTTCCATAATAAATGAAGTCTAGGGACGAAATTCGTAATTCTGAACAAACGACAGGGACCGAATCCGTAATTTTCTCTTAGTTTTATTATTTAAAGCGAGCAGTCCAATCTCTAAATTCTTTAAAGAGTTAAATGCAAATTTGGTCCTTGTGGTTTACAAAAATTAACGATTAAGGTCCCTGAAAAAACTTTTAACTAACAAGGTCCCTTTACTTTCAGTTTTTATAACACATAAGGTCCCTCTTATTAACACTGTTAACTAAAATGAAGTTAATAGGGGGCAATTTGGTTCATTCACTTTTTTCATTCCTTTAAATAAGGAGTTAGATTTATACTTGGTCCATGTGGTTTACAAAAAATAACAAGTAACATCCCTAAAAATGGATATAAGCATGGACATAATGCGTCGTTTAATTAAAATAAAAATAAAAACAAAAACTCATTAAATATTCAATCTACAAGAAAACCCAAAATTTAAGATGTTGAATGGTTACACTCACTTTGGTTCCATGTTGGAAAGTAAAATAACTTAAAGAAACTCTCGTGTAGTTTTGTAAGTAAAATAAACTAATAAAAGTTAATTAGAAGTGATGAAGTGTCATGTAGGTTTGTAAGAAAAAAAAACTAATAAAAATAAATTAGAAGTGATGAAGTGTCATGTAGGTTTGTAAGAAAAAAAACTAATAAAAATAAATTAGAAGTGATGGAACCGTAAAAGGCTCAAGGTTATAGGCCACTATCATTTAGGTTTGTAATAAGCTAATAAAAGGAAAGTGATGGAAGGATATTTCAGGATATAGTTCTAAGAGTTTTTGGCTATGTCCCGCAAGTAAATCGCCATACCTAAACTACTATGTTTGAACCAAATATTATATGTATCATCAGTTAAGTTTTGGGTCACCAAACCACATGGGTGGTGGCGTAGTGGCAAGGGCTTGGGGATGTGGTGGAATATCCCAACCCGGGTTCGAGTCCAGGCGTCAGCATTCTGTGGCCAGGTTTAGTCTCAGACGGCCGCTTTGTACGTTTGTTTCCAAATTGCCAAGGATGTAGTCTAGGCAAAGCCTAGATGAACCTTATCAAAAAAAAAAAGTTTTGGGTCACCATCTAACATCTTTTTAAGTTTTGCGTTCTGGTGTAAATTTGATATTGAATATGAGTTTTTTCTAATCAAACGAAGCATTGTATCCATACTTATATCCATGTTTTTTAGGGACGTTACTTGTTATTTTTTGTAAAACACAGAACCAAGTATAAATCTAACTCCTTATTTAAAGGGATGAGAAAAGTGAATGGACCAAATTGCCCCTTCTTAACTTCATTTTATTTAACGGTGTTAATAAGAGGGACCTTATGTGTTAGAAAAAATGAAAGTAGAGGTACCTTGTTAGTTAAAAATTCCTTGCCACTATCACAAGGACCAAATTTGCATTTAACTCTTCTTTAAATAAGAAAAACATTTAACTTTGGTTTAATATATATTTTTTTAATAAAAACTATTAAACTTTCTCCATTTTTTTAACAGCTAAACTTCTCATTAATAACCAACCAAAGCCAATACACAAACAAATTCAATACATACTGCAAATCTGCAGTTTAGACCAAGACCCAAATCGAAAAAACAACACAAAGCAGAACAGAAACAAGACTAGGCATTTTGCGAGAAGCAAAACCACTGCCCTCAAGACCAAAACCTGTTACCGACTGTTTCTTGCTACACAATCCCGTCGCTCGACAGCCTTACCCCATTGTCCACTTCGATCTACCGAACCACCGCCTACCCCGAAGGATTTGCAAGCCATTCTACCCAATCCAACTTCGATTTCCTGGTCCTTTTACTTACCCATTCAAAAGATTTTCTTTGGAACTCGAAAAATAAGTCGATCACATGGCTCTTATCCTTTTTAAATACTAAATTGTTTCTATGAGACCAAATTAGATAAAGGAAAACCATTTTACCGCCAACCAATGTGATTTGCCTTTCTTCTTTCCCGCCACTTCCGGGTCCTCTTGCGCCAATTCTTGAATTGTAGTAGCCTCACCCGTGTTCCTCTTCCACCATCTTCCTACTAAGACCCAAAGTTTCTTCACCTCCTCGCATGTTACTAGTGCATGGTCTAAGTCTTCAATCGTATCTCCACATCTTGGACAAAGTAACGAGTCCAATTCAACACCCATCTTGTCCAACATCACGTTGCACGGTATGCACCCTCGCCCTTACGCATTGGTGCAAAAGATATTTGAGCAGCGATCGAAGTGCCGTTAGTGGCATTTGTCAGGTAGCATTATGAAACATCCAAAAACCATGACAAATTTAAACCTTAAAATTTATCAAAGCTAACTGTAATATCATCCAAACTTTTATACATAAATGGGGAATTAGCTATGAGGGTTCACATATACAAATTGAACTTATCAAAACAACCTGCTAATCTAATCCTAAACATTAAGATCAGATTATACTAGTTGTTTAGAGCATTCACCAAAACATCCTCGTCTATGCTAACTTCTCCATTCATCACCAAAAGTTGAATATCCGGAATCACTCGTCCCTCTTCCCGTTATTACTTCCTCGAGCTCGTACCTGGTAAGAAAATTTAATTTGAAAAGATTAGGCTTACACCTAGTGAGAACATCCATTTTCAAATTAAAACCTTATAGGCTTTGAAAACCAATTCTAAACAAATCGTATAAACAAACCTGGTTTGCCATCATTCTTACCGTACACATAAACATCTTGCGATGACGGGAACATACCCGATTTCCATGAATATGACTAACACTAAGTAAGTCATATCATCACGTTCGAGAGCCGACTACGAATCATCACAGATTCTAGATCATTGCTCATGTCCAAGAAATTACAATTTACTTTATGCCTATTTCTTGGAGTGGAAGTAGAGATTACAATTTACTTTATGCCTATATCTTACCTTCCCATAGAAATCAGGAATTATGATTAACTTACGCATATTCCTAGATTTCTCATCACAATTCGAAATGGGAATTACAATTTAATTTAAGCCTATTCCTCATTTCACGTTAACGGGAATTACAAGTTACTTTATGCCTATTCCGCATTTCACGTCACACTTATGAAATAGGAATTACAATTTACTTTATGGCTATTCCACGTTTCACGTCACAATACGAAAATGGGAATTACAATTTACTTTATGCATATTCCTCATTTTCACATCAACGAGAATTACAAGTTACTTTATGCCTATTCCACGCTTTCAATTAATGCCATTGCATATGGATCCATTACACTTACTAGCATACGTGCATATTAACTCAATCGTATACCATCTCATATCACACTCTAAACTGAGTTATAATGATATTCGTACTGATAAAATGATTAAGATACTTTTCCTATCATACTGAGAAAATACTTATTCATAAATGTAACACCCCAAAAATTAAGATTGTGACTTTTAAGTTGCGGACGTCCGCAAGAGGACCAGGTCGGACGTCCGTGTCCAGCCAGATGTCCGCGGGTCATCCGCGGAAGCAACAGCGGAATTTTGGGTGCGGATCAGATCAAGGTCCGGGCGTCCGCATGGTGGCTAGTCGGACGTCCACGATTGTGCTGATGAGATATTTTTGTTTGCTTTTAAGATTTCTTCCTCTTTCTTTCCTCACTTCATTTCCATACCTCAACTCAGTTTTCTCTCCCTCTCTAAAACGAATTTCTCCCAACAAAACCCTAAATCTTTCATCTTCTCTTCACCCTTCTTCCCCAAAATCAAACCCCTCACCATTTTTATGAACCTTAATCTTTCTAGAACCCTTTAACTTCATCTTCTTCATCAAGTTTCTAGGGTTCATCCAACCCTTTTCTCCATTCGAAAGATTTGGAGTGTGTGGTTCATTTTGGTGATTCTAGTGGTATTGTGGTTGGTTGATTCAAGTTGTGGTTAAGGTAATGTTCTATTTTCCCCTTCTATGAAAGTTTGGGTTTGGTATAAGTGGGTATTTTGATGTAAAATGTATGGGGAATGATTCTACATGGTTGGATCTGGATATTGATGGTTGGAAACTTATGGATCTAGGTTTTTGGAAGATTTGGTTTGAGGATTCATGTGCATCAAAGGAGCTTACGTTTGGGGAAAATCAAGATTTATCCTAAATCTAGCAAGGTGAGTTCAAGTTGCTTTGTGAAAACTTTGTACATGCCAAAAATGTTGTTTTTCCAAGTACTTATGTGTTTTACATGAAAATTATCAATGGTTGAGTTATTTGGTGGGTTTTAACCTTTTGAAGTATTTATTGTTGTAAATATTGAAAAACACCTACATTTAGAATTTTTGGGAAATTTTGATAGATAAATCATAAATGAAAATGTGTTGATGATTTATTTTATAAATGGAGTCTATTTGTTATGAAAATGCATTTTTGTGTATATCTTGGAAATATGCATATAGTACGTTATGGGACGATTTTGAATGTAACGGTGTGGGTTCCTTGGAAAAGAGGGTTGTCCTAACCCAACGTCTTGTTTCGGGTTTTCATGGATTTGAAATATTTATGGGCAAAAATTTGTGTTGCTACGTTTAGTTTCATTGTATGACTTTTCATGATTGGTCTTTTGGGTTAGTCGATCTTATGGCTCGGTAATGGATTTTATTAAGTCTTGGGGACATTTGTCCAGTTTTGATAGCTCAAAGTCGAGTTTCGATCATGATTTATGTTATTGGAGAATTACACGTTTTGAATGCGTTTGTTCAATCGTTTGGGGTCATGTAATGTTTTAGACCTTATTAGCTATGGATCCATAGGCACTTGAGTTTTACGTTCAATGATGAGACGCTAGTTTCTCTTATTGTAGCACGGAATAGGCATCGGGTTCCATGGTAAGTAAGGCATGGGCCTATATGGTCAGGCGTCGTCCCATGGGTAGTAAGGTGTAATTCTATATGTGCTTGGCGCGGGATAGGCATCAGGTTCCTTGGTAAGTAAGGTGTGGACCTATATGGTCGGGCAGCGTCCCATGGGCAGTAAGGTGTAATCCCAATGTGCTTGTTTTGTGGATTTGGAGCGACTCAATGTATAGACCTGGAGTGGTTGAAATTGGGGGCTCCCCAGTATTGCGGGCAATAGATCTGGAGTGATTGAGCTCAGTATTACGAGAATAGTCCACATGTTTGTTTTATTACATGGTTATGTGACCCACTTTTGTATCCCGTCACGTGCGATGTAAACGGGCCTCCCCCGTCACCGAAAGGTGTTGCTTTGGGTATTTGTTTCTATCCCTGTTTTCGGTGACGTGTTATACTTATATGGATTGTTTTCCAGGGTATATGAGTTGTGGGTTATGCTTCATCCGTGTTTGGGATGTTTTGAATAATAGCGATTTATTCATGATTTCAATCATTTTAGAAATCAAATACTATTTCACTTTTCAAGTGGGTTTTGGGATGAGTCCATTTTGAGAATCATTTTATATTAAAGCTTTCAGCATGGGATTTGTGTGAGTTGGAAAATGGGTGATTTGCATCTAAAGTAAATTCTTTTGTGCCCATGATTTGAATTGCATCTCTCCCTCGTCTTATGAATTAAATGATCATGATAAAACTCTTGAACTCACTAGGCGTTAGCCTAACCTTTTTTTATTTGTCGGCATGTGCAATAGGTTTAGGTTGGGAGTAGTTCTAGTGACACTGTGAAAGGTCGTGTGCTAGTAAAGTGCTCGAGAGGTGAATAGCTTAAGTGAAGTTTTCCGCATTCATCTTTGGGGATTTAGCAACTTGTACTTAGGTTAAATAACACCCGAGGTGGTTTTACTCTTTGTAATGAAATTTGGGTTATATCTTGTGGAGGTTAATCATAGACTTTAAATTGAGCTATTTCCCGCATTAGTTATTAGATGGAAATTCTATTATTTTGGATGTAATATCGAAAATTTTATTTAGTTGCTCTTTACCAATTCGAGGGTGTTACAAGTTGGTATCAGGAATAGGCATCGGGTTCCATGGTAAGTAAGGCGTGGGCCTATATGGTCGGGCGTCGTCCCATGGGCAGTAAGGTGTAATTTCATATGTGCTTGGCACGGGATAGGCATCGGGTTCCATGGTAAGTAAGGTGTGTACCTATATGGTCGGGCAGCGTCCCATGGGCAGTAAGGTGTAATCCCAATGTGCTTTTTGTGGATTTGGAACGACTCAATGTATAGACCTGGAGTGGTTGAAATTGGGGGCTCCCCAGTCTCGCGGGCAATAGATCTGGAGTGATTGAGTTCAGTATTACGAGAATATTCCACATGTTTGTTTTATTACATGGTTATGTGACCCAGTTTTGTGTTCCGTCACGTGCGATGTAAACGGGCCTCCCCCGTCACCGAAAGGTGTTGCTTTGGGTATTTGTTTCTATCCATGTTTTTGGTGTCGTGTTATATTTATATGGATTGTTTTTCAGGGTATATGAGTTGTGGTTATGCTTCATCCGTGTTTGGGATGTTTTTAATAATAGCGATTTATTCATGATTTCAATTATTTTAGAAATCAAATACTATTTCATTTTTCAAGTGGGTTTTGGGATGAGTTCATTTTGAGAATCATTTTATATTAAAGCTTTCAGCACGGGATTTGTGTGAGTTGGAAAATGGGTGATTTTCATCTAAAGTAAATTCTGTTGAATCATGATTTGAATTGCATCTCTCCCTCGTCTTATGAATTAAATGATCATGATAAAACTCTTGAACTCACTAGGCGTTAGCCTAACCCTTTTTTTATTTGTCGGCATGTGCAACAGGTTCAGGTTGGGAGTAGTTCTAGTGACACTGTGAAAGGTCGTGTGCTAGTAAAGTGCTCGAGAGGTGAATAGCTTAAGTGAAGTTTTACGCATTCATCTTTGGGGATTTAGCAACTTGTACTTGGGTTAAATAACACCCGAGGTGGTTTTACTCTTTGTAATGAAATTTGGGTTATATCTTATTGAGGTTAATCATAGACTTTAAATTGAGTTATTTCTCGCATTAGTTATTAGAGGGAAATTCTATAATTTTGGATGTAATATCGAAAATTTTATTTAGTTGCGCTTTACCAATTCGAGGGTGTAACAAGTTGGTATCAGGAATAGGCATCGGGTTCCATGGTAAGTAAGGTGTGGGCCTATATGGTCGGGCGTCGTCCCATGGGCAGTAAGGTGTAATTCCATATTTGCTTGGCACGGGATAGGCATCGGGTTCCATTGTAAGTAAGGTGTGGACCTATATGGTCGGGCAGCGTCCCTTGGGCAGTAAGGTGTAATCCCAATCTGCTAGTTTTGTGGATTTGGAGCGACTCAATGTATAGACCTGGAGTGGTTGAAATTGGGGGCTCCCAGTCTCGCGGGCAATAGATCTGGAGTAATTGAGCTCAGTATTACGAGAATAGTCCACATGTTTGTTTTATTACATGGTTATGTGACCCAATGTTGTGTTCCGTCACGTGCGATGTAAACGGGCCTCCCCCGTCACCGAAAGGTGTTGCTTTGGGTATTTGTTTCTATCCATGTTTTCGGTGACGTGTTATATTTATATGGATTGTTTTCCAGGGTATATGAGTTGTGGGTTATGCTTCATCCGTGTTTGGGATGTTTTGAATAATAGCAATTTATTCATGATTTCAATCATTTTAGAAATCAAATACTATTTCACTTTTCAAGTGGGTTTTGGGATGAGTCCATTTTGAGATATATTTTATATTAAAGCTTTCAGCACGGATTTGTGTGAGTTGGAAAATGGGTGATTTGCATCTAAAGTAAATTCTTTTAAACTCATGATTTGAATTGCATCTGTCCCTCGTCTTATGAATTAAATGATCATGATAAAACTCTTGAACTCACTAGGCGTTAGCCTAACCATTTTTTTATTTGTCGGCGTGTGCAACAGGTTCAGGTTGGGAGTAGTTCTAGTGACACTATGAAAGGTCGTGTGCAAGTAAAGTGCTCGAGAGGTGAATAACTTAAGTGAAGTATTCCGCATTCATCTTTGGGGATTTAGCAACTTGTACATGGGTTAAATAACACCCGAGGTGGTTTTACTCTTTGTAATGAAATTTGGGTTATATCTTGTTGAGGTTAATCATAGACTTTAAATTGAGTTATTTCCCGCATTAGTTATTAGAGGGAAATTCTATTATTTTGCATGTAATATCGAAAATTTTATTTAGTTGCTCTTTACCAATTCGATGGTGTTACAAGTTGGTATCAGGAATAGGCATCGGGTTCCATGGTAAGTAAGGCGTGAGCCTATAAGGGCGGGCATCGTCCCATGGGCAGTAAGGTGTAATTCCATACATGTTTGGCACGTGATAGGCATCGGGTTCCATGGTAAGTAAGGTGTGGACCTATATGGTCGGGTAGTGTCCCATGGGCAGTAAGGTGTAATCCCAATGTGCTTGTTTTGTGGATTTGGAGCGACTCAATGTATAGACCTAGAGTGGTTGAAATTCGGGGCTCCCCAGTCTCGCGGGCAATAGATCTGGAGTGATTGAGCTCAGTATTACGAGAATAGTCCACATGTTTGTTTTATTACATGGTTATGTGACCCACTTTTGTGTTCCGTCACGTGCGATGTAAACGGGCCTCCCCCGTCACCGAAAGGTGTGCTTTGGGTATTTGTTTCTATCCATGTTTTCGGTGACGTGTTATATTTATATGGATTGTTTTCCAGGGTATATGAGTTGTGGGTTATGCTTCATCCGTGTTTGGGATGTTTTGAATAATAGCGATTTATTCATGATTTCAATCATTTTAGAAATCAAATACTATTTCACTTTTCAAGTGGGTTTTGGGATGAGTCCATTTTGAGAATCATTTTATATTAAAGCTTTCAGCACGGGATTTGTGTGAGTTGGAAAATGGGTGATTTGCATCTAAAGTAAATTCTTTTGAACTCATGATTTGAATTGCATCTCTCCCTCGTCTTATGAATTAAATGATCATGATAAAACTCGTGAACTCACTAGGCGTTAGCCTAACTTTTTCTTATTTGTCGGCATGTGCAACAAGTTCAGGTTGGGAGTAGTTCTAGTGACACTGTGAAAGGTCGTGTGCTAGTAAAGTGCTCGGGAGGTGAATAGCTTAAGTGAAGTTTTCCGCATTCATCTTTGGGGATTTAGCAACTTGTACTTGGGTTAAGTAACACCCGAGGTGGTTTTACTCTTTGTAATGAAATTTGGGTTATATCTTGTTGAGGTTGATCATAGACTTTAAATTGAGTTATTTCCCGCATTAGTTATTAGAGGAAAATTCTATTATTTTGGATGTAATATCGAAAAATTTATTTAGTTGCTCTTTCCCAATTCGAGGGTGTTACAAGTTGGTATCAGAGCATAAGTTTGAGAGAAATAGGTGTTGACTTTGGATACCTAGACTCAAACTAGCGTTCTTTTAAGTAGATGGAAGTGAGATTCTGTAACACCCTAAAAATCAGGGCTAATTCGAACCTCAATTGTAACAAGTTATGACAATTAACATCCAAACTTTTATATAAGAAGAGAGTTAACTATGAGGTTTCGTAATTACAAATATGGAATTTTTCCAATAACTTATTAATCTAATCATGTCCACTATAATTAGATTAACTAAGTTATCTAAGCAATCCATCAAAAATCCTCAACGCATTAGCTAACTCCTCCGCTTATCTCTTAAGTTGGATACTTCAAAAGCTCTCGGCTCACATCCCATTTACTTCCCTGAGCCTGCACCTGGTAAGAAAATTTAATTTGAAACGATTAGGCTTACGCCTAGTGAGAACATTAAATTTCAAATAAAAAACGTTAACAGTTTGAAAATATCCAATACATATAAACAAACCTATTCTCCACCGTTCTTACCATACACGTACTCACCTCCATGACAGGATCATACCCGATCACATGAGTATAACTATCATTCAGTAAGTTATATTATCCCAATCAAGAGCCTACTACGAATCCTTATAGATTCTATACTATTGCTCTTATCCAAGAAATTACAAGTTGCTTTATGCCTATTTCTTGGCCCGGAAGTAGAGATTACAAGTTACTTTATGCCTATTTCTTGGCCCGGAAGTAGAGATTACAAGTTACTTTATGTCTACCTCTGGTCTTCCCCTAGAAATCAGGAATTACAATTTACGTTATGCCTATTCCTCGATTTCTATACTATGAAATAGAAATTACAATTTCATTTATGCCTATTTCTCATTTCATAACACCTTTACGAAATGGGAATTACAATTTACTTTATGCCGATTCCTCATTTCAGGTCAACGGGAATTACAATTTGCTTTATGCCTATTCCTCGTTATAATACATAACAGTGTCTATGGATCCATTACACTTAAAATAGATTCCTCATAGCAATCGGTATGAGCAAATCACGTTCGTATACATATACTACACCCTTATAGGGGTGAGCATAACCCGACCGACCCGAATAACCCGACCGAACCCGAACCCGATAAACCCGAACTTAAGCCACCCGATTAACCGAAACCCGAACTTTCCCGAAACCCGAAACCCGATCAAGGTATTTCGGTTCGGTTTGGGTTGGGTTTTCCCAAACCCGAACCCGACCGAAACCCGAACTTTAAAAAAAAATGTTTTTTCAATAAATCGTAAATATATTATATATATTTATAATTTATAATTTCTGTTTCTATTTTTCTTTTTATAATTTATAATTTCTCGATTTTGTTTTTTAAAAACACCAAAAAACTGGGCTGAAAAAACACCAAAAAACCAAGCTAGGCTAAAAAACACCAAAAACTGGGCTGAAAAAACTGGGCTTGGGGATCGGCCCAACCCGAACAACCCGACCGAGGAACCCGAACCCGAAATGGCCCGAAACCCGAGCTACACTTTGGACGGGTTTCGGGGCCTCCTCCTTCCACCCGAAACCCGAAAAACCCGAACCCGAACAACCCGAAACCCGAAAAACCCGACCGATGCACACCCCTACACCCTTACTTAGTATCAAACTAAAACAACCTTTAAGCCTAACACACTACCATCCATCAGTATATATGTTCAAGCTACCAGGATTTTATTTCAGTTCCTAAATCATACCCTTCCAGAAGTTAGCAAAACTTAAAGTTACTGAGTACTCACAAGTGACCGGACAACAAGGTTTCCGGACATCTCATTTTGTCCGGATATTATAACTTTCCGGACACCCCAACTTTCCGGGTAATACATAACTTTCCGGATGCACTATCTTTCCGGATACATAAGCCTTTCCGAACACTTACCGGACATACAAAATTTCCGAATATAATTCTTACCGGATACTTATCTAATCCGGATGACATCCGAAAACCAAGATAATCCGGATACCGTCCGGTAACTAGTTTCATCCGGAAACTACACGAAATCAAAACTTACCGGATAAACTCGCCTTGTCCGGATTCCTTCATTCAGAGGTTTCCGGATAACTCATTCTATCCGGAAAGTTCGACCTGCAGCCTATTTTTACAATCCAAATCCATGTCTGTTCCATTCAGCTTATTTTAAACATAACCATACAGTCCCAACACAGTTTATACAAGCATTTTAACCTTCAATTTGACAGAAAACATGGATTTTAAGTAAAAAGTGAATGAACTCACCTTGTGGAGATGAAACCAACTTCTCTTGCACAATCACTTCAAATCAATCAACACCCTTGTTTATACTAGTTGAATCTTTAACTTGCAACAGGGATCTATTCTTCTTCTCTTCTTCTCTTCTTCTTTTCTCACTTTCTCGATTCTATCTCTCTCTTTCTCTTTGCCGTACCAAACACACACACACACACCAAAACACACAAACTAAAAATGAAGAAGAAAAATATCTTCTTTTGCCGCTTTACACAAATGAGGCGGTGGAAGTGATTACACTTTCACCCCTTAACCACCAACCCCCTTCAACTTCCTTTACATAGCAAGAATAACCCCTCAACTCATAAATTAAAATTAAAGTTTACCCCTTAACTTATAACTCCAATAAAATAATTTACGAAACTTAATCGGGAATAAACTCTAAAATTAATTTATCACATAAAAATCATAGTTTATCAAATAATTTATACTCAAATTATTTAATAAACCAAACGTAATATTTTATAAAAATCGAGATGTTACAGATTCACCATTAGGCACTTTAAGATAGGATGTTTTGAGGACGATGGAGTTGCTAGAAACGAGAATCACGTCGAGAGTAACAAGGATAATCATGTATGGTGCGTTCATAATGACACCTAGCCAATGTCATGGTGAACCTGCTAGTTACATGTGCATACTTGAACTACTTTAATGTGATGACCGTTGGGGTAGTGAAGAAGTTTCTAAGCGAGTAGTCGTTGGAAAAGATTGACGATTTTAGTATTAGTCACTTAGGGTGACAATAAGCATGATAATTGCTTTAAGTGGATCGTTTCGGGTCGAAATTGATGGTCGAATTAGAACCATAGACTTATTCAAAACGACTTTGATTCGAGGAGGAATTGTAAGGTTAATTGACGTAATTCCCAACTTTGCCTTAAGAGGTTTAAGCATCCGGGTGACGGTAGTGTGACCGGAGAGATTTGGAGGAGTATGGTTTGAGACGTTGAGTGCCGACTAAGTTATCCACAAAAATTATTTTTAAGATAAATTGCATCGGTCATTTCTAGTGTTTCAAATCCTCATGTGGATTGTGTTACAAAATCTCGAAAAAACGTTTAACACACAGAAGATTTTAAAACATGGTTTTGAACATGCATGAAGTTATTTTATTGTGGGAGTTGCAAACTCCGTCGGGACTTGCTTTATTTTATTGTTGTCCAACGTTACTTTCGGATACAGTGATATCCATATTTTTATGATGTTTAAGATGTTGGGCAAGTAACTACGGGTTATGACTTTAACATTGGATCTCCTCCACATACGTTAAGGTTTAGACGAAAAGTTATCTTCCATTATGTCTATGTCGAGCTTTATTGGAAAGTTTTATTTAATGCATGATTTATTGAGAAGTGTTGTTTATAGTGTATTACAACAAAATAGAATTTTTGGAATTTTGACATTTTAGTCATAATTATGCTTATTGCAATTCGATTTTTGGAAGCGAAGGGTTTGGTACCATTTTGTTGATTTGAGGCCATTGAGCCCACAGAGTTTTGCAGAGTTTTGTTTTACGACGTTTTGTGTCGCGTGATGCAATTTTGTAATGTGCATACTTTAATATTATGTGTGTCGATTTTGGATTATATCGGGCATTTTGTCTCATTCGGGTTTTCTTGAGAAGTGTTATCTATGTCATAAGGCGATCAAACGGAATGTTTTTGGAACTCTGGTGTCGCGTGATTTATCTTTCAAAGATTTGTGTTAGCACATTTTGTTGCTATTTATTCAAGGTACGGATTGATTTATACGTGGCGTGAGTAATGAATGAAAGAACATACTGATTGTATTTCTTAACGATTTGCTTTGTACACTTTTGATTAAATTATTATTTTATTATCATTTCATGCAAATGCATTATATTGACCTAGGGGTATGCATAACTTGGTAGCCACTAATTCACGACGCTTTGATCAATGAATCGTGAATGAAAATGTTTTATTAACTCATTGCATAAGTGAAGGTCATTTGGCCAAAGTATGTTTTAGTGTTGTGGGGGTCATGCATGGTTTATGATTCGGTACATTTTGAAAACACGAATGTGTGAGTCATTGACATTTGGTCAATTTTGGTTTGATGAACATTTTGGAAAATTGTAAACCTTTTCTGTTTTATAGAAAATGTGTATTTTGAGTGTTTAATAAGTAAATTTCAAGCATCGACATTTTGACGTTTTGTATTACAAGTGAAAAGACTTTTTAGTGTAAATGCTCCGAGATGGGGATTTTGGAAAAATCATTTGCCTCAACCTAGAGTGCGTGAAATTATTTAAATTTGTGGAACATTAATGCGCACCGTTTGTACGATTCGAAATTGAAAGTCGATCTAAAACCCTTTTTGGTGTCCACCATTTACGAGCACTTAATTTATCCTAAGTTTTGGGAAAACACATTGATATGTGAGTCTTGTCAGAAATGTTTTACTCTTATGTCATTATATGACTAAGTGAGAAAATTTTGAAACTTGATTTGAAGAATTTCATCTGTTGAAAATTTATTATGAACTCTCTAATGCATGTAATTTTATTTTTGGAAAACCACTAGGGAAGTGTTACAAGTTTGCATGCATACTCCAATTTGAGAATTCTTCTTGACGTTTTAGTCAATATCTTCGAATGATGAAAATGTATCGATTTTTTTCTTTGAACTTGGAACTAACGCAAATCATTTTATGCTTTAACCAAAATATATTTATGGATCGTTTCACCGTTTTGTCAAATAAACTGGTATGTGTGCGAACCTTGTTGGTGAATTTGGTTCCATGTCATTTTATGGTTAAAAAGGAATTTTTTGGAGTCGGATGACGTTTAAACTCCTTTTGAAATACGTATAAACCTTTTAGTTGCACACTATTTAAAGTAGGAAAATTACTTTATGTGCATGACATAAATAAAGCCATACTAGGACCGTAGCGGTTCATTTCAAAGAAATTGTTTATTATGCTTTTGCGTTTTATTAATAATCTAAATTGCGATGAAGTAGTTTTCCATATGATTTTCATATGTGGGACGAGCGTGTCCATTTTTGCGCAACTACCGAATCGATAGTAGTAGTTTTATGCGTACGATTAATTTGATATGAAAACCTTTGTGTTTAAAATTTCTATAAAAAGTTTTGATTGGCATATTTGTTAAATAGTTCACTTGAGAACCTTGAACTCATTAGGACCTAGGAAAGGTTAAGTGTTTGGGTAAAAAATCACACCCACGACCGACTTGGGAAATTCCCTCGACATGACCCATGACCCATGACCAAGGATATCTACGACGGTCATACCCTCGACCGACAAAGGTAATACCCATTATCGCCATATCCCCAACATACGATAGTTGGTTATTAAAAGACATCTTGCGTCAATAATCATTTAAGATAGTGTCTTTACATCTCATGATCGCTCAACACGCATCGCATGTTACACATGTCGCGTGTTACATGTCGCAAGTCAAACGTTACTAGTCTTACGTCACCAGTCTTATGTCGCCAGTCTCATGTCGTCAGTTACGACTCGTCGGTCTTACGTCGACAGTCTCCTGTCGTCGATCTTATATCGTTCTGGTCCTACGACCTGGTGGTCTTACGACCTAGTCCTATGACATCATCATCTTGGTCTTACGACATTTTCATCCTAGTCTCACGACATTTTCATAAGACCCTTCTTATATTAAGATAAGGTCTTACAAGACATTTATAGTCATATACATGGTCTTATATTTCGGCGACGGTCGTATAATCCATAAGACCGACGTCCAGAACTTAAGATGGTCTTACGATTATACTAACCATTAATGGTCAACAGCCATTTCTTTTGTTCATTAATGCAGGTCTACAAGCAATTATGGTACAACGGTCGGTAACGGACGAGCTCTTAATGACATTAAAGACTCGACAATGGTTAGAAAATCAATCATCAAAGCGCATTCAATGCCGACAGCGGTTACAAAAGCGAGTCATCAAGGTACATTAATGACCAGCGAACCCTATACAAAGGCTTGCTCCATCTTCGAAGGGAGAGGACGAATTCATCAAGCTACATACACATGAACAACCGCATTTACACCTACTTCTACATTTCCCTCTCAATAAAACAGAGCATTCGAACACATCGCTAACGCAAGTTTCGCACGACGGCAGATCGAACCACCCGACGACGGCAGTTCAAACCGCACGACAAGCATACTTTTTCGCACGATTTACGCACGACACACGTCATTTGCACACGACTAAGTTTACTTTTTCTATAATTGTAACTTATTGTACACAAAATACTTGTTTCCAAAGGATTGTCGCCCCTGTTTGGCGACCATAGTGCACTGTCGACTCTCACAAAGTTGACCGCGGTTTTTTCCCTCGTTTCGGGGTTTTCCGCATCACCAAATCTCTTGTCTCTTTTACTTTTTTCTCGTAATTATGTTGTTTGGCTTGAGATGCGTTTCTTTAGTTGTTAAAAGTCCACATCGACCTTAAGTTATACTTTTGTGCGATTTTTGGCATTAACATTAAGTAACCCCGGTTAAGAGTAAGCGTGTGTAGAACTTCGACCGTGGAAGGTTGGGTATTCTGACGCGTGTTGCTACATTCCGACGCGTGTTGCTACATTCCGACGCGTGTTGGTACAGGCTATGGGTATTGGATATAGAGTCGATGTACTTATTGTAACTGAAGGGTTAGATTCGCGGTATCTTATTTTGAGGTTGGTGGTAACCATTCTTGTCGGAAACCTTATTTTGGGGTCTTGGCCAATTTTCGCATGAGGGACCCTTTAGACACCGTATTGATAACCTTAATTTTTCGAGAATACTCGACGGATGAAACTCGTGTATGGAGTTCTATTGGGAGTCAAATATTGGTGGTATGACTAGGTGTCAACCTTTGGGTTTGAGGTCAAGAACCGTTAGTGTATTTGGAGAGTTGTAGTCCAATTGTAAAGGAATAGTGGTAACGGTTGTAGTGATCTTAAGAAGCCCAGTTGTGACAAGTGGAATTAGTGGAATGAATGTCCTTGAATTGAAAAAGAATTTGCAGAATGGATGATTGGTAATGGGATGTATCTTGGGAGTCGTATAATCTTCGGGTCAAGGATGACCGGCTGTTTTGGAGTCTAATTGTACTCGTTATAGCTAAGTGACAACCTAGTAGCGAGAACGGTCGAGTTTGAGAATTTTTATCGGTTTCGGTGGTGACCGTGCCTTGGTTTGGTTTTAAAAAGGGATTTAAAGGCGTGTAGATCAGGACTGACTGGGAGTCGGATTTTGTCGTTGGGGAATTATGGATCACCTAAGGTTGGGAGGCAACTTAGGCCTTATGGTCAGAAGCCACTCTAGTAAATTAGGCTTTCAATTGGATGTAAGTGTATTATGCCTAAGCGGGGATTCGTTGTGAGTAACACCAAGAAGCCGTTATGTGCAATTCTGTGGGGAATAAATTCGAATCTGGTTGAAACCGAGGGAACATGGAATGTGTTGGGCGCAGTAGCCATTGGTTATATGAGAAGTAGATTTCGAGGATGAAATCTCTTTAAGGTTGGGAGGATTGTAACACCCCAAAAATTGAGATTGTGACTTTTGAGTTGCGGACGTCCGCAAGAGGACCGGGTCGGATGTCCGCGGGTCGTCCGCGGAAGCAACAACGGAATTTTAGGTGCGGATCAGATCAAGGTCCGGACGTCCGCATGGTAGCTAGCCGGAAGTCCACGATTGTGCTGTTGAGATATTTTTGATTGCTTTTAAGATTCTTCCTCTTTCTTTCCTCACTTCATTTCCATACCTCAACTCAGTTTTCTTTCCCTCTCTAAAACGAATTTCTCCCAACAAAACCCTAAATCTTTCATCTTCTCTTCACCCTTCTTCCCCAAAATCAAACCCCTCACCATTTTTATGAACCTTAACCTTTCTAGAACCCTTTAACTTCATCTTCTTCATCAAGTTTCTAGGGTTTCATCCAACCCTTTTCTCGATTTGGAAGATTTGGAGTGTGTGGTTCATTTTGGTTATTCTAGTGGCATTGTGGTTGGTTGATTCAAGTTGTGGTTAAGGTACTGTTCTCTTTTCCCCTTCTATGAAAGTTAGGGTTTGGTATAAGTGGGTATTTTGATGTAAATGTATGGGGAATGATTCTACATGGTTGGATCTGGATATTGATGGTTGGAAACTTATGGATCTAGGTTTTTGGAAGATTTGGCTTGAGGATTCATGTGCATCAAAGGAGCTTACGTTTGGGGAAAATCTAGATGTATCCTAAATCTAGCAAGGTGAGTTCAAGTTGCTTTGTGAAAACTTTGTACATGCCAAAAATGTTATTTTTCCAAGTACTTATGTGTTTTACATGAAAATTATCAATGGTTGAGTTATTTGGTGGGTTTTAACCTTTTGAAGTATTTATTGTTGTAAATATTGTAAAACACCTACATTTGGAATTTTTGGGAAAATTTGATAGATAAATCATAAATGAAAATGTGTTGATGACTTCTTTTATAAATGGAGTCTATTTGTTATGAAAATTCATTTTTGCGTATATCTTGGAAATATGCATATAGTACGTTATGGGACGATTTTGAAATGTAATGGTGTGGGTTCCTTGGAAAAGATGGTTGTCCTAACCCAACGTCTTGTTTCGGGTTTTCATGGATTTGAAATAGTTATGGGCAAAAGTGTGTGTTGCTACGTTTAATTTCATTTTATGACTTTTTATGATTGGTCTTTTGGGTTAGTGGAGCTTATGGCTCGGTAATGGATTTTATTAAGTCTTGGGGACATTTGTCCAGTTTTGATAGCTCAAAGTCTAGTTTTGATCATGATTTATGTTATTGGAGAATTACACGTTTTGAATGCGTTTGTTCATTCGTTTGGGGTCATGTAATGTTTTAGACCTTATTATCTATGGATCCATAGGCACTTGAGTTTTACGTTTAAGGATGAGACGCTAGTTTCTCTTATTGTAGCACGGAATAGGCATCGGGTTCCATGGTAAGTAAGGTGTGGGCCTATATGGCCGGGCGTCGTCCCATGGGTAGTAAGGTGTAATTCCAGGTGTGCTTGGCACGAGATAGGCATCGGGTTCCATGGTAAGTGTTTGGGCAAAAATCCACCAGCCTCGACCACGACCGAGACATTAAAAACATTTATTACATTTCTCTTGTAACAAAGTTAAATCGTCAACACTTTGTCCTTGGACCGAAGCCATAGTCGAAAGGATCACTCGACACTCGACCGTCGTATAGAAACATACGACCTCGACCAACTAACACGCGACATTTCTGTTACGTTTTCATCATTCAATGCAGGTCAACCTCATTCATAGCCAACGGACGAAACCGACAGAGCAGTTATGAGCATTAAAACAACGATGACCGGTACGACCGTTACTAGAAGAAATCATGAAGTCATTAAAGCATCTGAAGACTATAAATACAAATACAAAGCTATCATTTGAGAAACAATTGAACACCAGCGAACTCAAGAAGCACACTACGTACTTAAGAACATCCGAAGCAAAGAAATTTCTCTCCAGTGATCTCTCTCGACGCATGACTCACACTCTCGACCAGCAGCTTGTAGCACACGACACATTTGTTTTACATTCGATACACTTGTTATTTTTACATTTCTAGTCATTTGTATTGTAATCACTGTACGATCGACACCTGAAACAAAGGACATCGCCCCTGTTTGGCGGCCATAGTGCAGCGACGACTTCCATAGTCGTCCGCGGGTTTTTTCCTCGTTGAGGTTTTTCCCGCGTCATCAAAATCTTTGTCTCTTTACGATTTTTTGTCTTTGTCGCACGCTTTTGTCAAACGATTCCTTTCTTTAGTTGTTAAGCTCCACAATCAACCTCAAGTTGTACTTGTGTGCGATTTTTGGCATTAATAGTAAGTAAGGTGTGGACCTATATGGTCGGGCAGCGTTCCATGGGCAGTAAGGTGTAATCCCAATGTGCTTGTTTTGTGGATTTGGAGCGACTCAATGTATAGACCTGGAGTGGTTGAAATTGGGGGCTCTCCAGTCTTGCGGGCAATAGATCTGGAGTGATTGAGCTCAGTATTACGAGAATAGTCCACATGTTTGTTTTATTACATGGTTATGTGACCCACTTTTGTGTTCCGTCATGTGCGATGTAAACGGGCCTCCCCCGTCACTGAAAGGTGTTGCTTTAGGTATTTGTTTCTATCCATGTTTTCGGTGACGTGTTATATTTATATGGATTGTTTTCCAGGTATATGAGTTGTGGGTTATGCTTCATCCGTGTTTGGGATGTTTTGAATAATAGCGATTTATTCATGATTTCAATCATTTTAGAAATCAAATACTATTTCACTTTTCAAGTGGGTTTTGGGATGAGTCCATTTTGAGAATCATTTTATATTAAAGCTTTCAGCACGGGATTTGTGTGAGTTGGAAAATGGGTGATTTGCATCTAAAGTAAATTCTTTTGAACTCATGATTTGAATTGCATCTCTCCCTCGTCTTATGAATTAAATGATCATGATAAAACTCTTGAACTCACTAGGCGTTAGCCTAACCTTTTTTTTATTTGTCGGCATGTGCGTTCAGCTCGGGAGTAGTTCTAGTGACACTGTGAAAGGTCGTGTGCTAGTAAAGTGCTCGAGATGTGAATAGCTTAAGTGAAGTTTTCCGCATTCTTCTTTGGGGATTTAGCAACTTGTACTTGGGTTAAGTAACACCCGAGGTGGTTTTACTCTTTGTAATGAAATTTGGGTTATATCTTGTTGAGGTTAATCATAGACTTTAAAATGAGTTATTTCCCGCATTAGTTATTAGAGGGAAATTCTATTATTTTGGATGTAATATCGAAAATTTTATTTAGTTGTTCTTTCCCAATTCAAGGGTGTTACAATAAACCCCATTCAATAATTTATCTGAAACACTCATCCGGTAAACTAGTCCGGAAGACAAAGAATCCGGTAACATTCGGAAATGGTATCAGGACTCTCAAGTCCGGAACCATCTGGTTCACATCCGGTATCGGGAAACCATTATCCGGACACCCATCCGGAATCCGGGGAAAACCCAATCCGGAACCCTCAATTCTGGAACTATCCGGAAACCTCAATTCCGGTATCCGGTATCCCAATCCGGGAAATACAATTCCAGAATCCGGTAAATTCCGGACACCCATCCGGAATCCGAAAATCATTCCGGTAATTTATTCGGAGACCATAACTTTCCGGAAAATTCCCCTTCCGGACTATTCGAACTGCACATCGATTTTTGATTTAAAAATCATCTCAATCCAATTCCCAATCCTTTTCATACCAATACATAATTACCAAAACATATAGACAGTTTATAATCAATTATTTCATTTGATTCAACTGCAAATATTTGAAAGAAGAGATGAACTCACCTGGGTTTAAGAACTCGAACACATACTGCAAATTCGAATCGATTCCCGTTCAACTTTTCACACCAATAATCAGAACCTAAACAAAATCTAATTATCAATTCCTAAGAGATTGAATTGCATACCAAATCGAACTCTTACCGGAGCAAATTCAGGATTCAAGAACTCTTTCTCCCTCTGCTTGCTAGACCGAATCTTTTCTCAAAGCTAGCCGACTCAACACTTAAATATCAACCAACTATTGAGAAATGACCAATTCAACCTCCAAGTTTAAGTTTCACAATTTACTTAAACTTTGAGTTTTATTACCAAATTAACCCTTTCATCATTCCATTTAAAATAACACTTCCAATATTTTAAGTCTTCTTCTCAAAATAATAATACATTAACTATGGAAATTTCGAGGTGTTACACATTATCACTAAAGTCGTTTAGATTAGGAGGTTGTTGTCTCTTAACCGTTCTCTATCGTAATAGTAGGGATTGTCCCTTTTTCTTAGGAAATACTCTTGCATTTAATGTTAGTTCCAGGTTTTTGTAAGTTATGGTTTTTTTCTATTTTATGGGTGTTACCTCACACTCCAAAAATGCAAATGAACATTTTGGACGTTTTCAAGCCTCGTATCAAAGATGGACAGATTGTGTGTGTCACAGAATAATGATTGTGAATTTGTATGTAGTATCCCAGACCAACCGTACCAGATATTATCCGTTTTATCTACACACTTTGACTCACGGTTTTAAAACGCGTCTGATAGAGGAGATATCAAGTTCCTCTTATAAGTCAACCTTTGTTCCCCTCCCTAACCAATGTAAGATCTTACAATCCACCCCTTTAGGATCCCAACGTCCTTGTTGGCACACAAGTCCGGTTCCCGGCTCTGATACCATCTTTAATATCTCAGGCCAACCGTACCAGATATTGTTTGCTTTATCCACATACTTGGACTCATGGTTTTAAAACGCGTCAGATAGAGAAGGTACCAAGTCCCTCTTATAAGTCAACATTTATTCCCCTCCCCAAACCAATTCATGTGGAATTTTCCATTATAGGGTCCTCAACTAATCCTACTCATAACACTTTCAAACCCACTTTATTTAAAGGCTAAAATAATGGTAAATCATCAATTCCTCCTAGATCTTTTGCAAAAAGAATTCTTGGTTCAAAACCTTTCGTCTAGTGAAAAATCTTTTGCTCTTAAAATATAATATCAATTGTAAATTTTATAATATTTATATGTACATATAATATAATATATAGAGAGAGATAGGTTCAATGGAAAACCTCAAAAAAATGAAAAACTCATGAACACTCTGGTGGCCATTTATCTGGACGGTATGCATTGGTGCTTACAGGTAAAGTAAGTTGTTTTTTTTGTTTATATGCACTTCTGCATTATGCATTTGTGCATATGCACGTTGCATTATGCATTTGTACATATGCACATGTGCATGTTATAAATTACCTGTATGCACAAGTGCATACCATCCAGATTAATGACTATCAGAGTGTTCCTTAGTTTTCCCCTGAACCTGACCCTATATATATATATATATATTTTTTGTTTTGGGAAGGGTATCCCAGGCACAGCCCGGACTAATCCCTGACAATTTTGAAACTTAAAGATGTCTTATCAATGTTGAGGACGCCTGGGATCGAACCCTGGGTAGATGGGACATTCCACCACATCACCTAGGGCGATCAACCACTGCGCTACAACCTAAATGACTATATATATATATATAGAGAGAGAGAGAGGGAGGTTCAGGGAAAAACCTCAAGAAATGGAAAATTGAAGAACACCTGGTGGCCCTTCATCTGGACGGTATGCACTTATGCATATAGGTAAATTATGTTGTTTTTGTTTTTGTTTTTATGCACAAGTGCATTATGCACGTGTGCATGTTACAAATTACTTGTATGCACAAGTAAATACTATCCAGATTAAGGGCTACGAGGGTGTTTTTTAGTTTATCGTTTTTTGAGGTTTTCCCTTGAACCTAACCCTATATATAGGGGGCCATTCAAGGGAGAACTAGTTATTTTGTGGTAACTGTGAGAACCAATGTGAGCCACATAATAAGCTATAAATTAGGAAATTATTAATTTTGGTAATTTTGTTTGAAATTTAAATAAAAGGGCATTTTAGGTATTTTAAAATCTCCTCTCTCCTCTCTCCAGCCGATATATCGATTATGATAATGATATCACAAGTGATACCAGTTGTGATGCCATTGTGATACCCTGAAACAACGATGCAGACCTTCAATATCCAAAATACATGCTAAGACTAAATGTGATACCACTGTGATACCAGTTGTGATGCCATTGTGATACCCTGAAACAACGATGCAGACCTTCAATATTCCAAAATAATACTAAGACCAAATGTGATACCAAAAATACATACAAAAAACAAATGTAATACCCAAAATACATACAAAAAACAAACATCTATCCTCAATGTGATACCAAACAATACATATAAAACACACACCTTTATCCTCAGTGTGATACCCATAATACATACAAGAACAAATGTGATATCACTGTGATACCCAGGAAAAAACGATACAAACCTTCGATATCCAAAATTTTCTTTGATGCAGAAACTTCGATTTTTTTAGATCTGGGTTTAATGGAGATATAGGGTTTTATGTTTTAGGTATGATGCATACCTTCAATCGGTACACTTTGATGCGGAACCTTCAGTATCGGTAAATTTGTAGATGAAGATGGAGTCTAAACAATGGTAGTCGGTTCGATGTGATATAGATCTGGAGTTTTAATACATGGTTTTGATGGACATGGAGATGGAGATGAAGACTTAAGAACGGTAGGTGGCTTCGATGGGGATACATATTTGGTGTTTGTTTTCATACCTGGTTTCGATTTCGATGGAGAAGGAGATCTGGGGTTTGTTTTCATACCTGGTTTCGATTTCGATGGAGAAGGCGATCTGGGGTTACATGGCGGCACATTCTTGAAGAAAGAAAGAAAAAAATATTTTAGGGTTTATCTATATGGTAGGAGAGAGGAGAGAGGTGAGAGGAGAGAGGAGACGTATAAGATCAAGAAAGAAAAGATTTTAGTATTTATTATTTTAATTAGATATTCAATTTTATTTTTACTAAAATACCCTTTTGTATTTATTTAAAATTTATATTAGTTATTTTAAATGTGTGACTCACATTGGTTCTTACGGTTACCGCAAACTAATCAGTTCTCATTTGATTAGGCCCCTATATATATATATATATATTTATATTTATATTATATATATTTGTACATATCTATACTATATTATAAAACACATAAGAAAAACTCTTAAAAACAATCTATAAAGCTTTATGTACTGCTATTTAATGTTAATTACTTAAAATCTCTTAAAAACCACAAATAAAGCTTTATGTACCACTTTTAATGCTAATTACTTAATTAATTCTTATCTCTAACCCCCTTTAAATCCTCAAATCATTAATTAATCAATCCTTATCTCTAACTGTGGATCCCAAATTAGTGCAATACAGTAGAAATCACGAACAATAATCAATAAGAACAATATGATTTCAACTTGTCATCCATCTATTTCATAACCATTCAGAGAATTTCAATAATACGATTACAATGGTTAATGGACGATTCTGAACTGCTAACCTAACAATGAACTAAAACGAAACTATTTATGCCAGGGCCTAAAGCCTAAGCCTTATGGCCCATTAAGCTCTAAACTAAGCCCATATATCAAATAAAGGCTTTTACAATCAATATTCTTTTCTTTATATCACTTTCTATATTATAGGACATTTATGGTCCTAACAATCTCCCCCTAAAGTTATATAAATAAAAAACGGTCTTGAAAACTTTAGGCCTTGATCTTCTCTTCCTCTTGAATCTTTGAAACACTTTGGTGTTGATTGTTGATAACTCTCATTTTGAGCGTTATTTACATTCCGTTTGTGTGTGTTTTTCTTCCATTTTAGTTGTGTTTCCTTTTTATTTGCTTGTGTTTCTTCCTTTTATTATTTTATTTTCATTTGGAGTTGTTGAGAATGTTTTTAGAGTTAAAAACGTCATTTTGTGTTAAAAATGACATTCGCGAATTTGTGGGCACCCAGTGCCCACTGTGAGCACTCTTGAAGAAACACCCACCGCCCAAAACTCTTCAACTTGTGCAACTTGTAAATTTTGGTGCAATCAGATTTGGCACGCATATCGATGACCCCTATCTTGGTTTTGCTATATAAGGAAGTGGGAGCATAAAGAAATTGTACACCATCATCATTCACTCTTTCAATTTTTGCTTTCAAATAAACACCTCAAGCCTTTGGCTTGAGGTGTAGTACTTTAAATTCTGTATTTTAATTCCGTATTTTATTTCTCGTATTTAACTTAATGAAATTAGTTACTTCGTATTTCCTTTCTTTTATCATGTCTTTTACTTTTAGTATGAGTTAACCACCCTTTTGGGTGTGGGTGTGAGTCGAACTTGAGACTAGTAGGCGACACTTGGGTGTTGCCATTATTACTAGCTCTTAAGCTTGGTCACTTAAGTCGGGACTTAAACTCAACGCAAATAAGCTGATCACCTTGAAGTGTTAATATTAGATCTTAGACCTCGAGAGGGGCGGATCCGAAATACGGCTTAAGTGATGCACAAAGATTTGAGAGAGTCTTTGATAATCACGTAGAGATACGGGTTCTGCATGATTTACTAAGGTTCGAACTTCGGTCGAGATTTATATCACAAAGATATTTGGGTGTAAATCTCCATACTGATTGAACTTTTATTTTTGAGTCATACTTAGTTAAATCGGCAAGATTAAGAGTCGGAAATAATGGCGACTTTATGAGCATTTTGTAGGACCGGTCTATAAAAATCCACTTTCGAGAGATCGGGCTTTTTAAAGACATTCCGTACTACAAAGTGACTAACCATTTCGGCACTACGAACATCTCAAGGAAAACTTACACCCATACCCATTTTATTTACTTATTTAGTTTTTGTTGTTAAAACCCCAAAACTCACTCAAAAAGATATATTCTTCTTCTCTTATTGAAATCGGTGTATTCTCGACTTAAGACTCGGAACTTTGAAATCCAATCCCTGTGGATACGATACTCGGTACTTTTACCACTTTATTACTTGTAGCGATCCCAGTGTTGGTGTATACTTGTGCCCCTACTGTGGGAACATCTGTGCCCACATTTCTGGGTACACGATTTACAGCTACCAAGTTTTTGGCGCCGTTGCCGGGGATTGACGTATTTCCAGAGTTCCTTGAGTTATAAGTTGAGTTTTCATTGGTTTTTCTTTCACCGACAT
Organism: Saussurea involucrata; assembly: GCA_033807775.1. Taxonomy (NCBI): domain Eukaryota; kingdom Viridiplantae; phylum Streptophyta; class Magnoliopsida; order Asterales; family Asteraceae; genus Saussurea; species Saussurea involucrata. The sequence goes on from CM066319.1 coordinate 35,788,390, forward strand.
GGATGACTTTAATTAGGATGTCCCGTATTTTAATACTTTCGACTATTCATGGGAACAACATCCTAATTTTTTGGAAAATATTCAAGATGATGACACCTACCCTTCATTCTCACCTCCTCATCAAGATTGGAATGAGACATTTATAAATACATTTGACCAATCTTGGGAGGGGAATTTTGATAATTTTTGTGATTTTCAAGGGAGTGATTCTCACCATGGATTCACGTCCTTTGTTTCCAACAACCCACCCGGGAATGTTTTTGAACAGCCCGAACCGTCTCACTCCTTTGAAACTTTTTCCCCAAGCTTAACAGAAAATTTTACAGCATTTTTGGGAAATTTTACATCCTCTTTTGAAGCCTTAAACACTAAGATGGGACAACTAGTCGACGAGTTGAAAAATCAAAGTCAAGGTTCCTTACCAAGTGATAATAAAAAATCAAAATGTGTTGGTAAGGATGAGAGTGATGTTGAGAAAGAGTTGGAGATTTTTGAGGCAAATTTCAAGCACATGAGCAAGTCTTCTTTACTTCCTAATAGTGAAGAAGTGCTTCAAGATGCTAAAATTCCTAACGTAATGATTTTTGCTCATTTTGTGCAGCCTTCTTTTTGTGATCACAATGTTCCTTTCAGGATCATGCCATGGACTGTTGGGAGGATTTGTGTGATCAAGAGCTCGGGAAAATTTCCTAGATCATGTTCTTTGGGTGGTGAATTTGTTGGAAGAACATTTGGTATGGTGGAGGTGTCGATTATCTTGAAACCACTCCACTTTTTGAAGATGCACATGTGGGGTGGTGAACCACATCCTACATAACCTTGATGCAAACTTATATCTTCATACTCTCAACTCCAATTTTGTGTCTTTTATTTTACATTTTTGTGTGTGTGATTTGAGTTTGTTCATTTTCGACTAGTATCAAGAATTTTTGGGATCAAAAACAAAAAAAAAACAAAAAAAAAATCTCATACATCTTATATCCTTAGACTTGAAGTTTCATAGTTTGAATAATCTTTCCACCACTAGCAGATTTCTAGAACTAAGCAACCAATTCCCCGGTATCCATATTGATTAAACTTTGAAATTTTAGAAATGACACGGCCCTTCTTTCTAAACACTTGGTCGATACACTTTTCCTTTGTTGCCTTACCCGAGCCTTTGAGTCTTATTACTCCCTCCACAGTAAAAATATTGAGTATTTTAAGTTTGGAGGAGGAAACTCAAGTGTTGAAAAAAAAGCTAAATCCTTCGAAAAATTGGAAGGATAAATAAAAAAAATACAAATAGTTGAGTTTGACACGTTGAGGTAAACAAGTTGGGTAAAACACATCAAATACATAGTTTGAAATATTTTTCTTTGATGTAACCCAAAAAGACAAGTTTGGGGGAAGATGAAAAATGTAAGGATAGTGAGAAGCCTTAAACACCAACCCTTCAAAGTCCTGTGAATCTAAGTTTGCAAAGTCAATTATCATAAGATAAGTGAATTATAGCTTAGCCTATAGAAATCAAAATGCAATAAAAAAAGAATAGCGTGGAAAAATAAGGAAAAACTATGGATGCTTTTAGTTAAAGGGATTTGAGATGCAAAAGAAAAAAAAAGAATAATATTGAAAGTCCTATTTGTGATACTTAGTCTTCTTATGTATTTTGTTATCATTATTTGTTTTTATTTGTGTCTTTTAGTTACTTGAGGACAAGTAACAAGTTAAGTTTGGGGGTATGATAACTCTCATTTTGAGCGTTATTTACATTCCGTTTGTGTGTGTTTTTCTTCCATTTTAGTTGTGTTTCCTTTTTATTTGCTTGTGTTTCTTCCTTTTATTATTTTATTTTCATTTGGAGTTGTTGAGGATGTTTTTAGAGTTAAAAACGTCATTTTGTGTTAAAAATGACATTTGCGAATTTGTGGGCACTCTTGAAGAAACACCCACCGCCCAAAACTCTTCAACTTGTGCAACTTGTAATTTTTGGTGCAATCAGATTTGGCACGCATATCGATGACCCCTATCTTGGTTTTGCTATATAAGGAAGTGGGAGCATAAAGAAATTGTACACCATCATCATTCACTCTTTCAATTTTTGCATTCAAATAAACACCTCAAGCCTTTGGCTTGAGGTGTAGTACTTTAAATTCTGTATTTTAATTCCGTATTTTATTTCTCGTATTTAACTTAATGAAATTAGTTACTTCGTATTTCCTTTCTTTTATCATGTCTTTTACTTTTAGTATGAGCTAACCACCCTTTTGGGTGTGGGTGTGAGTCGAACTTGAGACTAGTAGGCGACACTTGGGTGTTGCCATTATTACTAGCTCTTAAGCTTGGTCACTTAAGTCGGGACTTAAACTCAACGCAGATAAGTTGATCACCTTGAAGTGTTAAGATTAGATCTTAAATCTCGAGAGGGGCGGATCCGAAATACGACTTCTTAAGTGATGCACAAAGATTTGAGAGAGTCTTTGATAATCACGTAGAGATACGGGTTCTGCATGATTTACTAAGGTTCGAACTTCGGTCGAGATTTATATCACAAAGAGATTTGGGTGTAAATCTCCATATTGATTGAACTTTGATTTTTGAGTCATACTTAGTTAAATCGGCAAGATTAAGAGTCGGAAATAATGGCAACTTTATGAGCATTTTGTAGGACCGGTCTATAAAAATCCACTTTCGAGAGATCGGGCTTTTTATAGACATTCCGTACTACAAAGTGACTAACCATTTCGTCACTACGAACATCTCAAGGAAAACTTACACCCATACTCATTTTATTTACTTATTTAGTTTTTGTTGTTAAAACCCCAAAACTCACTCAAAAAGATATTTTCTTCTTCTCTTATTGAAATCGGTGTATTCTCGACTTAGGACTCGGAACTTTGAAATCCAATCCCTGTGGATACGATACTCGGTACTTTTACCACTTTATTACTTGTAGCGATCCCAGTGTTGGTGTATACTTGCGCCCCCTCTGTGGGAACATTTGTGCCCACATTTCTGGGTACACGATTTACAGCTACCACTTGTCTTCATGTTTTTCTAGGCTCCGCCTTGAATTAAGCTCTTTGTCTTCATATCTTCAACTTTATCACCAGATTTGGTGACATTTCACAATACATCTTCAGTAAAGAATCTGTCTTTGAACCGCGAGTTGAATTTGCTTTCAGCTTCAGCTTTAAGAACTTGTAGAACCAATATGCTCGAAAGAGGAACTTATGATTTGTAGCGAACACCACTTGATAAGGAATTATAAGAATTGATCACTTGATAACATTTATGGACGATTCTAAACTGCTAACCTAACTATGAACTAAAAGGAAACTATTTATACCAGGGCCTAAAGCCTAAGGCCCATGGCCCATTAAGCTCTAAACTAAACCCATATATCAAATAAAGGCTTTTACAATCAATACTATTTTATTTATATCACTTTCTATATTATAGGACATTTATGGTCCTAACACTAACCCCCTTCAAATCCTCAAATCGTGAACTTGTAAAAAAGAATCATTCTTTAATCCTCATTAATTATTAAATTAATCTTTATCTCTAACATCTTTTAAATTCTCAAATCATGAACTCCTCAAAAGTCATTCTTTAAACACAATTATAAAAAAACATTATCGTTTTCTAAAAAAGACACAAACCCGTTTTATAAAATCGACAACGATAAAAAATAAAATAAAACATTAAAGTCGAGATATATCGCGCTGCATTGCGCGAGTATACTTCTAGTAATATAACATATGCATATAATAATATGAAAATATAATCTTAATTTGTAAATATATATTTATAATATATAAAATATGTGTGTATAAAAATATATCTGCAATTTTTAATTTACACACACACACACACATATATATATATATAGAGAGAGAGAGAAATGTTCAAATGAGGAGCGTAACAATTTACGAGAAACGCGAGAAGCACCGCCCATGTACTGAATCACATGTGATTCACTACTGCCGAATCACATGTGATTCACAACTGATCGGGGGACTTCCGCCCATGTAGTGGATCACATGTGATTCACAACTAAAATCATATGTGATTAAAATTCGGACACGCGCGGTTTGTTCCGCGGTTTGCAAAAGCGCGCGGTTTGTCCCGCGGTTTGTGTAGTGAATCACATGTGATTCAGTACATGGGTGGTGCTCCTCGCATTTTCTTAAATTGGTACGCTTCTCGTTTGAACCCGCCTCTCTCTCTCTCTATATATATATATAAATTTATTTATATCATATAATATAAGACTAGTTTTGTAATATAATTTAGACATGTAGGTGTTATTTGTTTAAAAAAAGAGTATTTATGTGTTATTTATGTATTATCATATAACAAGCTATATTAATAAGACTATATATTTGCTTCTACTAAAAGATTTTAAAATCTTTTATTATGAATTTATTGAAAAAGAGGTAAATTCATATCTTATTAACCTCTTAATGCAATCTTATTTTTTAAAACCTTTTTGTAGTCCCCTTATTCATCAGACAATGTATATAAATATTATCATGTGGTCCACTTTTTTCAATAAACTTTCGATTTTATCAATTTATTTTACTATGCTAATTAATTTATTAATCAATATTTATTTATCAATACTATTAAATACTCGATTCAAATAAATATAAAATATAAAATATATATTAATAAATCAACAAAGATAATGTTATTTATTATATTATAATTTCTGTCAAATAAAATTCCATAATAGTTATAAATAGAGATGGCCAAATGGGTCCGGTCCCAAAAAAGCCTGCCCAAAGCCCGGTCCCAGCCCCCCGGATCCTAACAGGCCCTGATTTCGTGAAATTTCTCGGCCCGGCCAGGCCCGGGCCCGGTCCCGGCCCGGTCCAAAGCCCGGTTTAAGCCCGACCCGGTTTGGTTTCAAAAACTAGCCGTTTTATGACCGTTTTAGAGCCGTTTTTAGCCGTTTTTTGTTGTATTTTTTGCCTCCAAATCACTATAAATAGGTAGTGGATGTTAGAGGTTTGATATCAAGTTACAAAAACGCAAAAAATGCAATTCTCGCTTACAATTCTCGATTTCTCGCTTTCTCGTGTTCATTTCATACAACTTCTCGTTCTTTCAATTTTTCCATCCTTCACTCAAAATGGCCGGCGGTAGTTCATCAAACGATCAAATTAGAGAAGTTGTTCTCGAACACGGACGAAAATCCGAAGTTTGGAATGATTTCAATATGGTGGTTCTCACCGACGGGAAAAAAAAGGCACAATGCAAAAGGTGTGGAGCTCTCCTTGCGATCTCGGGAAACTCGACCTTAAAGAGGCACACCAAAACCGCATGCAAGGCACGAGGTGATTCAACAAGTCAACCCATACTTGATAACCAAGGTCAAATATGGTTGTACGATAACATGTTGGACCGGGAATTAACAACAAAATGTGTTATTCAAATGGGGTTGCCGTTCGAACATTTCCACAATCCGCATATGACGAAAATGATCCAAAAATGTCTACAACCTCGCTACACTCCGGTAAGCCGTCAAACTCTTAGACGTGATGCATTAAAAATATGAAAAAATGCTAAAAATGAAATGAAAAACATTTTTGAACAAATGTCTAACAACATTTCTTTAACTTGTGATGTGTGGAGCGCACCACACGGATTGCCACATTCTTATATATGTATAACGGCACATTGGATGGAGTCGTGGCAAATGGTCAAACGTATAATAGCGTTTGAAACGTTTGGTTCGCCACATTCGGGTGAACGTCAATTTTCAATTATAAAAAAAACACTTGTTTTTTTCAATATTTCAAATAAAATCGTTAGCATTTCATTTGATAACGCTAGTAATAATACTGCATGTGTGGATAAATTAAAATGTGCTTCAACCCCTATGTTGGACGGTGAAATATTTCATACACGTTGTGTTGCCCACATTATTAATTTAGTCGTTCAAAACGGTTTAGGACAATGCAGTGACACACTAAACAAATTTAGACTTATGTTACAAAGAATTTTTAATAAAGGTAAATCAATGCATGCGTCTTTTAGAAAATATTGCATGGATTGTGGATTTAGAGCTTTGGGACCGGCTCATGATTTGGCCGTTCGATGGAATTCGACATATCAAATGATCGAAAATTTGCGTGCACAAAGAGTTTATATACATGCATTTTATAATATTCATTACCCACAGAATACTATTGTAGAGTGAGATTGGGTCGTGATTGAGGGATTATACGATCTTTTGGGTGATTTTAAAAACGCAACAACTTACTTATCCGGTGTTTATTATCCAACAAGCTCTCTAGTTTTAAATCAAATATATATTTTAGCAAACAAAATTAGAGAGTACGAGGAGAGAGACGACCATTGGTCAAATATGATTGTTACAATGAAAGCAAAATTGTTAAAATATTTTAGAAAAATCCCTTTTTCTTTTCTTTGTGCCGCGGCGTTAAACCTGTGGCTAATGGTTACTGGTGTTGAAGTTTTAATTACTGGAATAAGTCAAGTTTTTGGTTTAGATACGTCCACAAATTCTACTTTTTCAACGAAAAGAAAAACATTATTTAATAACATGTTTTTAGAATTATTTGAAATTTATAAAGTCCGACATGGGGGCGCACACCAACAACCCTCCCAACAACCACTATTTGTGTCGGGTTCTTCTAGTAGTGGTCATCGCCAAAGACGGAAAGACTTAATGACCTCTTTAATGAATGAGTTGCAAAATGAATCAAGTAAAAAATCCCGATATGACAGTAATCTCAATGAATTACAAATTTACATGAATACTAATTTCTCTTGGAATCAAGTTGATAATTTTGAAGAATTAAACATATTAGCATTTTGGCAAGAAAGAAAACAAGCATTTCCGGTTTTGGCATTAATGGCCCGTGATATACTAACAGTCCAAGCTAGTACCATAGCTTCGGAGTCCGCTTTTTCTCTTAGTGGCAGGATCATTTCGGCCCGTCGAACAAGATTAAGCCCGGAGTCAGTAGAAGCTTGCGTTTGTTTGAAGGACTACTTGGATACTCTTGAAAGAATTCAAGACCGAACGAATCTAGAGGCGGAGCTCGATGGAGTGGAAGCAAATCTTGAAGAAAACGAAAGTGGCCAACTAAGTACCCCGCCAAGTACCGATTGTGAAAGTAATGTATCACATTACGACGATGACGAGATCGACCCTGAAGAACAACTCGATGTTGATGAACTCAATGATCCTACGGCTCTTACTAGACTTAAAACGACCGGAACTCTTGCATACTATCCACCATACGAGGACGAGGATTAAGAGTATTTTTCTTTATAATTCAATAAATGTATTTCTTTAAATGTATTTTTCTTTATAATTTATATCAAATTAATAGAACGTATTTTTCTTTATATATGAAATTCTAATAGAACGTATTTTTAAGTATGTTTGAGTGACCCAATTAAGTATTTTATAGTGGATACGAATAATATTTACTAAAAATGTAAAAAATACATTTTTTACAAAGCCCGATTTAGGCCCGGTTTTGGGCCCGGTCCCGGCCCGGTTCCTTAGGCCCGGTCTTTAAAAAGCCTATTCGGGCCCAGCCCTCAACAGCGAAGCCAGACCCGGGCCTGCCCAAAGCTCGGGCTTTTGAACAGTGTTTGGGCCCGGGCCCGCCTAAAGCCCGGTCCGGGCTAGCCCGACCCGCCTATATGGACATGTCTAGTTATAAATGTAACAGCCCACACAAAAATAAAGCATAACGATAATTATAAATCAAACTGCAAGAATGGTCCCAAAATTTAACCGAGTACAACTGTCTCAAAAATTAGGTTTGCGGAACAACCTATTCACAACTGAGAATAAAACTAGCAGTCTAAGCGATAAAAGGAGTTAGCTATCCCTTAAAAACATCATCGCCTTAAATTCTCTCATTGCCCTTGCCAGAGCTTCCTACCAACGGCTTCCCTGAAAATATTTAGTTTTGGAAAAATGCGAGGGTTAGACCATGAGGTCTAGTGATCTCCCTCTAGTGGCAACAGTTTCATCAAAATATTTTAGACATTTCATAACAATGAAAACGATAATTTTAAACATCAAGCTTCCATATAAACTGCACATATAAGTGACACACTGAAGTCATGCATTGGCAACAACGTGTTAGTCTCACACTCCTTTACTGGGTCACTCCTCTCATGGCATAAACGGGACATACCCCCCGGTATGAGCACTGGCGGGACACACCCCCCGACTTTGCCAATACACGCCTACTTTCAATGTATGCATACATATAAAGTTTACTTTCTCAACATGCATTATTATATCATAAAAACATACCATTTCATAAACTCATATTGAATAAAATCTACATTCAATATCTTTCAATAGTTAGAGAACTCACCTGATCTTCGTCGCTACTTCTTACTTTGCTTCAAATCCTTAGGTCGAACCCCTAGAATTTAAAAAAGGACACGAGAGTGATCAGTCGCTCGCACAACCCTCACGTTTACCTCTCTAAATACCCTTGACAAAAAGATCTCGACTTAGCCCGCAATCCAACCCCCGGTTTCCCCTAAACGTTCCAGATAACACATACCGGTAACCTTATCCGGAATCCCGCTAACCGGAAGCCCCAATATCCGGAAACTCTATCCGGGAGCCCACTATCCGGAAGCTCTATCCGGGAACCCCACTATCTGGGAACGCTGTCCGGAGGTCTTACCCGGGAGTGTCCGGAAACAACTACCCGGGAACTTCTACCCGGATTCCCAAGTCATCCGGACTTATGCTGTCCGAAAACTCCTGCCAACCGGGAACTCACCCGAAAACCCCTGGTCTGGTGGCGATTTCGGATATGAACAGATACACTACATTGAATATTAAGTCAGAAATTCCAAATCCTTGGACCCAAGTTCCAAATGGTTTTAGGACAACGAGATTGCCAAGAGAACGCACACCAAACAGCTATTAACGATTACAAAATGAACAAATCCCTTAATCCCAAATTCCAAATCATTGATTGGTTTCTTTCACTCAAGAGTCACAGTTCCCAGCAATCAATTCAATGCCCCAATGCATAACTCGACAAACAATCAAAATAATAACAAGGAAACATTAGAGGTTACCTAGAACTGATCAGTGAAGAACCTCTTCCTTCCCAGAAACCGCCAAGGCAAGCTCTATTCTTCCTCTCTACTCCAGCCGTACAAAATGATTTCTAACCTAGGGTTTTGTGCCAACCTTGAGGGTTTTATACCCTCTTAGGCCGTGCGTACCGTTCTCGGGTACCACGGCGGGTTCGTTCATCGGGTAGATCGGGTAGGGCGGGGTGGGTGGTACGGGGGGTATCGGGTAGGGGGGATCGGGTAGGGTAGGGTAGGGTTCAGGAACCCGGGGGAACCCGGGCTAAATTTGATTTTTTTTTATTTTTTTAAATATAACCGTTCGTAATCGGCTCTTTTTTATTTTAATTTTTTTTAATTTTTTTTTCAAATTATACACACTATATATATTAACCTCTACCACCTTCATTTTTTCACACCAAATTCAATACTTTCTTCCATTTCTCTCAAGTTGCAACTCGAGTTAGATAAACGATTTGATAAAGACTTCGAGTTTTTCATAGCCCCGCATGATCATCTTACGGGAGATATTTTGAGGGCTACTTTGGCGAAGAAAGAGAGAATTAGAAAATTACATAATTTTTAATATTAGTTTTTAGTGTTTTGTATTTTGTAATTTTTAAATTTTTAATGAATGTTATGAATTTTTATTTTTATTATTTATCTTATTTTTATTTATTAAAAATATATGAATATTTTTATTTTGTTAAATAATTAAATGTATAAATAAAAGAATTAAAAAAGCTGAGGTGACATCAGGGTTCAGTGGGTTCGTGGGTTGGCGGTACTCCACTTTAGGGTAAGGAGGGTAGGAAAGAGAAAAGCTGATGTGTCGCTGAGGTGGCATCAGGGTTCAGTGGGTTCATGGGTAGGCGGTACTCATGGTCTTACAAAGTTTTACAAATCCACCCTCTAGATCAAGAAAGCTATAAGTTGCCCAAAAACTTTTATCCTTCTCATATTAAGACCTCGGGATGTATGGCATGCTCTTGAAGACGCTTATAGTCACGAGGTGTGTTTGTTACAATTTACAAAAACAAACAATCTTATGATTCAGATTCAGACGTTTCAATTTACAAAAAACAAACAGTCTTATGATTCAGATTCAGATTCAGACGTTTCAATTTAAAAAACAAACAGTCTTATGATTCAGATTTCAGACTTCAGCACCACCTCTTATAAAACAGAAGTGAAATAAGATTTCAGACTTTAGATCTCTTAAAAAACAAACAGCACCTAAATAAATATAAGATTGTTGGAAATATGTTGAAATAGATGGAATCGGCTAAACTTGTTGTTTAAAATTAAATGTACAGTTACAAAAGATTTGTTGATAAATATGTTATATATTTATGATTAAAAATATAATTTACGTTATGAGATATCAAATTAACATTCATTTGTCAATTTAAAAAAATAAATAGTCTTATTAATTTTGTTTTCAGATTTCAGTATCATCTATTATCGATCAAAAGTAAAACAAAATTTTAGACTTTAACAACTCTTAAAAAAAACAAATGACACTGTATTCTCTCTCAATTCATTTTGTTTGGACTAAAAGAATGTATTTTGTCTCGTTTAGTTGTATTCTCAAATGTTAATGTTTTTTGTTTTGTAAGAGCATTTTCAACGGTTTCTCCAAAATGGAGAATTTTGTAATGTTTTGTTTCAACAGATTTTTTAAAACTTTCTCCAAAATGAAAAAAAGTATGAGAGAGATGATAAAAATCTTTAAATTTAGATATATCTCCAAAATATCAGAGATAAAATGATTTTTATTCCTTCTACTAATGAAATTGCTTTAAACTAAATACGTAAAAGGAAGAAATAATATACTTTTTGAAAAATTGTTGGATATGATATTATGCCTTGATACCAAATAGTAAGATACAACTTAATCTTTATCTCAAGAATTTATAAAAAGAAATTGTAATGTAATATACTTTTTTGTCCTAAAATAAATATTTATAACGATATATTATATTTTTAATTAATTAATTAGACGATAATAAGAATATCTATGTAAGAATTTGTCCAGTAACAATAGTTTTATCAAAAAATTCCTTAAATATAAAGCATCAACTTTGATATCTTGTTTTTAATAATAGAAAAATCTTAAAAAACTTCCAAGTTTAGAGGATTCTCTAAATTTGATGGTATGAGAAAGAAATAGTTATTTAATTCATTTCCATCAATGACATTAAACTTTTATTATTTTATATTAAGTATTTATTAAAAATGTATTGGATTAGATAATATTATATTAATATAATTTATGTTAAAATCTCTAAAATATAAAATCTATTAGAAATGAATATAACTCTTTTTAAATATTTTAACTTTTAATTCTCTATTTTAAAAAAATTATAGTAAATATGCTCTTATTAGTATTTTATAAACGTTAGAACATCCACAACAATGAAATTTCAAGACAATTTCTAAAGTGCCACATCAGCTTTGCAATTATCTTGAAATTATCACCTACAACAATGAAATTTCAATCACTTTCTAAAGTGACATTTCATCATAAAAAACTATATTTTAATCAAATAACAATAAAACTACAATTAAATATTATTTACTATAATTTAATATGAAATATTTTATTAATTAAATAATTATAATTAAATTAAATTAAATAGTTAAATAAAATATTAAATTTATAAAATATTAAATTAAAATACAAAGTAAAAATATTATGCATGATTATACGTGCTCTTATTATTTCTCCAAAACATCATGGAAGACGGGAGAACGGGAAAATTCCATACATTATCTGTGGAAACAGAAAACTTAAAGAACAAACGGAGAATCGGAAAATGATCATGAAGTTGATGGAAATTGATCCCACAACAATGAGCGAGACGGAGATTGTACAAACATCAACTTGAAGAACTTCTAAACGAACAATGATGTATTTTTATGTGTTAAGTTTGTATTTTTTTAATATGTAATTTATTTTATTATATTTTACATTTTTTAATATTTATTAACAAAAAAAGGTATTCATATATTTTTTTCATAAACATACTTTATAAAACACGATTTGATATAAAATAATTTTTAATTTAAAAATTATTTCCTACAGTTTTTTATACTATTCACTGTTAAATTAACAAAAAGTAATGATTTGACATTTATAAATTTCAAAAACCAAATTTTAATTTAACAATGATACTTGCAACCACCCTAATTTCTAAATAGTACCTGGCACACTTGTAATGCATGTGAAATCCTTGTGGATGAAAGGATTTTAAGGATACAGCTTTTGATGGTGCGGATGGCACGTGACAGCCAGTCAGTGAGTCATATTCATTCTCCTTCAAGATCTCACCATATGTCAACTCTCCACAATATTAACCCTCTTTTACAAACACACACACACAAACAAAACCCCCTTTTCTTCCTTTCCAACAAATGCATGAACCCCAACCCCCTTATATAAAACCACCCCACCCCATTAATCATATCATCATCATTCACACTCACCAATTCACCATGCCTTCTTCTCAACCGCTCATTCACATCATCTCCAAATCCACCATCTTCCCTTCCACCAAATCCACCATCTCCGACCTCAAACTCTCCGTTTCCGATCTCCCAATGCTCTCCTGCCACTACATTCAGAAAGGAAACCTCTTCAATCGGCCTCCCATTTCCGTTTCCATTTCCGACCTTTTATTCCTTCTCAAATGTGCTCTTTCTCGTGCTCTCACTTACTTCCCGCCGCTCGCCGGCCGTCTCACCACCGATTCCGATGGATACGTCTACATTACCTGCAACGACGCCGGAGTTGAATTCGTCCACGCCAATGCCCTTCATTTATCCATCGGTGACGTTATTTCTCCTGTTCACGTTCCCAATTTCGTCAAGGGGTTTTTCGCCTTTGATCGGACGGTGAGCTATGAAGGTCATTCTAAGCCGATTTTGGCGGTTCAGGTGACGGAGCTTAAAGACGGTGTTTTCATTGGGTTTTCCGTCAACCACGCCGTCGTTGATGGGACTTCGTTGTGGAATTTTATTAATACTTTCGCTGAGGTTTGCAGAGGAGCGAAATTCGTCTCCAAACAGCCGTCTTTCGTTCGTGATTCCGTGTTGATTTCCCCGGCGTGTCTGAGACTCCCCGCCGGTGGACCGAAGGTGACGTTTGACGAAAATGCCCCGCTGAGTGAGAGGATTTTTAGTTTTAGCAGAGAATCAATTTTGAAATTGAAAGACAAGACGAATGATCGGAAAAGGGCGAGTTTTTACGGTAACGGAGAAATTAACGCCGTTGAGTTTTTGGGTAAGCAAAGGAACGATCGAATTACAGTCTATGACGATATTGGTAACAGGATTTTAAAAACGGAACCTGTACCCGAAATTTCCTCTTTTCAGTCTCTTTGCGCGCTGCTATGGCGTGCGGTGACACGTGCCAGAAAATTCCCAAGTTCCAAAACGACAACGTTTCGAATGGCGGTGAATTGTCGGCACAGACTGAAGCCGGAGCTTGAACCTTTTTACTTCGGGAACGCAATACAGAGTATTCCGACATACGCCACCGCCGGTGACGTGTTGTCGCATGATCTGAAATGGTGCGCCGAGCAGCTGAACAGAAACGTGTTGTCGCATGACGACACGATGGTGTGTAGCTATGTGAAAAGCTGGGAGAGCGATCCAGGGTGTTTTCCGTTGGGGAATTTTGATGGAGCAATGTTAACGATGGGGAGTTCACCGAGGTTTCCGATGTTTGATAATGATTTCGGGTGGGGAAAGCCGGTGGCTGTTCGGAGCGGGAGAGCGAATAAGTTTGACGGTAAGATTTCTGCGTTTCCGGGGAGGGAAGGTGGTGGTAGTGTTGATTTGGAGGTGGTTCTGTCGCCGGAAACAATGGCGGGCATTGAATCGGACCCGGAGTTTATGCAGTATGTTGGGGGTAAGTGATGATGGTACGAATTGTCAGTTTGTGAAGTACTATGTTGTTGTAGTGTTTTTTTTGTAAGACCATGAGTAACGCCTACCCACAAACCCACTGAACCTAAATGCCATCTCAGTGTCAAATCAGATTTTCTCTTTCTTACCCTCCTTACCCTAAAGTGGAGTACCCCTTACCCACCGAACCCACTCCATAAAATTCACCCGCTACCCACTCCTTAAAACCCCCTACCCGAGAGAGAGGAGTCCGGGTTCGTGAACCCTACCCTACCCGATCCCCTCTACCCGCCCTACTCGCTAACCCACCCTACCCGCTGAACGAACTTGGCCGTGGTACCTGATGGCGGTACGCATGGCCTAAGTAGTCATGTTATTTCAAAAAAAGTAGTCATGTAAATCCAAATTTCTAAATTTCTAAATTTTGCTTTTTTTGTTTTTGTTTTATGGTTGTAACATCTTTTTCATCAATTAAGTAGAAGCAGGAATGTTAATAAATTGTGCAAATTTCCCATTAGAAGTTTTTACTTTTGTGGTGTAGTTGTGTTTTGTATTTTTGTTAAGTCACATTATATGTTTTGGTTTATAGTTTTTAGAGTACATTACGTTTTTTGTCCTTGTGGTTTGCTAAAAATTGCGGATTTCATACCTATGATTTCAAAATTTCGCTTTTCGTCCCTATGGTTTGCAATTCATTTCTATTTTTGTCCCTAAGTCCAAAATACTACTTTTAAGTATGAAGGACTAAAATAGAAAAGTATTATAAACCATAGGGATGAAAATAGCAACAGAATTTAAACCATAAGGACAAAAAAGGTGATGAATTATAAATCATAGGGATGAAAATTGCAATTTTAAAAGCATAAGGATGAAAATAGAAATTTTCAACAAACCACAAGGACTAAAAATGTAATTTACTCTAGTTTTTACAATCAGATACACACCATCATACAAAATTTTACATTAAGAATGAGTGGAAATACTAATAAAATATTACCATATTATAATTAAGATATTTATAAAATATGATAGACTTCATTTACTTTGATTATTAATTTATAAAAAACAATTGTAATATTTATAAAATGAAATATGATTAAATTAGATAGACGGTTAAAGTTGGTATATAACATTTAAATTGTTTTATTTGAAAAACTCTCTCTCTCTCTCTCTATATATATATATATAGAGAGAGAGAGAGAGAAAAGAGTTAGTTTCATTTGCAAATTACATGGTTTTTCAGACCGTGCAAATCATCAATTTCATTTGATAAGTTAATGAAATTGTTTCATGAAATTGTTAAATTTGATAAAATTGTTTTATATTATTATTTTCTTGATTAAATTGTTTCATATACTTGTGTTTTTTTATGTAAAAATGAAAAAAATTCACCAGACTTGAGAAAATACATGAAATAGTTTTATCAGAATGAGAAAAATACATGAAACTATATAAAAAACACAAATATATGAAACAATTTCATCAAGAAAAGAATTATGTGAAACAATTTTATAAAATTAAACAACTTTATGAACTCATTTAATTAACTTAACCAATGAAATCTACGGCTTGCACAGTTTACAAAATTAAAATGATTTGCATTTGATCTCTCTCACATATATATATATATATATATATACACACACACACACACAAAGAATCGTGTGAGAAAAAGAGTAATGATGAGAAGTTAAGAAGAGATATGGACTCTTGATTAATGTAACGACCCAAAAATAACTAACACAATATCATAGCCAAAAGCCCGTAAGGGTCCAAATAACATCAAAAGGATAACAACATTCTCAAAGTTTAATGGTTCACATACGAATACAACCGAGATGTCTAACTAACAAAAGGAGAGTAGTGACGGTCTTTACTCCCATCCCCAACGGTCTTTAAGCCTTCTCCTTCCCTTTTGTGGAAGCTCCTAAAACGCCTTTACCTGAAAATGGTTTTTATTTTGAAAGCGAGGGTTAGACCATGAGGTCTAGTGAATTCCCCTTTGAAAACGTGTTCGCACAAGCCATTTAAAAATACAATGTCGTTCCACAAATAACAGTAACATTTCAAAGACATGAATTCAAGCAAGGGTGTAGCACAGTGGTCTCCACGTCCATCACCTCATATGAGGTCAACACTCGGGGGCCCCACAGTAGATCCCCACGACCCTCAGTAGAAGCCGTATCCGTGTGCACACAAAACGGATTCGAGGCACACGGTCTAACTCATTCACCAAGGATTATCAACAATCCATGGTCCAACACCACTGTGCAACCCGACTCCACACATAGCAATAACCCATAAAAGCATGCAACTAATGGTACATGAGGATATACCTCCATCAATAGTAAAATCACATTTTCATGTCAAAAGTAGATCATGCATATAATCATTTTATAAACCAAATTCAGTCGTTTAAAACCTTCACAACTCATTTTTGAATAAGGTAGAATGTAAAGGGAACTCACCTGTAACTCGGCTAATTGACACCCTAACCGAAGCTCACTTTTCCACCAACCGAACGCCTGAATTGGGGTTAATAGAAGTGATGTTAAACTCCCTAATTATGCCCCAAAACATATCTAAGACAACTCTTAAGTGATACCACAATTCTAACCTAAAACAGTACGCAAAACAAAAACCGAAAACGCGAAACAGTGCCTGGCGCTACTGCCCGTGCTAGCCAACTCGCGCCACAAAGGGCGCGGGGCACTGGCAGTCTTTGGCGCCACTTCTCGCGCTAGCTAACTAGCGTGGAGCACCTGCACTCAATTTTTCAGCCGAAAATGGCTCTTTCTCACTCCCAACTCAACCCAAGTTGATTTTTGAGTCTCCCAATCGAGGTAATCGATGAACTAATCTTTCCCCACAATTCCCTAATTAACAAAACATCAATTAGCCCATAAAATTTAACCAATGAATCATCCTTTTCATCACCCAATTCCTAAATTTGCTCAAAACCCAAAACCTCCATTGGAGTGGTGCAAGCTCTTCAAGAATAGCTCACAACCAGCTGAGGGATTCATTAATCCCACCCTCTCCAATGGTTTTTTAGCCCAAAACTTGAAATCAAAAGGAAGAAACAATGAGCTCTACCCACATTCCTCCTCAATACAAGCAAAAAGATGGAGATTAGAAGGAAACCATACCTTGTGGATGAATCTTCTAGCTACTAGATGCAATTCTCCTTCTCCATCTCTCAAGAGAAGCTTCTACACAATCTCCCTCCTCCTCTAGCTCTCAGCCAACATAATGAAGAAATAAGGGTTTTCAGCTTATTAACTTTTCTGATTTCACACACTTGAGCACTTAAGTTTCCAATTTCACACTTTGGCCCCCAAAGTTCCATTTATTCTAAAATTTGCAAGAAGAAGGAAATATGAGGTGTTACATCACCTCCCCCTTATTAGAATTCCGTCCCCGGAATTCCATCAATGAAAAGGTGTGGGTACTTTGCCCTCATCTCGGATTCGGTTTCCCACGTCGCTTCCTGACCCTTGTGGAATCGCCAATGCACCTTCACTAGGTTGATATCTTTGTTCCTCAATTTCTTAACCTTACGGTCGGTGATAGCTTCGGGCTCTTCAACAAAGTTAATTTTTTCATCGACATGCACTTCATGCAACGGTATAGCCATATCAACTTCCGCTAAACACTTCCTTAGGTTCGACACATGGAAGGTGTTGTGGATTCTATGCAACTCTTCGGGTAGTTCCAACTTATACGCTACTTCCCCAATACGCTCGATAATCTCAAACGGTCCAATGTAGCGGGGACTCAACTTTCCCCTCTTCCCGAATCGTATCACTCCCTTCCAAGGAGATACCTTTAGCATTACTTTATCCCCAATTTGGAATTCGATGTCCTTACGCCTCTTGTCCGCATAACTCTTTTGTCGATCACACGCAACTTTCAATCTTTCTGTCACTTTGAACGATCTTATCCGCCGTCAACTGAACTATTTCGGGTCCGGCCAGTTGTTTCTCTCCGACCTCATTCCAACAAAGAGGTGTCCGGCACTTCCTACCGTAGAGCACTTCATATGGTGCAGCCTTTATGCTCGCATGATAACTATTGTTATATGCAAATTCGATCAACGATAGATGATTTTCCCACGATCCTTGGAAATCTAACGCGCAAGCTCTCAACATGTCTTCCAGAGTTTGGATAGTCCGCTCGCTCTGGCCATCGGTCTGCGGATGATATGTGGTACTCATCTTGATTTGAGACCCCATTTTGTCGTTGAAAGCTTCTCCAAAAAGTCGATGTGAATCGTCTATCGCGATCTGAGACTATTGACGATGGCACACCATGGCGGGTCACTATCTCGTCAATGTACAAATTTGCTAACCTCTCCATCGAATACGACTCCTTTATGGGTAAGAAATGCGCCGATTTGGTGAGTCGATCCACAATCACCCAAATAGCGTCAAAGCCCCTTGGAGTTATTGGCAACTTCGTCACGAAATCCATCGTAATTTGATCCCACTTCCAAACCGGAATGTCCAAGGGTTGAAGTTTACCGTACGGTCGTTGGTGCTCCACCTTTACCCGTAGGCAAGTAGCACACCTCTCCACGAAATATGCTATATCCTTCTTCATGCCCGGCCACCAATAATCTTTTCGCGGATCTCCAAACATCTTATTAGTTCCCGGATGGATGGAGTACTTTGACTTGTGAGCCTCCTCCAATATTAGTTTTCGGACATCACCCAGCTTTGGAACCTAGATTCTACCATGGAGGCATTTTAACCCTCGACTGTCTTCTACCAAAGAGTCCACATTCCCCACCATTCTTTCTTTCTTGAGGTTCTCGACCCCTAGCGCTTTCGTTTGCCATTTCTTTATCTCTCCCAACAGGTTAAACGTGACTTCGGCTCTTAAGGCTAAGATTTTTGAAGCTTCCCCCTTTCCTTACGGCTCAAGGCATCGACCACCACGTTGGCCTTCCCAGGATGATACTCGATCTCACAGTCGTAATCAGTCAACAATTCCATCCACCTGCGTTGTCGCATATTTAACTCTTTTTGATCGAAGATGTAACGAAGACTCTTATGATCTGTGAAGATTTGACACTTCATCCCATACAAGTAATGCCTCTAAATCTTTAAGGCGAAAACAACGGCTGCCAATTCCAAATCGTGTGTGGGATATCGCTTCTCATGTTCCTTCAATTGACGGGATGCATAAGCAATCACCTTCCCACGCTGCATCAAAACACATCACAAACCCAGCTTGGATGCGTCGCTATACACCACAAAATCTTCGGCTCCGTCCGACAAAGTCAGAATCAGAGCACTACTTAACATTTCCTTCAATTTCCGAAAGGCTTCCTCTTGGCTCTCCGCCCAACTGAACTTGACGTTCTTCTTAGTTAAGGAGGTCAATGGAGTAGCAATCCTCGAAAAATCTTTGATAAATTTCTGGTAATACCCCGCTAACCCAAGAAAGCTACGAACTTCTGAAGGTGATCTAGGCGGTTCCCAGTTCTTGATAGCCTCCACCTTTGCTGGATCAACCATAATCCCACTTTGGGACACAACGTGTCCTAAGAACTGCACTTCTCGGAGCCAAAACTCACATTTTAAGAACTTGGCGTAAAGCTTCTCCGGCTTCAATAATTCTAATACGGCCCTTAAGTGATCTTCGTGCTCTTTCTCCGACTTGAGTAAATAAGGATATCGTCTATGAAGACGATCACAAACTTATCCAAGTAGGGTTGGCACACCCTATTCATCAAATCCATAAAAGCGGCAGGGGCGTTCGTCAGTCCGAAGGGAATCACTAGAAATTCATAATGCCCGTAACGAGTTCGGAAAGCCGTCTTTGGTATGTCTTCTTCACGCACTTTGAGCTGATGGTATCCCGATCTCAGGTCTATCTTCGAGAAGTAGCTAGCCCCTTGCAACTGAGCAAACAAGTCGTCAATTCTGGGAAGCGGATACTTGTTCTTAACGGTGACTTTGTTGAGTTCACGGTAGTCTATACACATCCTCATTGTTCCGTCCTTCTTCTTCACGAAGAGCACCGGTGCACCCCACGACGAGGTACTCGGTCTCACGAACCCCTTGTCCAATAACTCTTGAAGTTAGGTCATCATCTCCTTCATTTCGGATGGTGCCAACTGATATGGCGCGCGAGCTATTGGAGCGGCTCCCTGTACCAAATTGATCTAAAACTCGATCTGACGATCCAGTGGTAGATCGCTCAAGTCATCCGGAAATACTTCCAGGTACTCACCCACTATTGGTACTTCCTCTACCCCACATTTTTCCTTTTTAGCGTCCACAACATAGGCTAGGTAACTTTGACATCCCTTCCTTATACATTTGGTAGCTTTAATCATAGAAATAAGGCTAGACTTCCTATCTCGACGATTCCCATAAATCACCACCATTCCCCTATCCGGTAGGTGGATATGCATTAACTTTTTATTACACACAATGTTAGCGTTTTCGCTAACCAATCCATCCCCAACACTATATCAAACTCCCCCATTGGCATAGGATACAACTGCAACGGTACCAAACTCCCCTCTATGTCTATACAACACCCCTCAACCACATCGCTAATGGATACCCGATTATCATCGGTGGTTTCCACTTCTAAGGCATGTTCTAAACGCTTAGGTTTTACCCTCAAACACTTCACAAAATCAGGAGATACAAAAGAGCGGTTCGCCCCCGAATCAAATAACACTTTGGCACAAATAGAGTACACCAAAAAGGTACCTGTCACGACATCCGAAGTCTCCTCTGCCTCAACCTCAATCATGTGGAATGCACGCCCCTTCGTGCGTGCCGGCTCCTCCCTTTTCTCGTTTCACTGGCTCCCTTGACGACTCCCATACTGTCCTGATCCCTCTTTCTTCAACATAGGACAGTCAAACCGCCTATGGTCCGGCGATCCACACTGGAAGCATGCTCTCTTACTCGGAAAATCCCTCGCCATATGCCCCGACAACCCACAATGGAAACATGATCTTGAATCCGCCATACATTCTCCCCTATGAACTCGGTGACATTTTCCACACGGCTTGTCACGAAACCCCCGATTTCCTCGTGGCTCCGGCCTAGAGATCTTCCCTTTTCGATTATCATTTCCCGGTCCTTCCCACTTTCTCTTGTCCCCGACCCTCTCAGTCCGTTGGCGATCCTTTTCTTTCTCGGTTAATTCGCCCGCATTTATGGCCGATTGGAAGGTGGTAGGGTTTCTCGCCAAAACCAACTCTCGGATGCTACTCTTTAATCCATAGAGGTACCATTCAATTCGACGCTCCTCGGTCGGTACATACAACTCCGCAAAACGAGTTTTTTTCTAAGAACTTGGAGGTGTACTCCCTCACAGTCATTTCTCCTTGTTCTAGCTTTAAGAATTCCTCTTCTAACTTTTTGATTGCCGCCAGAGGGCAAAACTGAGCCTTGAACTTGCCCACAAAATCCTCCCAATGCATAGTCTTAGCCGCCGATGATCCCCTTCCTCCAATTTTGGCATCCCACCAAAAGATGGCATCCGATTTCAACATTGATAGGGCATAAATCACTTTATCCCCCTCGGCACACTTGCATGTGTCAAATACCAACTCCATCTCCCGAACCCACTTCATTGCTAACACTGGATCGCATTCCCCCTTAAAAGTAGGAGGTTTGCAAGACGAGAATGCTTTGTAGTTGCATCATTTAGTAGCCGACTCATTCACCACTAGAGTTGTAGATTGCTTATGGCTACCTGTTTCCGTTACTGGTGGGCAAGACAATTCCGTGACCGCTTTACTTTCACTCTTCTCCTTACTTTCCGACGCCGACCCGTCACGATGGTTCATCCAACGATCCAAGTTGTTTTGGAGTTTCCCCATTTCAACGGCGAAGGCCTATTGAGTCACAAATACTTGACCCCCTGTTGCTGAGCTCTCTTGGCGAGACCCTTCTCGCTCAACCGGTATCTCCACACTTTTTGCTCGGCGAACAACCGGGGTCTTTTTCTTTGTACGAGTTCCTCCCGCTAATGTGGTAGCCCTTCGTGGTACAGTCCCACGTCCCCTACCACGACCTCTTCCCCTTCCTCGAGTGGCCGTCGGCCTCGGAGGGTCCACCGGTCCGTCCGCAAGGACCTCCTCGGACGTGACTACCCTCACACTGGGCACCGACTTGCTCCTCAATGTTCTTTCAAACATGACGAAACTGAAACAAATCACGTAAAACAAACGATTAGTACCAAACTTCACACTATGAGGCAAATTAAGCATCCCCATGTGCCTATAAATTCGGAATTACATTGGCCAGATGTAACCCCTAATTTACCTCCCATGTTGATCCTTATCACCCCGTCCTACGTGTCCTTCCTAGGCCATTTCCCATGGGCATCCTATATCTCGGATGTGTCCCTATCCTCCAAGTTTAAGTTTAGGCCCATCCGGTCACCTAAATCCCTTAAACTATGGCTCTGATACCATTTGTAACGACCCAAAAATAACTAACACAATATCATAGCCAAAAGCCCGTAAGGGTCCAAATAACATCAAAAGGATACCAACATTCTCAAAGTTTAATGGTTCACATACGAATACAACCGAGATGTCTAACTAACAAAAGGAGAGTAGTGACGGTCTTTACTCCCATCCCCAACGGTCTTTAAGCCTTCTCCTTCCCTTTAGTGGAAGCTCCTAAAAGGCTAAAACGCCTTTACCTGAAAATTGTTTTTATTTTGAAAACGAGGGTTAGACCATGAGGTCTAGTGAATTCCCCCTTGAAAACGTGTTCGCACAAGCCATTTAAAAATACAATGTCGTTCCACAAATAATAGTAACATTTCAAAGACATGAATTCAAGCAAGGGTGTAGCACAATGGTCTCCACGTCCATCACCTCATATGAGGTCAACACTCGGGGGGCCCCATAGTAGATCCCCACGACCCTTAGTAGAAGTCGTATCCGTGTGCACATGAAACGGATTCGAGGCACACGGTCTAACTCATTCACCAAGGATTATCAACAATCCATGGTCCAACGTCACTGTGCAACCCGACTCCACACATAGCAATAACCCATAAAAGCATGTAACTAATGGTACATGAGGATATACCTCCATCAATAGTAAAATCACATTTTTCATGTCAAAAGTAGTTTATGCATATAATCATTTTATAAACCAAATTCAGTCGTTTAAAACCTTCACAAATCATTTTTGAATAAGGTAGAATGTAAAGGGAACTCACCTGTAACTCGGCTAATTGACACCCTAACCGAAGCTCACTTTTCCACCAACCGAACACCTGAATTGGAGTTAATAGAAGTGATGTTAAACTCCCTAATTATGCCCCAAAACATATCTAAGACAACTCTTAAGTGATACTACAATTCTAGCCTAAAACAGTATGCAAAACGAAAACGCGAAACAGTGTCTGGCGCTACTGCCCGCGCTAGCCAACTCGCGCCACAAAGGGCGCGGGGCACTGGCAGTCTTTGGCGCCACTTCCCGCGCTAGCTAACTAGCGCCATAACTAGCGTGGAGCACCTGCACTCGATTTTTCAGCCGAAAATGGCTCTTTCTCACTCCCAACTCAACCCAAGTCGATTTTTTAGTCTCCCAATCGAGGTAATCGATGAACTTATCTTTCCCCAAAATTCCCCAATTAACAAAACATCAATTAACCCATAAATTTTAAGCAATGAATCATCCTTTTCATCACCCAATTCCCAAATTTGCTCAAAACCCAAAACCTCCATTGGAGTGGTGCAAGCTCTTCAAGAATAGCTCACAACCAGCTGAGGGATTCATTAATCCCACCCTCTCCAATGGTTTTTTAGCCCAAAACTTGAAATAAAAAGGAAGAAACAATGAGCTCTACCCACATTCCTTCTCAATACAAGCAAAAAGATGGAGATTAGAAGGAAACCATACCTTGTGGATGAATCTTCTAGCTACTAGATGCAATTCTCCTTCTCCAATCTCTCAAGAGAAGCTTCTACACAATCTCCCTCCTCCTCTAGCTCTCAGCCGACACAATGAAGAAATAAGGGTTTTCAGCTTATTAACTTTTCTGATTTCACACACTTGAGCACTTAAGTTTCCAATTTCATATTTTGGCCCCCAAAGTTCCATTTATTCTAAAATTTGCAAGAAGAAGGAAATATGAGGTGTTACAATTAATCTTTATCTCACACGCGTCCATAAATTGTGTTTCTCACGGGAATTGATCCGTCGCAAATCCGTGTATCTCAAGGATGGAGTGCATCCAAGGTTAGAGAATACTTCTACCCTTCTCATCATCATTTTCATTCTCACCAAAAATCAACCATATATATTTGACTCAGTTAGTCTAAAATAAATAAAATTCGATCAAATCAAGGCAATTAGAACATCTTCAACAAAATTTCAAAATTGAGAAAATATAGATTTTTTTTCTGTTTCTTACTTCAACATAATTACTAAAACATTCTCAAATGGAAAACATATGAGAGAAGAAAATTCTACATAGTTGGTGATTAGGGGCTAAGTTTGATAAACTAGTGGATGAATTAATTATGTTTAATAAAAGTAGTTGATAAACTAGCTAAAAATATAAAATAATTAAAATATATATATTAGAAAGTTAGAGCATTCACACAAGTCTTGCAAGACCCCTTGCAAGATGACATAGCATGACATGTGGCTTGCAAGGCCTTGCAAGACTAATCTCATCTTTCTAAAATAGAAAGACCTTTCATAAATTAAATATATTAAACAATAACATTTTTTAATTTAATTAATTTGTTTGTTGTTTATTTAAACATTAATTATTAATATGTTTATTAAATCTATATTATTTATATTATAATTTATTAGTTTAGAAAGGAGTTGGGTCTTACATGTGTGTAGAAGGTGTTATTGCAAAGTTGATGTGACACTTTAGAAAGGAGTATGGTTTTGCAGGTGTGTGAATGGTCTTAGTCAATTATAACATTTTATGATATAGTTAAAACAAATCATTAATAATATACATGTTAGGACTCCCAAAACAAATGACAAATAATATAATATATTATTAATTAAGAGTAATTTGATTATAGATTTTAATAAGAAATTTAGATTTTTTACATTAATTGATAATTTTAAATAACATATACATATAATATTAATAAAAATATAGTTTTTGCAAATCTTACATATAATCAATATATATATTAAAGGAGAAACCAATGTTGATGACATGGCTCTCCTAAAGGCTAGAAAACTCAATTATCTTTTTTTTCTTAATCATCATTTTAATCCTTTTCTTTTCTTAATTTCCCATTAGCATTGATTATTAATTATGTTTGCATTTAACATTGGTCCTTTCATTTTCCCTAGCTCCTCTTCATCTCCCAATATATTAAAGAAGAAAGCATTCATATTGTACTATATATATATATATATATATATATATATATATATATATATATCTAATATATTAGTGAACAAGCCAAAGCTAAATGATGTTTGTGGTTTATATATCTTACATGCATTGCACAAAACATTCGATCATGTTCGTTGTTTATGGTTTAGTTTTTAATTTTGCCACTACAACATTCAATACCCTTAATTCTATTGAAGATAAACTCACTTTGTCTTTTGATTTTGTGTTTGGATTTTCATTTTTTCTGTTGTAGAGGAAAGTGGACGTTGATTTGGTCCATGAAGAGGAGTTTAGTCTTTTCTTCACCCCTTAAATCTTGCAGACTTTTTTACCATTGTTTCAAATTTTATAGGATTTTTAACTAGGGTTTCTACGGTTTTTATAGCATTTTAGGGATATTTTTTTGCAATAAACATTGAACCCTTCTTTAAGCAATGAAAAATTGTCTTTTTCATTGTAATACAACAAGTTTTGATCATCATTATTACAGGAATTAGATGTGGTAACGAGATGCTAATTTTTCGTGTGGTTAGGAAGTTTGAAGCTTCATTATGAAGCCATATTATAGATACATCTTTTCAGATAAAAAAATTGTATGAGGTCTGTACTGAAATTTGTTATAATTAAGAATGTTCTATCTACAATGAAACATAAGTGAATAGAACAACTCCAAAAAAATTAAATGATAAAAGAAACCTATTAAGAATGATGTGACACATTGTTGAAGTAATAAAAATTTTCTCATTGTTTTGAATTTTTAAAATTTTAAATAAGTTAAAAATTATTTTACCCTTACATAAAAAAATGTGTATTTTATTAAAATACTTTTTTCATAATTTAACTTCCAATTTAATTATTTTTACTTTCTAAATTATCTAACTTCCTAAAGACATTCATTTTAATCTCTTCATCTTTCCATCTACAAATTAAAAGAAACCTATAACAAAATTATTTATAAGCTACAACCTAATGCTCTATCAAAATGGAATAACATTTATGGTCTATGTTATGTTTGATTGGGTTTGTATGTTTTTTTCTATCTTTCTTTCCTCAAATTTTGCCTTTTTGATGTAGTTATTAACAAAATGTTTAATTACTTAGACCATTTGTCTTCTTTGTTTATACGTAAATTTCTTTATTTCTTTTATTTCACAATGATTCTATTTTTTATTTACATAGCATTTAATAAATATATATATCAACATTTTCAAGAACTTATTATATAAATTGAATTACTATTATGAGTCTTGAATATAATAATATGTGTATTTTTATTTATGTAATAATAAAATGATTATAATTAATATAAATAAATAAATGAAG
This sequence comes from Saussurea involucrata, assembly GCA_033807775.1. Taxonomy (NCBI): domain Eukaryota; kingdom Viridiplantae; phylum Streptophyta; class Magnoliopsida; order Asterales; family Asteraceae; genus Saussurea; species Saussurea involucrata. The sequence continues at coordinate 35,815,081 of CM066319.1, forward strand.
ACGATTACTCACATCATTATGATCATTGTCAGTTAGAACACTCTATATATATAAAATTTGAAAAACAATATATTTTATGATCAATCACACGAATTTCAATCATTTTTTTCTACAACATATATATTAATATGTATTATCGCCAAATAAAATTAAATATCTAAAATTTGAATAAATATATAAAGTTTGAATCAATATATAAAAGTAAAAAAATTATTATCATTTAAATCTTATTAAAATCAATATATAAATATAAATACCATTACAACCAATATATATTAATAAAAATATAATCCATATATAAGTAAATACTTATTATTGAGCTCTTTTTTAATAAACGAAATAGTTATTACATTTAATATCACAAAATAAGATTAATATATAAGTAAATACTATTACCAACTCTCTCATTAACAAATAAAATACCTATTACATTTAGTATCACTAATTAAAATCAATACATAAAATAAATAAATCCAAGAAACAATATATATATATATATATATATATATATATATATATATATATATATATATACATATATATATATATATATATAATATTAAAACTAAAAGTTATTAGAGGAATATAGTAATATGTATAAAAATGATAGAAACATATATATAAAAATTAAAAATTAAAGTAGAATAACAAAGTATATAAAACTAGAAAGAATAACATACTACAATCATGAATATATAATTATATCAATATTATTATTTAGTTTAAATTGAAATCAAACTATGAATCGATATAATATCTTTCATTTTACATATATGACTAAATCCTCTTTTTTTTCAAGATTCTTTACCGATGTAAGATTTGAAGAAATAGCCTCAAGTGAACTAAGGATGATGAAAATGTTTCATATCAGGTGAAATATCGATTCTTATTAGTCTGATGTATGTTATGTGACCATTAAAACCCATTTAATTTTAATTTTTTCTAAAACTTTTACCGTCACCACGCAACGCGTGGTGTCGAACACTAGTATTAATAAAAACAAAGTTTGTCAAGCCTTACCTATCTTCACTGATTATAATTTTTCAAAAAAATAACAATTAATAATTAAATTAAATAATTTTTTAATATCATTTATTTAGATTTATCAGTTACGTTATCTAACTTTAACATGTACATAACTTACAAAAATATTTTTAAAATTATTATATTTATTATTTAACGACAAATAAGTTTGGATGATAAGTTTAATAGTTAATATGCTTAATAACAATTCTAAGTAGTTAATATTAATGAATGATTTTGTAATTAATTTCTAATAATTTTATTAGTAATAAATAATAATTAAAATTAAGCCATCGTTTGTCAAAAAGCTAGCTTATACTTGATTAATAAATAATATCCTCATTAATATTAATTATTATTTATTAGATTATTATAATAAATATTAATTTTTTAAATTTAATTATTATTTATTAATATTAATCAAAAATTATTAAATTAAATTTTAATTATACATTAATATTAACTTTTAATTATTAAGAATTATGATTAATCATATAAATTATTTTTATGTATTTTTCAAAATTAATCAATGTATTTTAATTATCAATTACTATTAGCTTTTTAATTATTATTTGATTATTTTTTATATTATATGTAACAGTTATTTAAAATGATAAGTTAATATATATTTTTTCTAAAACTTGTTTTAACAAATTCAAAATTTGTAGTATATATGTAATAACAATTTTAAATTATTTTAATTAGCATGTTATATTTTAATTTTTCTTTACTACGTTGTTTGTATCAATTAGCATATTATGTTGCAATAAATTTGTTTTAATTATGTAATTAAATATTGTAATTGTTAATTTTTTAAAGATGTATTTTTTGGTCATTTTACATGTTTATAAGCTAGTTTTGTCAAACGTGACTTTTTCATCAGCTAGCTTATCAGCTACCAACTAGCTTATGAGTCAACATATAGCGTATCAGTTAGTTTGCCAAACATAGCCTAACTAGGGGCATAAAGTGAAAGAGACAGCAAAAAGCTTCAAGAGCTTACTAAAATAGTGTTTCATTGAACTAGCTTATGGTTATTAGGGGAGCATACCAATCAAGACAAAAACAATCAGACAAGATGAACATCGTGAGATGAGCCTCAGTTATTCAAACAAGGTTTTTTTCAAATAAACTCAATACATAAGCTAGTTTATAGTTGTCACTTGTCAAAGAAAGAAACTTCAAAATTAAATTTTTTAAGAGAGAAAATATACCTTAATTGTTGAATATTTATACAAGGTTTATAAATGGAAATTTTGGAGGGGGATATTACATTTGTTAGAATTAAATGTATGGATATTAAATTGTATACCTAATGTTATAATATAAAAAAATGAAAAGAAAAAGGAAATTATTGGGAGTTGAATGTATTTTTGGTGAAGATTTCATTTAATATTTTAGAGAAATTATGGAAAATTTGTTAAAGATACTCTTAGAATTAGCCATCAGGGCTCATGTTAGTTTGCATGACCTTCGAAATTTGGATTTAATTATATTATGTGTATTGTAACTTTGTATTTTGTTCAACTTTACATTGCGTCTGTCTAAAAATTGATCTCAATATCTATAGAGAGGAAAAGAATAAATCTTACTAATGCGTCAAAATCTAAAAACCATTTATCTATATCCCTCTTTTTTATAGGTCTCATGTTCCCCTTATTGAACAAAATGCAATAACCACTAGCCAACTTATCGGTCTAGTGCTTACGGATGCTTGTCACTATGGATTATCAAACTTTAACTTTGTTTTAGTCTTTTATTTAGAAGTATTGTGATGCAATTTATTACATATTTTAATAGGCGTTACGGATAAACCACAATGAGCCGCATTTTACGATTTGAATTGAAAGTTTGAAAAAAACCTGAATACTGTATGTAATTTTGTTCTAAATCATGTAATACCCAAGTCCTTTTTCGAAGAAATTATAAGTTGGTTAGGGGAATGTTGAGATATTGTTCTTAAGGGGCCAAAAGTGAAATTTGGTTGGAAAGAATAAAAACCTCATTTCAAGCACAAAACCTTAGAATTAGCCATCAGGGCTCATGTTAGTTTGCATGACCTTCGAAATTTGGATTTAATTATATTATGTGTATTGTAACTTTGTATTTTGTTCAACTTTTACATTGCGTCTGTCTAAAAATTGATCTCAATATCTATAGAGAGGAAAAGAATAAATCTTACTAATGCGTCAAAATCTAAAAACCATTTATCTATATCCCTCTTTTTTTATAGGTCTCATGTTCCCCTTATTGAACAAAATGCAATAACCACTAGCCAACTTATCGGTCTAGTGCTTACTGTTAGGTCCATGATCTTCATACAATCCAAGTATTGTGTAACAAGATGATGAAGAACATTATTGAAAAGGAAATCTAACCTAGAGAGAACACAAAGTGATTAGAGATCTACATCTTGTATTAATGAATTCACTTCTTACAAACTACAAGTAAAGACCTATTTATAGTCTTCATCACTTGCTACAACAATTAAGCATAAGCCCTTTAACACAGTTATTGCTTTACAAAACTTTCTATTATAAAGGACAACTTCAGTGTCCTAACATTCTCCCCCTAAAGTTTTGGAAAGCAAATCATCTTCAAATCATTAGCTCCTCTCCCCCTTGATTTCCTTGTAAAAACTTTAGCGGTGCATTCTTCAAATGTAGGCTTGGCTCCCCCTTGAAAGTTGCTCTTAGCCTCGACTAAATGCACTAAAGTCATCTTCAAAGTGTATGCATTTAGTGAAAAACAAAGAATCCGTCTTGCTTGAAGGAGGAACGGTAATAAGCACGCACTACTAGGTAGGGATGAGACGACCCAAGCAAATAACATTGTTCAGCAACTGTGGAGAAATACTCGTCTTCAAAATATTTCAAGCCACTGAATGAAGAGAATCCAGAACTTCAATCTTCAAGAAATAGCTGGATGATTATAAGCACTCAAAAGTCTGAATCACAACCAAAGCACCAGAACAATGATTGCAAGCTCTCACAATTCTGGTTGATCAAGTTAGTGAAGGAACGGAAGGCATAAGGAGACCCGAGGGAGTATCAGTTGAAAATATATGTGAGTCTGTGAGAGAAACTGAAGAAAAGAATATGGAGAGTGTGAAAGATATCCAAACTGTCTATTCCAGAAGGGCAGCCACATCCACCACCAGATCTCATTTGTTGGGATCAGGTGTTGAACAAGTCGTTACTCGCCCAGTAACGCAATTGCACACCTCTGCCAGCTATTCAGCTTCTTCTTCACAAGAAACTGTCTCATTTTCTCACGGGGTTTTAGCACAAACACTATCTGGATCTCGTTCGGAGATTCCGGATATTGAAACAGAGCGACTTCCTCCCCAGTCCTCGACCTTCTTTCCTGCACAAAGTTCGAGTCTAGTGCCTGTTCCTAACATATTTGATTATTTGAATAGGACACTTTCAGGAACATCTGATGCGCGTCTTCGTGACCCATCCGGAACACTCAGAGTAGATTCTTTTACAGGACTACAAGGACAGAGTGGAAATCCTACCAGTGCTAACACTATGCCAACACTGAGCGTAGGTCACACAGTTGCAACAACTGTTGTGTCAACGGCAAACCTAAGTGGTGCCGGTGTTACTTTACCCGTCTTTGTGACAAGGGAAAACTTCGATGGCGCCCTAAAGGATATTGAAACTATGTTCATCCGGGAGTTACAAGGTGTGAAGAATCAGTTGAAGGGAAAAGAACCGATGACTTATGAGCCAGCTGTACGTCCTCGTCCAGAAATCTATCTGGCTCCGCCTCGAGTACCTCAGTCTTCTCCTATGCAACAACCACCAGTGGATCAAAGTGTTGATGAATTAAGGGATTTATTCTATGCCAAACTGATGTCTATGAGTCCTGAAGATCAGCAAAGTAAAACCTTGTTATCTCTACTTCGGAATTTCCAATCTACTCCAAATCCACTTCCACCTACACCTTCAGTTACACCCACACAGTTTCAAGCATTATCCAAAGAGTTATCTACTTTCAAGTCTGAAGTTGTGAAATCTTTAAGTGATATGAAGCAGTCAATTGTTGAGTTGAAAGCATTAATGGAACAGTCGTGTAAGACTCAAGCTCAGAGTACTAAAAGAAGACATGATCAGGATCCCGATGATCATGATCATGAGGGGGAGATGAGTAAGAAGAGAAGAGCTGAGTCAGAAAGCTCTCAAGGTCAGAAAAAGAATCCGACTGTTGCTGAAATATCTAAGATGTTTGAATCAGGTGCTATGGGTGATCAAAGCGGAAAACAGATCGTATTATATGTTGATCCGAATATAGAACCAACGGTTGAAAAGCCTGAGGTAAATGAGAAGGAGATAAGAGAAGTGGTTGATCGATTCGTGCAATCTGTGGAGTTGATTGAAATTAGTTCTGATGATGAAGAAGCTGATGAAAGTGCAAGAGCTTATGATCGGTATTGGAAAGTTAAGGAGGAAGAAGAACCACTTTTGGTATTTACTTATGAACCAGAAGATCAAGGTGTTGGATTTAATGAAGAAGAGGTTGATATTTTGTCAGAGATATATGGGCCACAAACTCCTGAAGAAATAATCTTTAGCCCTGTACACTCACCCGAACATATCTCAACCACTTTGATGTCAGAACAACCTTCTGTTACACCTATAACCATCAACCTTAACCAATCTACTTCAACTCAAACCACTATACCTGTATCTGAACCACATCATTCTCATGATCCATTATCTAAAGAGCCAAAATCCGAAGAGACTGATCCTCAATCCACTACATCTTCAATACCTCCTATCATTCCTAGTCATGATGAAGCTGGTCCTTCTAATCCAGCTGATCAACCTGGTCCTTCATCCTCACGGAGCAGAAAATTGACTGAACTTGAACAACGACAAAGAACTTTGTATTTGAGAACACCTTTCCTAGAAGAAGAAGAAAGAAGACTGTTTGTGCACAGAATCAGAACTTTGAATCCCTACGCTGTGTTGGGTATTACAGATCAAACAGCCGAATACAAGTTCGAATATATGTACTTTCTAAGGGACAAGTGTCAAAAGAAAAGAGAGGTGAGGAGCAAGAAGTTGATTGTGTCTATAAAGGAGGTAACAGCTAGACTGTATTACAAGTTGTGGTATCCAGAGTTTCTTGTTCAAAGGCAAGATTGCAGAGATTATAGATTTACTGAAGCTGATTTCTGTCATTTAACCATGGAAGATTTTGAGTTCTTGTATCATCATTTTAGAGATCTTCAGATCAGAAGGGAAAACGTAACTCTTGCTTTGAATGCCATTAAGAGATTTCTGAGAAGACACGTTTTATTCACACAGTGTCATGATTTGCAGATGGGTGTGGAAAGCTATCAACCAAGAATAAATCTGTTAAGACCAAATCAAGAATTGACTGGATTGATGAGGATGCCTTTATATTGTGTGATTGGAGAACCAGAGTTTGGTGTTGTGTTCAGTAATGGTGCAAACAAGATATTCATTCGGTTTAATGAGTTGGAAAAATATTCTGATGGTACGCTTAAAATTGTAAGACTTCAGTTAGTCGAAAAGCTCAAAAGACGTGATGCTGAACGAAAAGTTAATTGGATGTCTTCAAGACCTAGAAGAGTTTTGTCAAGAGCCATTGAAGAGATAGATGAAAAATTGAGCTTCAGAATGGCTATGCGAAGGATTGAAACGCATCTTGGGTTTCGAAGTAGAAGAAGACCCTTTCTGCCTTGATAGCTAAGGGGGAGATTGTTAGGGCATTTTTGTAGCTATCAAGACAGTATTAATATCTTGTACTGTTTCTCCTTAGTAGAGGCATGGGCTTGTCATGTCCTACTATATAAAGGAGTTCCTTTTCTATTCTGTATAACAACTTGAAGCATTTGTCATTTTACATTTTGAAATCAATATATGGATGACAAGATTGCTCTCTAGATTCTCTCTACACTTGTTCATTACTTTGTGCTAGATTTGGGATTTATCAATTCATTGTTAGGGCATTTTTGTAGCTATCAAGACAGTATTAATATCTTGTACTGTTTCTCCTTAGTAGAGGCATGGGCTTGTCATGTCCTACTATATAAAGGAGTTCCTTTTCTATTATGTATAACAACTTGAAGCATTTGTCATTTTAGATTTTGAAATCAATATATGGATGACAAGATTGCTCTCTAGATTCTCTCTACACTTGTTCATTACTTTGTGCTAGATTTGGGATTTATCAATTGGTATCAGAGCTAAACAGAAGATTCAAGCAGATCGAAGACCAAATTGAAGAATTTTTACACTGTTCTTCAAGAATTCGGACCAAGTGGCTTTACTGTTCATCTGAAGTCTTATCATTCAGACATGAAGTTTTTTCCAGATTTTGAGTTTTTGAATCAATTATTTGCATCATGGCATTCGGATTTGCTTCCTGAACACTTTTAATTCTTGGATTAACATCAAAATCTGCACAGAATTGACAGATCTAATCGATTCTTGAATTTTTTTTTCGAAAACTTCAAGATCACTGTTTTGATCTTAATCTGTTCAAATTGATCGAATTGTGAATTGCAATAAACAGAAAAAGTGTGCGGATTTCAATTACGAACAATTTGATATAAGATTCATCACAATTGATCAAGAATTGAAGAAGTTATGGCAGATTAAGTGATTTTGAAGTTCGAAGTGCAGAATTCGGATCATTATTGGTGAATTCGGATCATTCAAAGAGAATTCGGAACATTCATAGAGAATTCGGATTGTTCTTGGCATCACAAGTGTAGAATTCGACTCAAGAAGAATTCGAATTCATAGAATTCGAACCCTGTTAGATTCGAATTGTAGAGAATTCGAACCCTGTTAGATTCGAATTGAGAACTTGTGTATTGATTTGAGTTGATTAAATTTTCCTAAGTATAGAATTCGAACCCTGTTGAGTTCGAATTGAGTGAATTCGAACCCTGCTGAGTTCGAATTGAGTGAATTCGAACCTAAGTACATTCGAATTGAGTGAATTCGAACCTAAGTACATTCGAATTGAGTGAATTCGAACCTTAGTACATCCGAATTGAGTGAATTCGAACGCTGTTAAGTTCGAATTGGAGGATTTCGAAATCTATCAAGTCCGAATTGATTATCCGAATTGAGCATCCGAATTGATCATCCGAATTGAGCATCCGAATTGAGCATCCGAATTCTTAGGAATGTTGGTTAAATTCTCATAAGTGTAATTTTTCTTACACTAACTGCTTGATCTTCTGAACGATCAATTTCTAGCAATATTCTAGATGGTTTTACAACAAGTTATTGTTAAAAGCAGTGGTGAAGATTTGAAGCAAACTCTGAAAAAGGAGAATCCTCCAATTGCAAAAGTTTTTGTTAAACCAAATAATAAAATGTTGCAACAAGTTATTATAACAGAAACATCTTCTAAACCAAATGTTTCTGTTAAACCAAATAATGTAGTGTTGCAACAAGTTATTAAAACAGAAACATCTTCAAAATCACATGTTCCTGTTAAGTCAAATAATGGAATTTTACAACAAGTTCTCTTAACAGAAACATCTCCAATATCACAAACTCCTGTTAAAGACAATGCTTCAAATCCTTCAGTTCCTATTTTAAATAAAGCATTGGAAGAAGAAAATGTTAATCTGAAAAGACAAATTTTAGACATTTCTTCTTCAAATGCTAAATTTACTAAAAGAATAACTGATCTTGAAGCTTATATTGCAGATCTTGAAGCAAAGAAAGACAACTCATGTCTGCACGATCAATTAAAAGAAGTTCAAGAGAAAAGAACAACGTTGGAAGGTGAAAACGTTGAATTGAAGAAGAAGCTTACAGAACGTGAAAGAGAGTCACTTTCTTCAATGAAAGTTCTTAAAGAAAAGGAAGTAATTGAGCTTAAATATATAAAACTTTCAAAACAAATTTCTAATCTTGAGAAAGTTTTATTTTTAGAAAAAGACAAGCTCGAAAAAGAAAGAGCTAAATTTGAAACTGAACGAAAATCTTTTGAGATTAAAAGTTCTGAACTTTCCGTGAAAATCTCTGAATTAGAAAATCTTTTGGAAAAGGAAAGAAAAGATTTCACGGAAAAGAAAAATCTCTTTGAAAAGGAAAGTAAAACTCTTAAAAAGAAAAATATGGAAATTTTCAAAGAGATTACTGATAAAAGAAAGTTTTTGGAAAAAGATTTTGAATCGGAACGTGAATATTTTGAAGATGTGATTCTTAATCTTACCAAAAGATTATCTGGTTTATCAGCTGATATTATGAAGGATCAGTTGATCAAATCTGATCTCCAAAAGAAATTTGATCTAATTTCTAAAGAGAAAAATGTTTTAATAAACAAAGTCAAAGAACTTGAAGACGTCATTTTTAAATTTGATGTCTCAAAGCAGACCGGTCATAATTCTATCTTTCAGACTCCATTTGTTGATTCAAATGATTCTGAATGCTCTTTTAAAACTGCTTCAAGTTCAAGTTTTAAAAACATTTCTTCTAAACAATTTAATAGATCAACAGATTTCTCAAAAGGTCGGATTCGTTCAACAAATCTCTTCTATAATCCTCTGTATGATAAATCAGATAACAAAACAAAAGTGCCTAAAGTTAATACTTCCAAACCTGAAGAAGTTCCAGTCTTCAAGAGGGTGAAGATGGAATGGAGAGTAAAAGGCACAACAGTTCCAAAGAAAGAACTGCCAAAATCATCTGTATCCACATCAAATGAAAAGAAGAACAATGCGCCAAAAGGTAAATCTTATGCTAAACCTAATCCTATTTATTCTGTAAATCATCTGATTAGGTTGGCACATAAGAAAATCTGTTGTTCTTACTGTGGATCAAATGATTTTGTGCATAAAGATTATACTTCTTATTGGTATGGTTCTTACAGTATTCCTTGTAAGAAATCTACACCTAACCCACTAGGACCCAAGTGCCATTGGGTACCAAAATCTGCTTAAACTGTTTTGTAGGTACATCATGTGTTGTGCTGATTTGGAAATATATATACCACACACATGACTGAAAACAGAAGAGAAGCGGTGAATTTTTTTAAGAAGAGTACTTGTGCCATTAAGGGAAAGCAAAACCTATGGTTTCTAAACACATCAGTTTAGAACCCGGATTTCAACGTCATTGGCTTCTAAACAAATCAGTTTAGAACCCGTACTTCAAAGACTAAGATTTCTAAACAAATCAGTTTAGAACTCATACTTCTCAGGTGATATCCTTAACTGCTATATATTTTTGTTTCAAGGAACAAGTGGCAAAAGGTAACATTGGATTATATTTGTTTCTACTGATTTGAAAACTTGAAACTTTACAAATTTAATTCAATAAGATGAAATTTTCAATTTTCATTCAATGAATTAAATGTGTGCTAAAAGATGATTTTACAAGAAACTTTGTACTATCTGAGTTAGATTTGCTTCAATTTTCACCTCTAAAATAAATCGAAAGGTCAGCAAAACATGAATGAAATTATGCTGAATGCTCAAAGTTATGTGAATCTGGATATATATAGAATATAATGCTCAAAAAGCCTATATGTCAGAATGATGGATGGAAATGAAAATATGGGCAAAGCACTATGTTTTAGAACCAAGTGATTGAGATAAAAAAAGTTGCACTATCATTTAGTTTGAAAGTTTGTGCCTGTGGCCTTTCTGGTTTGGGAGAGTAAGTCCTAAGGGGTGCTCGACACCTAGTCCCTAAGATCAACTGGTCTGGGATCGGCTGACCCAAATCCTGCAATAGAACCAGATAGAAAGCCATGTTCTACTGGTACAAATGGGTTTAAGATATATCGATGTGGCCTTTCTGGTTTGGGAAATTAAGTTCTAAGGGGTGCTCGTCACCTAGCACCTAAGGTCAACTGGTCTGGGATCTGCTGACCCAAATCCTGCTATAGAACCAGATAGAAAGTCATGTTTAACGGTGTATCTTATTCTTACTAAACTTTTTGATCAAAAGATGCCAATGAGCACAAAATCAAAAGATGCCAATGTGCACAAATCAAAAGATGCCAATGAGCACAAAAGAAAAGATGCCAATGAGCACACATCTCTTGAAACTTGGGAAAATACAAAGTCGCGATAAACCCGTAAATTTGTGAAAATTCTGATTTTGGGCAAATAGTGTGAGTAGAGCAAAATATTCTTATATGTTTTAGAATTGCGTACGCTTGATGCTAATCATATTTCGCATGCTAGCACACCAAATAGATTTAATAAAGGGGTTGAAACTGAACGTTTGTAACTTGATATGCAATGATGTCTTGTTTTTGAATCCAAACACATGCATTTGATTTCATTTGATTGAAATATTGTTAAATTTCATTAAGTTGAATTTCTTTTGTAAAGCTTTCAAATGATCAAATGTTAGTAGTTATAAAATGAAGTTCAATGAATTTTATTTTCCTTGTGTAAATTTGTTTTAAAATTTGTGCTACAATTTCAAATACTGTACGTTATTGAAATATATGCATACTTTCAGGGGGAGAAAACAAATTGCTCCAGAATTCTTATTTTGAGGGGGAGCAAGGTTATCCACTAAGGAGGAGATTGTTAGTAATACTCAGTGACGCGACTGAAATTGAAGAATGTTTTCGATGATAATGATGCTCACTTTCATCGAAAAAGGGGGAGAAATGTTTAATTCAATTTCATGTCAAAGATATCTCATGTCTAAGAGCTTTCAAGTCAATGATTCGTGAACAAAGACTGAAGATCAGGGGAGAAGGATCATGTGAAGTCTAAATATTGCTGAATTTGGTTATCTTAGTTCTGAGTGGTTCTCGGAATGCGCTTACACCTAAAAGTTCAAAAATATAGATGGTTTCGCATCCTTCATGATTCGAATTGCCCTGATTTCGAACCCTTCATAATTCGAATTGTCCTGATTTCGCACCCTTCATGATTCGAATTGAGTGATTTCGAATCCTTCATGATTCGAATTGCCCTGATTTCGGACCCTTCTTGTTCCAACTTACTTGAATTCGAATCCTACTTGATCCGAATTGAGCTGATTTCGCATCCTCTAGCATCCGAATTGATGGTTTCGGATCTGCCTACATCCGAATTGATGATTTCGGATTCTTAAAGTTAATATGAGAACTAAGGTTCTTGCATCAAGAAGGATACGAGAAGTTACTGTTTGTTAAAGACTGATAAAGCTGTAAAGATCTGTTTTCATGTACAAGGCTTGAAGATAGTTTGATAAAGTGTCTGTTGAAGAAGATTGACTTTACAAAGAGCTGAAGACTGCTGTCAAATTTTTTAAATCTTGAATCCAAAGGGGGAGATTGTTAGAGCATTATTGTATTCAAGATTTACTGTAAAGTCAATGTACTGTATGAGTCTATACAGTATTGTGAATGCCTTTATACCTTGTATGTCATGGGTATAAATAGGCTTGTCTAGTTCATTTGTTAGTAAGCTTTTGTAATCTTTTAGAAACCTTTTGTAATCCTTTGAGCTCAATACATGGATGACATATTTGCTCTCTGGATTCTCTCTCACTACATTCATATCTTATTGCTAGAGATCTGGGATTTCACACTTACGGATGCTTGTCACTATGGATTATCAAACTTTAACTTTGTTTTAGTCTTTTATTTAGAAGTATTGTGATGCAATTTATTACATATTTTAATAGGCGTTACGGATAAACCACAATGAGCCGCATTTTACGATTTGAATTGAAAGTTTGAAAAAAACCTGAATACTGTATGTAATTTTGTTCTAAATCATGTAATACCCAAGTCCTTTTTCGAAGAAATTATAAGTTGGTTGGGGGAATGTTGAGATATTGTTCTTAAGGGGCCAAAAGTGAAATTTGGTTGGAAAGAATAAAAACCTCATTTCAAGCACAAAACCTTAGGTGAATGTCATTCTTCCTTGGTGTCGGTTGTGTGTGTGGAAGCCGAGAGAAGGTGAACAAATAGCTACTTGCATCGTTGGAGAAGAGGAGAGGAATTCCATCACCAAGCTATTATAGGTAATCTGTAACTTTAATTCTTGATGTCTTGTATGGTTATCAGTCTATGTTGGAAATTTAAAGCTATGATTTTGGGACTTTTGTTCTTGTGAATGAACATACTGACCAAAAATTTAAAGAAGTAAGTAGCAGCCTTGTAAGTTGATTCCCTATGCTTTGTATTGAATACACCTTGTTAAGTTGTTGCCCCAAACCTATCTGCAAATTATTTTGTTGGTAATCACCGTTTAGCGATTTCTCGGCAGAAAACCCCGAAGTCTCGGAATCGCCTGTTTGGCTAGTTTTCCGGAAGGATCTGGAAGTGACAAACCGGAACCGGAATCCGGTAGTATCCGGATGTGGAACCGGATTCCGGTAGCGCCCGGAAGTGGAGATCCGGTATGGGGCATTCCGGAAAAGGATCCGGTATAGTAATTCCGGATGGAGTCTGGAATAGGACCCGGTTCGGTGCGGAAACCGGAAGGGATTCTGGGAAATTAAAATCCGGAACCGAATCCGAAAAAAAGAGTGAAGTCCGGACTCTAACATTTCGGACTCAGCTGCCCATTTGTGACCCAGTTTACTTTAGGTTCGGTTCGGTACGTTTTGAGAGCCAACGTAAGACTTATTCTTTTTTTCTTTGAAACCATACGTGTTCCACCTAGGAATCAGAGGTTCAAGTGAGAAGTAGCGTGCAAAGGCAACAGGTGAGTTTTTCTAACTAAAAATACGTGTTTTAAATGTGTTTTCCAAAGTAAGTAATTGAGTAGAAATGCCATGTTTTATCACAAGATTATTCTTGTATGAAAGTTAATTTGAGATGTATGCATACATTGTGGTTAGACGTAAATTGGCCAAGCCAGGGGGTGTGGACCGCCAGTGCTCATACCGGGGTGTGTCCCGTTTATGCCATGGGAGGAGTGACCCAGTAAGGCAGTGTGAGACTGACACGTTATCACTTCCGAGTGACTTCAGTGTGCCATTTACGAGTGTGATGTTACCTGAAAGTTTTACTTAAAGTTGTTGATGAAAGTATGAATTGTTTTAACTATGTATTGTTGAACTGTTGTTACTTGAGGGAACTCACTAGACCTCATGGTCTAACCCTCGCATTTTCCAAACTAAACCTTTTCAGGAAAACAGATAGTAGGAGGCTCCGGTAAGAATTAGGAGAAGAATTAGAGGACGGATGCTTCGAGAGATAATGCTCACCCTTTTCCACTTTATAGACTTAATTCATTCTCAACTGTGAATAGGTTGTTTCCGCCAACCTAGTTTTCAGACAGTTGTATTGAAATTTTGAGACCGGTTTTTGGGATGTTTTATATTGTATGAATGTTATGCTTTATGTTTGGTTTGGGTTGTTACAATTGGTATCAGAGCCATAGTTTAAGGGATTTAGGTGACCGGACGGGCCTAGACTTAAACTGTGGAAGTAGAAATCACAACTGAGAATCAGGATTTGCACTAGGAGGGCACTATAATAGGGATAAGACTAATATGGTAGAGAGACAGTCATGTAAGGTAGATTCGGGACTACACCTGGCCAGTGTAGTTGCGAATTTACAGGTACATGTATGTGCTTAAATTACCTTATTATTCTTGAGCAGTAGTCTTAAGTAATTCATTTTGGGCTTGTTTCAGTAATTCGGTATGTCTGAAAGAACCTTGAGGAGTAGATCTGTGCCCGTGGTGGGTACAACTCCAGTTATGGGAGAGATTCGTGTGGAGGAGATCTTTGAGGAGGAACCGGTGAATCCTCCGAGACGAGCGGCCACCTGCGGAAGGGACGGAGGCCGAGGAAGAGGACGAGGTAGACCACCGTTGCGAGCTGCCTCTCAGGAAGTTTGGGATGGTGTGGCAACCCGCAGAGGGAAGAAGATGCCAACCACCCGTCGAGCTAATAGTGTGGGAGCACCTGAAGTACGGGAGCCCCTGTACCAAAAAAGTACCGCTTTGGTGGGCGGAGGGAGTCAGTCTGATAGCCCGAGGAGGAACCAGAATCAAGCTTTTGTGACTGAGGAGACGTTTACGGCTAAGATGGGTAAACTACAGGAGACCTTGCAAGCGTTGTTGGAAAATTAGATCAAGACTACGTCCGAGGGACGAACTAGAAGTGGGAACAAGACGAGGACTGAGGCGTCTAGCCTACCTCCGACTGTGGTGGGAGATCATTCTTTATCAACTCCAGTTGTGGCTAATGAATCGAGGGCAGTGAAGGGATGTACCTTTAAGACTTTTGCATCGTGTAAGCCTCCGACTTTCAGCGGAGAGCGCAATCCAGTTTTAGCTCTGAGATGGATACGGGAGATGGAGTTAGCTTTCGACACGAGCAAGTGTGACGAGGAAGACAAGGTGTTGTTTGCCATGTCTATGCTGAAGGCAGATGCCATTTTCTGGTGGGATATCGAGATGGAAGGCAAGGGTTCTGAGATTGTGAAAACAACTACCTAGGAATTGTTCACAAGGAGATTCAAAGCTCAGTTTTGTCCAGTGGCGGCCGTTAAGAAGCTCGAGGAGGAATTTCTGGGATTATAGCAAGGGACGATGTCGGTCCAAGAATATACGTCAAAGTTTATTGAGAAAGCCAGGTTTGCCGAATTGTATGTGCCTACTGAGGAGAGGCGTATAGAGAGATACATCTGGGGACTGAAGAGCAGTGTGAGGGAGTTGGTGTAGGTGAAAGGTCCAGTTACTTTTCAGGTTGCGGTAAATACCGCAGAGCTTACAGAAAAATAGAAGAATAGGCAGATGACGGAGAGAGTTGGAGACAAGCGGAAATGGGAAGGACCGAATCGCGATGTTAAGAGGCCGAGTACGCCTAAACCCGAGCTGCGGGCGGGATTCAGATCAGGAGAGAAACCTTGTGGGAAAACAGGGCATATGGCTCGAGACTGTCGGATAAAGAAGGATGTTTCAAGTGTGGGAAAACAGGGCATATGGCTCGAGACTGTCGCAGTTCGAGGTCATGTTATCAGTGTGGTTCGCCAGATCATGTCAAGATGGATTGTCCGCAGTTAAGAAGGGGATATGCTGGGGGTTATGGCAGTAGTGGTGGAGGAAGAGATGGAGATAGAAAGGTGGAGCCTGCTCGTGCGAAGGCGAGGGCTTTCCACATGTCGGCAGAGGAGGCGGTGAACACGCCTGATGTGGTGACAGGTACCTTCTCTATTGACTCGACTTTTGCTAAAGTATTGTTTCATTTGGGCGCCAATCGTTCGTTTGTGTCGCCTAATTTTATTCGAAAATTGCAAGTGAAACCCAAGAGGTTGAACTTTGGGTTTGAGGTAGAAGTGGCAGATGATAGTCGAGTCTGGGTGAAAGAGGTCTATGAGGGGTGTAGCATAGACGTAGACGGGCACTCGTTCCCTTTGCGTTTGTACCCTATGGGAATGGGGGAGTTTGATGTGGTTCTAGGAATGTATTGGTTAGCGGAGAACGATGCTAACATAGTGTGTAATAAGAAGTTGATTCGTATCGCCTTGCCCGATAAAAAGGAAGTAGTAATCTATGGGGATCGCCGGGATAGGAAGTCGTGTATGATATCTATGTTGAAAGCTAGACGATGTTTGGGGAAAGGATGTCTGGGATATTTAGCTTACGTGCTAGATGCTAAGAAGGAGAAGAAAGGAGTCGGGGATGTGCCCATAGTAAATGAGTACCCGGAAGTGTTTCCGGATGACTTGTCGAGTCTACCACCAGATCGTCAAGTGGAGTTTGGAATAGATTTAATGCCTAGTGCAACACCAATTGCGCGTGCGCCCTATCGGCTGGCACCAGCAGAAATTGTAATAACCAGGTATTTTATCTAATTGCAAATTTGAAAATTTTATAAGTTTTATGTTAGTATTTTATGGAGTAAGAAGTTAAGGGGTAAGTTTTAATTTTTATTTGAAAGTTTAGGGGTATTTATTGCCAAGTGAGATAAGTTTAGGGTTTGTTTGGTCTTTTATCCAAACCTCTTTAGCCAAAACCGACTTCCTATTTTAATAAGGATAGGTGTCCATTTTTTTTAATTAAGAGAAATTATCCTAAGTGTTAGTGTGTGTAGTGTGTTCGGTTTAGAGAGAGAGAGAAGGAAATCGAGAGAGAGATTAAGGGAAAGAAGAAGGAAGAAATCAAGAGTTGCTGCTGTGATTTAAGGACCAAACTGAAGTAAGCAAGGTAACAAATCCATCCTTGTATGTGTTTTAATTTCTTAAAAGTGTTCTTGAGTTTGCTAGTTAAGTTTTTAGGTGGGTTTTGTTAAAAATGGATGTTTTGGGAAATCTAAGCTTAAGGTTAGGTTATGTTCATAGTCTTAAACATATCTGCACCTTTACAGCAACATGCATAGCATAAAAGTACGATTTCTGAGTTTTTAGGATGAACAGTGAACTGAGACATTCAATGAAGTCGCAATGGTTGATTTCGATTTGGCTTTGAAGTCGCAATGGTCGATTGCGACTTGGTTTGAAATCGCAGTAGTTGATTGCGACTTGGGGTTGGAATCGCAATAGTGGGTTGCGACTTGGGGGTGAAGTCGCAGTAGTTGATTGCGACTTAGCACTATGCATTGCGATTCTAATTTTACTCTTAATAGGTTGCGACTTGAGTCGAGGATTTTATAAGTTTAGTTTTAAAAAGAGATATTTGGTATTTTGAATGATTTCAGATTCTGTGAAGGATTGAAGTACTGATAATTAACTTGGAAAGACTTTGGTGATAAACAAAACAGGTGAGTTTTACTTTAAAGTATTTTTACTGGAATACATTATGTGGATAACAAATACTTGATAAATTGTATGAATTTGTCATACGTGGGTGATTATAATATATTGAGATATTATAATTACGTGAGTATTATATGAGAATATAATACGTGGCCGGGCTTTGGACCGGTGTGTTAAATTGGCTCGCAACCAATAAATTTGGCCATTGGTGGAGGGATAAGGTGGGATGAGACAGGTATGATGCACAAATCTTGGGTGGTATTAACTTACGTGTGATATATGTGTATTTATATAAAGAATATTTTATATAAATGAATTTTTATTGATTTCCAAATGTCAGGGATTTACTCACTAGACCCTTAGGTCTAACCCTTATTTTCTGTTTTAAAATATGTATTCCAGGTGGTGATTCCAGTAAGACTAAGTGATTAGAATACTTGGTGAATAGCTTTTTGGGGAAGATGAACGTTATGAAGTTGTGGATGCTCTCGTACTTATAACTGTGTTATTAGTTATTATGTTATCTAAATAGGATCAAGTTTGTACTGAATTTTTATATTGATTAGTCAGACTTTGGGACCAAATGTGCAATAGGAATTACTTTTGTTGAAAACCTGTTATGAATATATGTTATATGTATATTTGGGTTGTGGGTTGTTACAGATAGTATCAGAGCCCTAGTTTAAGGGATTTAGGTATTTGTATCTGTACCTAGACTTAAACTGCATGTGAAGTAGGATGTCCCTAGTATTTTAGAACATTGGGATATTAAGTATAACAAGGTAGAAGGAACATCATGTAAGGTAAATTCGAGTTACACCTGGCCAGTGTAATTGTGAGTTTACAGTTACATGATTGGACTGGAATACCTTCTTATATGGGGTATGTGCCTATGTGTATATTAACCTTGTTGAAATCTACAGAGTGGCAAGTCGGTCTCGACATATGGATAGAGACGAAGATAGGTATATTTATATAAACTCTACACGTGCTAAAGTGCTATTTGACTTCGGTGCAAACCGATTAATTGTGTTTTCAATCTTATATTGCTTATTCGCCTTAGAAACGAATTTGATAATTGTGTTGGTAATATAGATAGGAGTGGAGTGCCTATTAAGTTATTTTTTTGGTAATGTTGTTGGAATTTGAGGTAGTAGTAAGTATAGGATGGGTTGGAACTTGATTTTGTTAAAACTTTCGATTAGGTAATGATAAGTGATCCTCGGTAATTCGGTATATATTGAAATAAGTAGTTATGATGAAAGAAGAGATTGTCGGGTGATTGATTTAAAGTTTTTGTTTGTTAACAAATTTTATATTAAGGATATATGAATTATTATTTTAAGGCTTAGTAAAAGTATAGGTTTGGAAGCATTTGGTGTGAAAAGAGGTTGGTTCTAATTTAGTAAGAATGTAACAAATATTTTGGATGATATCGGAATTAGTATGTTTATTCTTTATGTTATTGCTTGGGATAAATTTAAATGAGAAATCAAGGATAATTGAAACTAGAAAGCGAAGAGTGTTTTTGGGAATGATTAAGTAAGGAAAGGCTATTAGTGATCAAAAATGATAACTAGTTCTTATATATGTTTGGATTTGAATTATTGTTCAAGGTGGTAATAAAATTTATTGTATGAGAACGAAAGTGGTTGGTAGTTTAATATGGAATGAATGATCTAACACTTGAAAGTGTTGCCATTTTTTTTTTCAAATTTTAGGTGCATGTTAGAATGTTGGAAAGATTTTGTGGAAGTGTAGAATGTGGTGTTGTGTATAATTCAGTATTTCAAACGCTAGGTTATGCCTCCAAATGTTAAAGTTTATGTTATGAATAAAATTTCAAATGGGTTAGATGATTTGTGATATATAAAAATATATATGTATATATATATAATTTTGTGCTGAAAGAGGCACGATGACATATTTTGTGCTGAAAGAGGCACGAGGTGAAATAAAGATGTACTGATTTTGTTATAAATATGTTTTTATGGTTGTTATATTTTGGGGATGGGTGTATAGTGTGGATCCAATTTGTTTATTATCGTTTTGAAAGAATATGTTAACGATATTTGAAAAAATGAAAAAGTGTGTGGTTGTTTCAAACAATGAATGTGATTTCGGATTAACTCGGTTAAATTCCTGATATGAGGTGTGGTGAAATTATTGGTTAAGTATAGTAATTGTAGGATTTGGGTGTGTGCGATTGGTTTGAAGGTGAAAGAAAGCTAGTTCATAGGATCGATCTAGAGTAAGCACCTCCTAATGAGCTATCCTTGGGGAAACGTGTTTTATGTTGAGAAGAGAGTGGAAGAAAATAGTCTAATGTAATGATCGGGGTGAAGGACCATTGGATAAGATGTGGTAGTAGTGCGAGAGTGATGTTGTGACAAGTGTGGAAATCAATTGTAATCTAAGGTTCAGGGTCGGTGTAATTAATGCAAGAAAGTGTTGTCTGTCTTAGATGTATTTTGGATCAGAGAAGTGACGGTAGAGTTGGGGATGACCTATGGAGAAAAGTTCAACTACGGGTTAAGGTGATACTCCGAGTTGATTTTGTAATCTATTGGGGGAGTAGAATGTCGTTATTTTTGGAATGTTGGATTGTTGGGACATTTTAGAAACGGTGATCGAAGGCACGGTGTGTACAGTCAGCCGATGCCAGGGGAAAAAGTAGAGTACTTAGTGTAATTGATTGCTTTCTAGAACATAAGAGTATGTATGCTAGAATGCCTGGTGCTTATCACTTTGCTGCATGACTATTACTTGCTAGTAGGAATTTATGCTAGTCCTGATAGGTTGTTAAGTGAATGCCTTATAAGTGGTATGCAGTAGGAACTAGATAACCTTAGAATGTTTGATTTAGTTCTATTGTGCAGCTCTTGTTTGAGTCTAACCGTTGTGGGATAGAATACTTATTTCGAATGTCTATCTGATTTCACACTGTATACGGCTGTGCATTCGCGAGGCGACTCGTCATGACTAGTGGAGATTCCGTTATAGCAAGGGTAGTAGGATGATGTGAACCTGGAGTCTAGAAGTGTGAATGATATTTGTATGATTGGTCTGGGATACTATACCTTGTTTGTATCACACGGGTTTTCTTCTTGGAGTAAGAGTTGTTGTAGTTAGGAGGGTACTAAATTATTGGTATGCGCCTTGGTATTGAAGGGTTACGCATAGTGAGAGTTCATTCGGCTTTTCCCGTGTCGATTCTGCGGAAGGGCTTAGCCGAAGCAAGTATGGTTGTTGAAGCGTTGGCGATATGGGGGAAGCGTTGGCGATAGTAGGTCGCAAGGTTAGGAAGCTAGGTTGCTGATAACCTGGACTTAAACAGAAAGAGAATATGCTTATTATGATAATAAAGTATAAGAAAATGATGAATGAGAGTTTTTCTTGATATAGAAAAATGGATCAATGGGTTGGATGTTTACCTAATACTTCCCTTGGATTGGAGAAATTAAGTTGTAAAAAGGGATTTATATTAAGTGTTATGATTAGTGGGAAGAAAGCAATGCTCAATAATTTTTGATGGTCGTGTGATGAACCTTCTTTATGGAGTTGTTTAAGTTAAAAAGTTGTTCTAAACTTGGTGCTGGACTTTGCATGTTAAGCCGTTAATGAGTTATATGATTAGTGACGTGAAACTTTAACGGAGATTGTGATGAATTCTTTTTGGCTTAGTTTTGTAGTGAAATTATTATATGATGATTTGGTAATTATATTAGTTAGGTAAGGTGAGACCGGTGCTGATAATTTCATTTGCGGAGTGGTTTAAATGAAACAAATGTCTAAAGGTCTGTGTTAGTATTTTGTGCTAAGTTGGAGATGTAAGGAATTGATGTGATAGCGAGTTTGTTATTTTATTAAGAAATGAATTAGTATTGATATTTGGTTGGAAGTCGGTGTGAGTTATGGTGGCGAGATTATTAAGATGATTGAAATATTCGAAATTGTGCTTTGTGATATTCGAGAAATTAAGTTGCTATTTAGACCTTATTTTAATTTGATAAATTATTTGGTGTCAAGTACAATTAAGCATTGATGTGAGTATAAGTTATTTCTTTTTATGATATAAGTGAACTTTCGAGTTATTTTGAACCTTCGTGGGATTTGATTATTGGGTTGTTACAAATGGATTAATTGAGTAAATTGCGGACAATGTGTGTAAAGTTCAAATAAAGGGAGTTAGTATTAATAAGTTGGTGATTATCGTTGTTTTAAAGGGGGCGGAATTTTTGTGTGGAATTAAAATTCTTGATGTTTTGGTAATGTTGAGAATAATGTATTATCGTTATTGAGAATAACGCGAGTTTGCGTTAAGATATCAAGTTGAATAATTATTATGGTTAGTCAGGAGTTATTATATTGTTATGGTGTAAATCTTATTGAAAACTCGTGAATTTTATAGATTATTGCACTTATTAATGGTATCAGGTTTAGACGGATTTTGAACTTCTAATTTGGGGTTTTGGAAGACAATAATGTGTTGTATGAGTTTGAAAGCGATTTATGGTAATTGATTACCTTCGTTTGTTGCTTAACTGAATTCCGGGACAAAATTCTTTTAAGGGGGAGATGTTGTAATAACCAGGTATTTTATCTAATTGCAAATTTGAAAATTTTATAAGTTTTATGTTAGTATTTTATGGAGTAAGAAGTTAAGGGGTAAGTTTTAATTTTTATTTGAAAGTTTAGGGGTATTTATTGCCAAGTGAGATAAGTTTAGGGTTTGTTTGGTCTTTTATCCAAACCTCTTTAGCCAAAACCGACTTCCTATTTTAATAAGGATAGGTGTCCATTTTTTTTAATTAAGAGAAATTATCCTAAGTGTTAGTGTGTGTAGTGTGTTCGGTTTAGAGAGAGAGAGAGAGAGAAGGAAATCGAGAGAGAGAGATTAAGGGAAAGAAGAAGGAAGAAATCAAGAGTTGCTGTTGTGATTTAAGGACCAAACTGAAGTAAGCAAGGTAACAAATTCATCATTGTATGTGTTTTAATTTCTTAAAAGTGTTCTTGAGTTTGCTAGTTAAGTTTTTAGGTGGGTTTTGTTAAAAATGGATGTTTTGGGAAATCTAAGCTTAAGGTTAGGTTATGTTCATAGTCTTAAACATATCTGCACCTTTACAGCAACATGCATAGCATAAAAGTACGATTTCTGAGTTTTTAGGATGAACAGTGAACTGAGACATTCAATGAAGTCGCAATGGTTGATTTCGATTTGGCTTTGAAGTCGCAATGGTCGATTGCGACTTGGTTTGGAATCGCAGTAGTTGATTGCGACTTGGGGTTGGAATCGCAATAGTGGGTTGCGACTTGGGGCTGAAGTCGCAGTAGTTGATTGCGACTTAGCACTATGCATTGCGATTCTAATTTTACTCTTAATAGGTTGCGACTTGAGTCGAGGATTTTATAAGTTTAGTTTTAAAAAAGAGATATTTGGTATTTTGCATGATTTCAGATTCTGTGAAGGATTGAAGTACTGATAATTAACTTGGAAAGACTTTGGTGATAAACAAAACAGGTGAGTTTTACTTTAAAGTATTTTTACTGGAATACATTATGTGGATAACAAATACTTGATAAATTATATGAATTTGTCATACGTGGGTGATTATAATATATTGAGATATTATAATTACGTGAGTATTATATGAGAATATAATACGTGGCCGGGCTTTGGACCGGTGTGTTAAATTGGCTCGCAACCAATAAATTTGGCCATTGGTGGAGGGATAAGGTGGGATGAGACAGGTATGATGCACAAATCTTGGGTGGTATTAACTTACGTGTGATATATGTGTATTTATATAAAGAATATTTTATATAAATGAATTTTTATTGATTTCCAAATGTCAGGGATTTACTCACTAGACCCTTAGGTCTAACCCTCATTTTCTGTTTTAAAATATGTATTCCAGGTGGTGATTCCAGTAAGACTAAGTGATTAGAATACTTGGTGAATAGCTTTTTGGGGAAGATGAACGTTATGAAGTTGTGGATGCTCTCGTACTTATAACTGTGTTATTAGTTATTATGTTATCTAAATAGGATCAAGTTTGTACTGAATTTTTATATTGATTAGTCAGACTTTGGGACCAAATGTGCAATATGAATTACTTTTGTTGAAAACATGTTATGAATTATATGTTATATGTATATTTGGGTTGTGGGTTGTTACAGAAATGAAAGAGATGATGACGCAACTGCAAGAGCTACTTGACAAAGGTTTCATCCGTCCAAGCTCATCGCCCTGGGGAGCGCCGGTACTATTCGTTAAGAAGAAGGACGGATCTATGCGGATGTGCATAGATTACCGTGAGCTCAACAAGGTGACAATGAAGAACAAGTACCCGCTTCCGAGAATTGATGACCTCTTCGACCAGTTGCAAGGTGCGAGCTATTTCTCGAAGATAGACTTGAGATCGGGTTACCATCAGCTGAAGGTGAGAGAGGAGGGCGTGCCCAAGACAGCCTTTCGTACAAGATATGGACACTACGAATTTTTAGTTATGCCATTTGGCTTGACTAATGCCCCAGAAGTGTTCATGGATTTGATGAACAGGGTATGTAGTTCGTTGCTAGACAAGTGTGTGATCGTCTTCATCGATGATATCCTGATCTACTCTCGAACCCGTAAGGATCACGAAGAGCATATTCGGGCGGCGTTGGAAATTGCTGAAACGCGAGAAGTTGTACGCAAAGTTCTCGAAGTGCGAGTTCTGGTTAAGGGAAGTTCAGTTTCTAGGTCACGTGGTGTCGGCGGGCGGTATCAAAGTGGACCCCACTAAGATCAAAGTTATTAAAGATTTGGAGTCGCCAAAGTCGCCATCAGAAGTGAGAACTTGGGTTAGCGGGCTACTACAGGAAGTTCATTCAGGACTTCTCTCGTATAGCCACACCGTTGACCACTTTGACGAGGAATAACGTCAAGTTCATTTGGACCGAGGTCCAGGAGGCCGCGTTTGAGAAGTTGAAGGAAAGCCTGAGCAGCGCCCCAATTTTATCTTTACCAGATGGATCAGAAGGTTGTATAGTCTACAACGATGCTTCTAAACTTGGTTTAGGGTGTGTACTAATGCAGAATGGGAAGGTGATTGCCTACGCATCTCGACAGTTGAAAGGTCATGAGAAGAACTACCCTACTCATGACATGGAACTAGCGACGGTAGTGTTCGCTTTGAAAATATGGCGACACTACTTGTATGAAGTGAAGTGTCAGATATACACCGATCATAAGAGTCTTAAGCATCTGTTTGATCAGAAGGAGTTGAACATGAGACAGAGGAGATGGATGGAACTGTTGAACGAATACGATTGCGAAATCCTTTACCACCCGGGTAAAGCGAATGTGGTAGTTGACGCATTGAGTCGGAAAAAGCGAGGAGAATCGACCAAAGTGGTGGCCTTCAGGGTCGAGGCGTCATCGAACCTCCTGGATGAAGTCAAGAAGTCTCAAGAGGAGGCGTTGTTAGAAGAGAATGTAAAGAGTGAAAGAATCGTTGGGATTGCACCGTTGTTCAGTGTCAACAGTAGTGGGCTGAGGTATATGAAGAATCGGGTGTGGGTTCCTAAGTTAGGGAACTTGAGAGTAAGCATTTTGGAAGAAGCGCATAAGTCGCGATATTCTATGCACCCTGGGACAAATAAGATGTATCGAGACTTAAGGCAGTTTTACTGGTGGCCAGGAATGAAGAAGGATATCGCTCACTTTGTGGAACGATGTGTGACGTGTTTGAAGGTTAAAGCAGCACATCAGCGACCGTATGGGGAACTTCAGTCTACAAAGATCCTAGTGTGGAAATGGGACAACATCACCATGGATTTTGTTACAAAATTACCAAGGACTCTGAAGGGTAACGATGCGATATGGGTGATTGTGGATAGTCTCACCAAGTCTGCGCATTTTCTACCAATCAGGGAGTCGGATCCATTGGAGAAGCTAGCACAGTTGTACATTAATGAGATCGTGTCTAGGCACAGGGTGCCGCGATCAATCGTGTCCGATCGTGATAGTCGGTTTACGTTATCATTTTGGAGAAGCCTACAGCGAGAGTTGGGTTCGCAGGTGAAGCTGAGCACAACATATCATCCACAAACGGATGGACAGAGCGAAAGAACGATTCAGACGTTAGAGGATATGATTCGAGCCTGTGTAATCGGTTTCAAGGGTTCTTGGGAAGTACATTTACCTCTGATAGAGTTCTCGTATAATAATAGTTACCACGCGAGCATCCAAGCAGCACCATTCGAAGCTCTGTACGGACGGAAGTATCGGACGTCGTTGTGTTGGAATGAGGTGGGAGAAAGACAATTAGCAGGTCCAGAAATCGTGCAAATGACGACGGATAAGATAGAGCTGGTCCGCGAGAAAATGAGGATCACACAATATCGGCAAAGAAAGTATGCGAACAGAAGAAGGAAACCTATCGAGTTTCAAGTGGGAGACAAGGTAATGCTAAAAGTCTCGCCTTGGAAAGGAGTAGTACGATTCGGAAAGAAAGGAAAGTTGAGACCAAGATATGTGGGTCCTTTCATCATTATTGAGAGAGTTGGAACTGTGGCTTACTGTAACACCCCGCTTACCACGACACAATATTGTCCGCTTTGCCCCACTGGCTCACTGCTTTGTTCTTGGCGACCTGGCAAGGACTTCGCAAGGACTTCCCAGGAGGTCACCCATCCTGGTACTACTCCCATCCAAGCACGCTTAACCACAGAGTTCCCAAGGAACCCGCATGCTTGTGGCCCCAAAACGCGTTGTGTCTGGTAAGGCCAAGGTTTACTAATATACCCAACATCTCTCCTGTCCACGGCCGATGTGGGATATGCCTAAGGTGTTACACTTACAAATTAGACTTGCCAAGAGAATTAAAGGGAGTTCATCCAATGTTTCATGTCTCGAATCTAAAGAAGTGTTAAGCAGAAACAGATGTGGCCGTTCCTTTGGAAGATATTAGTGTCGATGAGAGACTGTCGTACATAGAGGAACCAGTTGAGATTGTGGATAGCAAGATCCGAAAGTTAAGAAACAAGGAGATCAGACTAGTAAAGGTTCAGTGGCGGTTTCATAAAGGTCAAGAGGCGACGTGGGAAGTAGAAGCGGACATGAGGTCCAAATACCCTCATTTTTTCGACAATGGAATTTCGGGGACGAAATTCTTTTGAGGGGGAGGTATTGTAATACCCAAGTCCTTTTTCGAAGAAATTATAAGTTGGTTGGGGGAATGTTGACATATTGTTCTTAAGGGTCCAAAAGTGAAATTTGGTTGGAAAGTATAAAAACCTCATTTCAGGCACAAAACCTTAGGTGAATTGTAACATCCCGGTTTCCATATATACAAATAACATACATTTCACAACATAATTTCATCAAAAAGGTACATCATATTTCATATTCGGTCCCATAGTCTTACTAAACATAATAAGTAATTCAGTACAAACTTTTTGACTAAATAATTTACATTATGACTAACAACAAAGCCATAAGTACAAAAACACTTCATGATCTTCATAACACAAGTCTTCCCAAAAGCTAAGCAACGACTATCCTTCTTATTTGCCCTTACTTGATCCACGACCTGGAATACATATTTTTAAAACAAAATGAGGGTTAGACCTAGCGGTCTAATTGAGAAAATCCCTGACATTTCACAATCATTATAAAACCCATTTATATAAAATCCTTTATATAAACACACATATATCACACGTAATTAAATACCAATCAAGACTCGTGCACTGTGTTCAACTCATCCTATTTCTCATTCTCATTTCTCCTGGCCATGTTAGTTGGTTGCGAGCCAACTAATCCACTGTACAACAACTACAGCTAACACCGTTGTACAACAACTACAGCAAACACCGCTGTACAACAACTACAGCAAACACCGCCGACTATAGTTTCGGCTAACGTATACTCGTGTAGTGTAATGCACATATAAATACAATATATATCTCAATATATCATATTGTCATTTATGAACATCTAATCACATTATCTATCACCTTTTCAACCTACACGTATATGTATTCCAGTTTAAAAACATTTTGAAGTAAAACTTACCTGATTGCTTATCAACACGTTTCCAAGCCTTCTAAACAGGTTCAGTCCTTTACCCAGAATTCACAGGATCTGTAACAAATAGATACATATATCTCTTTACCACATAAAACACATAAGTCTTACTAAGGCTAAGAACTCTAAAGAACTCAAATCCTCAAATGTTGCCCCCAAACCCGTACTCAAGTCAAGACCACAGAATAGTCAGTTCTCATTCATTCCCTATCTAATGGTTAACAAAATACAGGTTACTGGATACTCGACAGCATCTAAACTCTCAATATTGGCCAAACAGCAAAAGTATCCGGATACCATAAGTTATCCGAACAACACCACTTTTCCGGACAGCATGACTTTGCCGGACAACCTATACAATCCGGACGTCATCCGGACACCAAAGTAATCTGGACAGCATCCGGCATCCTTTCTCATCCGGAAACTATAGAAAAAAAAGACTTACCCGGATATTAGACTTGTCCGAACACCTTTAAAACATCATCCAGGCACTATCAACAAAAGTACCCGGACACATTCGTTTTATCCGGACAACTCTGTCGGTTTGCACATTTTCAGCCCAGAAACCGATTGAATCAACCCCAGATCTGAAATTGTTTATTTTACTCCGATAGGAACTATCTACTAGCAATTACCAACATAAAACATAAAGGAAACATACCTTAATTCACTTCCAAGCACATCAATTGAAGCCTTAACCTTTCTTTCTTTCTTCTTCTCCTTTTGGTCTCAAAACACACACACTACACACACTGAATTTGCTGGGTTATGAAAATATCTGGAGTCTAAGGGATAATATCAACCTAATTTTCATTTTAAACCTTGAACTTCTCAATAATTACCCAAACACCCTTAAACTTATAAATTTACCCAATCTTACCCTAAACATCTAACTTTAAAGTTAACTAAACTTAACGGAAAGGAAATTTTAACTAACGAACTTACCCGGGGTATTACATCATCTCCCCCTTAAAAGAATTCCGTCCCGGAATTCGGTTTAAGGAAAAAGATACGGGTACTTAGATCTCATTTTTGATTCTGATTCCCAAGTAGCATCCTGACCCTTATGATGTCTCCACTGAACTTTCACTTGTCTGATCTTTTTATTCCGCAACACTTTAACTTTGTGGTCAACTATGGCTTCCGGTTCCTCCACATAATTCAGCTTTTCATCCACTTGTATATCTGGTAGAGAGACGGCCTGATCTGGCGTAACCAAACACTTCCGAAAATTTGAAACATGAAACGCGTTATGAATCCTGCTTAACTCTAGCGGAAGATCCAACCTGTATGCTACTTCACCGATCCTCTCCATAATTGCAAACGGTCCAATGTACCTCGGGCTCAGTTTACCCTGTTTCCCAAATCGGATGACTCCTTTCCAAGGCGAGACTTTTAACATTACAAAATCTCCAACTTGGAATTCTAACGGCTTTCGGCGTCGGTCATCGTAACTTTTCTGTCTGTCTTGAGCTACTTTCAAACGTTCCCGAATCTGAGAAATCTTATCCGCAGTCAACTGGACTATATCTGGCCCTGCTAACTGTTTCTCTCCCACTTCGTTCCAACACAGAGGCGTTCGGCATTTTCTACCATACAGAACTTCAAATGGTGCCGCTTGTATGCTGGAATGGTAACTGTTGTTGTAGGCAAATTCGATCAACGGTAAATGCTTATCCCATGATCCCCCAAAAGCAATAATGCAAGCCCGAAGCATGTCTTCTAAAGTCTGAATCGTCCGTTCACTTTGACCATCAGTTTGAGGATGATATGTTGTACTTAACTTTATATGCGTTCCCATTTCCTTTTGAAAACTTCTCCAGAATCTTGAGGTAAAACGACTGTCACGATCAGAGATAATCGAAATTGGAACTCCATGTCGTGCTACTATTTCGTTGATATACAGTTTGGCTAATCTTTCCAATGAATAGGTTTCCTTTATTGGTAGGAAGTGAGCAGACTTGGTCAACCTATCAACGATCACCCAAATAGCATCAAACCCTTTTGGAGTCCTTGGTAACTTCGTGCTGAAATCTGTAGTAATTTGATCCCATTTCCACATCGGTATTTCTAAACGCTGTAATTGCCCAAACGGCTTCTGATGTTCAATCTTCACCTTCTTACAAGTAATACAACCTTCCACATACTGAGCAATATTCCTTTTTA
Source organism: Saussurea involucrata (assembly GCA_033807775.1). Taxonomy (NCBI): domain Eukaryota; kingdom Viridiplantae; phylum Streptophyta; class Magnoliopsida; order Asterales; family Asteraceae; genus Saussurea; species Saussurea involucrata. Next base: position 35,845,017 of record CM066319.1, read on the forward strand.
TTCCCGGCCACCAATAAAATTGTTTCAGATCTTTGTACATCTTGTTCGTACCTGGATGAATAGAGAAACGAGATTGATGAGCTTCTTGTAGTACCCGATCACGTAAACCCCCCAAACGAGGCACCCAAATTCTGTTCCCCAGACACAATAACCCACGATCATCTTTCACTAGCAATGCTGATAACCCCACTAACCGTTCTGATTTCAAATGTTCTTCTTGAAAAGCTTCCTCTTGGCACTTCTTCAGTTCATCGAATATGTTAGGTAGGAGTTCAGCTCTTAGTGCAATGGCTTTTATCGTTCCACTCCTTTCTTGACGACTTAGTGCATCAGCTACCACATTCGCCTTTCCCGGATGATAAAGAATCTCACAGTCGTAATCATTCACCAACTCTAGCCACCTTCTTTGCCTCATATTTAATTCCCGCTGATCAAAAAGATGTTGAAGACTCTTATGATCAGTGAAAATTTGACATTTAGAACCTTAGAGATAGTGTCTCCAAATCTTTAACGCAAAAACAACTGCTGCCAGTTCCATGTCGTGCATAGGATACTGTCTTTCATGATCTTTTAACCGACGAGAAGCATAAGCAATAACCTTTCCACGCTGCATAAGTACACAACCCAACCCCAGTTTGGAAGCATCACTGTAAACGACAAAGTCTTCAGAACCTTCGGGTAATGACAAAATCGGCGCGCTGCAAAGTTTCTATTTCAATATTCGGAATGCTTCATCCTGTTCTGATTTCCATTCAAACTTCAGATTCTTTCGAGTCAGCTTAGTCAAAGGCGTCGCGATACGAGAGAAGTCTTTTATAAACTTTCGATAGTAGCCGGCTAGACCCAGAAAACTTCGTACCTCGGTTGGCGTTCTCGGCGGTTCCCACTTTTCAACTGCTGCTACTTTCATTGGATCAATTTGAATGCCTTTCTCGGAAACTACATGCCCCAGAAACTGAACTTCTCGTAGCCAGAATTCACATTTCGAAAATTTAGCGTACAACTTTTCCTTCTACAGTAGCTCCAGAATCAAACGAAGATGTTGAGCGTGCTCTTCCTTGGATCGAGAATAGATAAGTATATCATCGATAAATACAATTACAAATTTATCGAGATACGGCTTACATACCCGATTCATTAAATCCATAAAGGCAGCTGGAGCATTCGTCAAACCAAACGGCATCACTAAGAATTCATAATGACCATACCTTGTGCGAAAAGCAGTTTTCAGAACGTCTTCTTCTTTAACCTTCAACTGGTGATAACCGGATCTTAGATCAGTCTTAGAGAAATAACAAGCTCCAACTAACTGATCGAAGAGGTCATCAATTCTGGGTAGTGGATACTTGTTCTTGATCGTACGCTTATTCAGTTCCCGGTAGTCGATACACATTCTCATCGAACCATCCTTCTTTTTCACAAACAAAGCTGGTGCTCCCCACGGCGAAGAACTTGGTCTGATGAAACCTTTATCGGATAGGTCTTGCAGTTGTGCCATCATTTCCTTAATCTCTGGAGGTGCCAGACGATAAGGTGCACGAGCTACAAGAGCGGCTCCAGGAATCAGATCTATACCAAACTCTACTTGTCTAACGGGCGGAAGACTATTCAAGTCTTCGGGGAAAACTTTTGGAAATTCACTAACAAATGGAATATCTTCCAACTTACTCTTCTCTAGCTTAGTATCTATCACATAAGATAAGTAACTCAGGCAACCTTTATTAACACACTTACGGGCTTTTATCATAGATATAAGGCAAGACTGATGATTTCTACGATCACCATAAATCACTACCGGCCCCTTCTCAGGTAAGACAACATTTATTAACTTCTTATCACAAACTATGTTAGCTTGATTCTCAGCTAACCAATCCATCCCCACTACCACATCGAATTCGATCAAAGCTATAGGAAATAATTGTATCGGTACTCCACATCCTTCTATATTTATCACACAACTATCAAAGACTTCTTTAACCGACACTTGATTATCATTTGCAGTATCTACCATTAAAGTATGATCTAACACTTTGGGCTTTAAATGCATATAAGCAGCAAATGAAGGAGACACAAACGATCGGTTTGCACCAGAGTCAAATAACACTTTAGCACGTGTAGAGTTTATTAAGAATGTACTTGTAACCACGTCCGGGGCTTCCTCCGCTTCTTTTGCTGTCATCTGAAATGAACGACCTCTTGTTCTTACTGGTTCTAGTCTCGGTACTACTGGTCTGACAACCGCTGGTTTCCCTGACGTACCCCCTTGTTGTATTCTTCCCCTCGGACAATCAGACTGTATGTGATCCGGAGAATTACATGAAAAACAGAACCGCGTTACACGACAATCCTTAACAACATGCCCAGTCTTCCCACATCTATAACAAACCCGCGAGTCAACCTGACAATTCCCTTGGTGGACACGGTTGCATTTCAGACAAGGTCTTTCCGTTGGTCGGAAAGGTGGACGGTTATCGTATCTATGAAACCTGAACTTCTTTGGATCGTGTTGTGGTCCTTCCCACTTCCTTTTTCCTGTACCTTTGTCGCCAGTATTTCTTCCTTTATCCTGTTCCACGGTTTCTGCGGCATCTACTGCAGCGGAGAAAGTTTCGGGTCCTTTAGCAATTACCAAACTCCTGACTTCTGCATTCAACCTGAAGATAAACCTTTCAATCTTCATGGCCTCCGTGGCAACATAATATTCTGCAAAACGAGATTTTTCCAGAAAACGAGCAGTGTAGTCCCGAACAGATAAATTTCCTTGTTGCAAGTTCATAAACTCCCCCTCTAGTTGTTTAACCGCTGCATGAGGACAGAACTGCTTCCTGAAAGCTATAACAAATTCTTCCCACGAGAAGGTAGAATATATGTCAGAACCTCCCGAAGAAATATGAGCTTCCCACCAGTATAAAGCGTCGCCTTTCAACATTGCGGCTCCATAAAGTACCATATCCTCTTCCGCGCACTTACTAGTCTTGAAGATAGCTTCTATTTCCTTCAGCCATCGCATAGCTTTCACTGGATCCCGGTCTCCTGAATAGGTCGGAGGCTTACAACTGAGAAACATTTTATAATCACACTTTTTCATTACTGGTACAACAGTAGGAGTAATAGGCATCTCTTCTTCATGTGAAGGATCTGGTCTTTCTGTTTCAGTATTATGAGTCTGGTTAAACATAGCTTGGATATTTGCCTATAATCTTCCCATTTCGGCCGCTAAGTCGTCTCTCATAACAAACTCCGTACCACGCCCCTGAACTCTGGCCCCAGTTCTGCCTCTGCCTCTTTCTCCCCCTCTTCCCCTTCCTCCGGCTGTTGGAGTGGTTCTATTCGGGTTTCCTCCTCCTTCCCGATTCGTTTGTCTAGTACCACTTGCCATTCTGTTGATTCAGACAAGGTTAATATACACATAAGCACATACCCCATATAACAAGGTATTCCAGTTCAAACATGTACCTGTAAGATCACAATTACACTAGCCAGGTGTAATAATGAAATTACCTTACATGATGTTCCTTCTACCTTTTTATATTTAACATCCCAATGTTCTACAATAATAGGGACATCCTACTTCACATGCAGTTTAAGTCTAGGTACAGATACTAATACATAAATCCCTTAAACTTGGGCTCTGATACCATCTGTAACATCCCGGTTTCCATATATACAAATAACATACATTTCACAACATAATTTCATCAAAAAGATACATCATATTTCATATCGGTCCCATAGTCTTACTAAACATAATAAGTAATTCAGTACAAACTTTTTGACTAAATAATTTACATTATGACTAACAACAAAGCCATAAGTACAAAAACACTTCATGATCTTCATAACACAAGTCTTCCCAAAAGCTAAGCAACGACTATCCTTCTTATTTGCCCTTACTTGATCCACGACCTGGAATACATATTTTTAAAACAAAATGAGGGTTAGACCTAGCGGTCTAAGTGAGAAAATCCCTGTCATTTCACAATCATTATAAAACCCAATTATATAAAATCCTTTATATAAACACACATATATCACACGTAATTAAATACCAATCAAGACTCGTGCACTGTGTTCAACTCATCCTTTTTCTCATTCTCATTTCTCCTGGCCATGTTAGTTGGTTGCGAGCCAACTAATCCACTGTACAACAACTATAGCTAACATCGATGTACAACAACTACAGCAAACACCGTTGTACAACAACTACAACAAACACCGCCGACTATAGTTTCGGCTAACGTATACTCGTGTAGTGTAATGCACATATAAATACAATATATATCTCAATATATCATATTGTCATTTATGAACATCTAATCACATTATCTATCACCTTTTCAACCTACACATATATGTATTCCAGTTTAAAAACATTTTGAAGTAAAACTCACCTGATTGCTTATCAACACGTTTCCAAGCCTTCTAAACAGGTTCAGTCCTTTACCCAGAATTCACAGGATCTGTAACAAATAGATACAAATATTTCTTTACCACATAAAACACATAAGTCTTACTAAGGCTAAGAACTCTAAAGAACTCAAATCCTAAAATGTTCCCCCAAACCCGTACTCAAGTCAAGACCACAGAATAGTCAGTTCTCATTCATTCCCTATCTAATGGTTAACAAAATACAGGTTACTGGATACTCGACAGCATCTAAACTCTCAATATTGGCCAAACAGCAAAAGTATCCGGATACCATAAGTTATTCGGAAAACACCACTTTTCCGGACAGCATGACTTTTCCGGACAACCTATACAATCCGGACAGCATCCGGCGTCCTTTCTCATCCGAAAACTATAGAAAAAAAAATGACTTACCCGGATATTAGACTTGTCCGGACACCTTTAAAACATCATCTAGGCACTATCAACAAAAGTACCCGGACACATTCGTTTTATCCGGACAACTCTGTCGGTTTGCACATTTTCAGCCCAGAAACCGACTGAATCAACCCCAGATCTGAAATCGTTTATTCTACTCCGATAGGAACTATCTACTAGCAATTACCAACATAAAACATAAAGGAAACATACCTTAATTCACTTCCAAGCACATCAATTGAAGCCTTAACCTTTCTTTCTTTCTTTCTTCTTCTCCTTTTGGTCTCAAAACACACACACTACACACACTGAATTTGCTGGGTTATGAAAAATATCTGGAGTCTAAGGGATAATATCAACCTAATTTTCATTTTAAACCTTGAACTTCTCAATAATGACCCAAACACCCTTAAACTTATAAATTTACCCAATCTTACCCTAAACATCTAACTTTAAAGTTAACTAAACTTAACGGAAAAGAAATTTTAACTAACGAACTTACCCGAGGTATTACATGAATGTCATTCTTCCTTGGTGTCGGCTGTATGTGTGGAAGCAGAGAGAAGGTGAACAAATAGCTACTTGCATCCTTGGAGAAGAGGAGAGGAATTCCATCACCAAGCTATTATAGGTAATCTGTAACTTTAATTCTTGATGTCTTGTATGGTTATCAGTCTATGTTGGAAATTTAAAGCTATGATGTTGGGACTTTTGTTCTTGTGAATGAACATATTGACCAAGAATTTAAAGAAGTAAGTAGCAGCCTTGTAAGTTGATTCCCTATGCTTTGTATTGAATACACCTTGTTAAGTTGTTGCCCCAAACCTCTCTGCAAATTATTTTGATGGTAATCACCATTTAGCGATTTCTCGGCAGAAAACCCCGAAGTCCCGGAATCGCCTGTTTGGCGAGTTTTTCGGAAGGATCCGGAAGTGACAAACCGGAACCGGAATCCGGTAGTATCCGGATGTGGAAACGGAATCCGGTTACGCCCGGAAGTGGAGATCCGGTATGGGGCATTCCGGAAAAGGATCCGGTATAGTAATTCCGGATGGAGTCCGGAATAGGACCCGATTTGGTGCGGAAACCGGAAGGGATTCCGGGAAATTAAAATCCGGAACCGAATCCAAAAAAAAGAGTGAAGTACGAACTCTAACATTTCGGACTCAGCTGCCCATTTGTGACCCAGTTTACTTTAGGGTCGGTTCGGTACGTTTTGAGAGCCAACGTAAGACTTATTCTCTTTTTCTTTGAAACCATAGGTGTTCCACCTAGGAATCAGAGGTTCGAGTGAGAAGTAGCGTGAAAAGGCAACAGGTGAGTTTTTCTAACTAAAATACGTGTTTTAAATGTGTTTTCCAAAGTAAGTAATTGAGTAGAAATGCCATGTTTTATCACAAGATTATTCTTGTATGAAAGTTAATTTGAGATGTATGCATACATTGTGGTTAGACGTAAATTGGCCAAGCCGGGAGGTGTGGCTCGCCAGTGCTCATACCGGGGGGTGTCCCGTTTATGTCATGGGAGGAGTGACCCAGTAAGGCAGTGTGAGACTGACACGTTTTCTCTTTCGAGTGACTTTAGTGTGCCATTTACGAGTGTGATGTTACCTGAAAGTTTTACTTAAAGTTGTTGATGAAAGTATGAATTGTTTTAATTATGTATTGTTGAACTGTTGTTACTTGAGGGAGCTCACTAAACCTCATGGTCTAACCCTCACATTTTCCAAACTAAACTTTTTCAGGAAAACAGATAGTAGGAGGCCCCAGTAAGAATCAGGAGAAGAATTAGAGGAAGGATGCTTCGAGAGATAGTGCTTCCCTTTTTCACTTTATAGACTTAATTCATTCTCAGTTGTGAATAGGTTGTTTCCGCCAACCTAGTTTTCAGGCTGTTGTATTGAAATTTTGAGACCGGTTTTTGGGATGTTTTATATTATATGAATGTTATGCTTTATGTTTGATTTGGGTTGTTACAAATCATATTGTGGACACCCCATGATTGGATATCTAACAACCGTTTATCTAGTATCATTATGACATCCAACTATTAAAATCATATATATGGTGACAAATATTTAATCCGGACAATAAAAGAAACTAAAAGAGTGGGGAATGGTAGTGATTGGTGAGAGCCATATGCCCATTCCTTGTAGGTTGGCTCATGATGCAATGAACCTTATATGTCATGGTCCATACCTAATCATCAACTTTATGCCTCTTCTTCCTCCAGCAATTGTTGTGTGCTTCTCGCAGATGAGATATTCCACCACATCCCTCAGGGTCTTAACCATCACGCCACAACCCTTGTGGTTAATCATTCAAGTATGTTGATCGCATAATATTTATAACATACAAAGATCAAAGTAATAGATAACCGGTGTTCAATCTTGATTTTGAGCAAATGTATGTAATTTTTAAGTAAAATGGATGATTGCCATCCCATTTATGGTATAAAAGAAGGCCACTTGTGCTTTCATAAACTTGAAATACTTGTATGTAAATAAACTTCATGCTATGCATTAGGATGTAGCAACAATCACATATTGTGATCATAACTTTTACTTTGAAACATCTTTTACTTATGGTTTTATACTAACTTCTTTTATGTTCATATTTACTCCGAGGTTTTTCCCCTCAAAAAGGCATAAAAGGACAAATAGGTTTTAATTGACAAAATTTTAGAATAATTTAAGATATCATCTGTTTGACATTATTTTTAAAAATGTCATTAATTGAAGTTGGCTACTTTGACATTTTCTTTGTTGTAAAAAATCGTAAAACTTATTTGTGTCTTGTAGGATAAAATGGATCAAGTGTTTGTTATATTTGTATCCTTGAGGATCTCAAATTTCATTAGGGGTGGATTGGTTTGGAGGATCCCGAGGAATTTGGACTTGAACTCTTTTTTAATATTGTGTTTGGATCGAAGGAAATTTTGGATTCGAAACAGGGATGAACTCAGGGATTTTTTGGTGGCACGTCTCACGATTTCGTTCCTCCGTCGTAGTGTAAAAAGTTATAGGGTCGTGAAAAGTGTCACCGTATCAGTTTGTTATGTGCAACCGTATATATATTTTGAAATTACAACGAGAACACAAGTTTTCCTAGGTATAGTTGGTTTGCAAGGCTTTTCTTCCGACCAGACCCGAGTTTGAATCCTGTCAGTATCGTTTTCTTAGTTTTTAGCTTTTAATTTCAGATTTTCTGAAAAACAATTGCAATAAAAGATTTGAATACATAACCTCACATATGAAAAACAATGAACCAACCAAGATGATTTTGTAAAAAACATCTTTACATTTGTTTCTTATAGTCAAATAAAATTGTACTTTCAGAAGAAGAATAAGAAGAAAACAAAAATCCTTTTAAGATTGTGTTTTATATGCCGTAGTTTCTACCAAAACTTCTTTCAGATTCCAAAAAATGTTTGCCATGACTGAAATTTATATTATTATTAATATTATTTACTTAAGTTGTTTTTTATCTATGAATCATTTTTTGGTAAGATAAGTTTGTTTGGTGTTAATGGTAGTGGCGGCAAAAAGATTATTTTTCTATTTTTAAAACCAAATTCAAATCACAAGAATCTGAAACCTTGCGGCTGTTTGGAGATGGCTGAACGGACTAAGCTGCTGGCAGGAATAAGCTTGCGGCTGTCCAGCAGGCTTCTTTTTCGTTGCGTTGTCTCTCGGCTGTTCGATTAAGCACATTTATGGCTTAATGCTGGTAATCTTTGGGTGCTAATCCGGACAGGGGTCTTTTTCAGTTTCAACTAGTATGGGTCTCGCGCCTTGCGCGATAGTGATAATTTTTTTAAAGAAATAATTATCGTAGTTAACATAAAACATATTTCTTTATTTGTTTATTAATAAGATACACTTTAAAATGAATAATGTATTTTCATAAGTGCTTCATTTTTATATATTGATTACAATGTGTTGTTATGTGAAGAGCTTCATATGTATCGTTAATAACTTTGTTATGCTATTTTGAACTCAAACGACATGTCACACAACCCTATCACTATTGATGTTACGAAAAGTTTGAAAATTTTATTTTTTTTTCTTCCAAAAAATGGTTCGACTAAATTAGTTAAGCCTATGAGTTGGATTACATAAACACGAGACAACTTTATTAGTTAACACAAAAACATTTTTTTAATTTTTTAATATATATAGTTATTTTCTACTTCAAAACTTTGATCTTGTCACCAATATAAGATGATGAAACTAAACCATATTTCAAGATTTGAGGATTACTCAAATTTAATGTTGCCAAATCCTCATCCTTTGTTTTGATTTTTACATATTTTTCAGAAAAGCTCACTAAATTAAGACCACTCAATGTCTTGACACAAAAATCTCTCATCTTTATTTCTTATACCCACTTATTTGTTCCAGTCTTTTAACTTTTTACCAACGTGAGACAACTTAAACTCAACCACAAACTACCATTTGAGAATACTTAATTCTCATGGTGCCACTTCAATATGCATTTTGCAAAATAGGGTAAACTAAATTGGGTCAAGCACATGGGTTGACACAAATACATACGACTCAACTTTTAGATCCTTCATTCTTGCTAACTTATTATGGGATTCAAATCGTGAGCTAAAACATATTTAGCCAACTAAATTTTTGACCATCAAAATTAACCCTTATTTCTTATAGTCACCTTCATTCTCCCATCTTACGCTTCTCATCAACGTGGGATAACTGAACTGCAACACAATGCCATATTTGATGATGCTGAAATCTCACAATGTCACTCATAATAATGGTTGTTTTTTTATATAAATAAAGTTATATAAAGATTAATATTTTATAAAAATTGATTTTTAGCGAGATATATGTCAAATAAAAAAAGACAACCAAATAAGTTATCACAGACTCTTTTAAACCTGTAAGGCATCTTATCCACGTATTTCTTTGGTTACCTATTTCTTCCAAATATATTACATATTCGTAGATGTGGACTAACCAAATAAGACATGTCATCCACCTTTTATATACTAAGCTCTTCTTTCAAATCTATCGTTTTTCACCGATGTGGGATAAACAAATAAGACATCTCATCCAACTTTTATATACTAAGGTGTCGTTTGTTTTTTAAAAGGTCTGAAATCTGAAGTCTTATTTAACTTCTGATTTATAAGAGATGATGTTGAAGTCTGAAATCTGAATAATAAGATTGTTTGTTTTTATAACATCTAAAGTCTGAATCTGAATTAAACTATACTCCATATATTTTTATTATTAATAAATTAAAAAAAAGTTAAACACCAGAAACCCAAATGGAAAGGCCTGAAATGCCATAACTGGGCCTCTGAAACCCTAAAAACCCACTATAAATACACTAGTTCAGCTAGGGTTTCTTTTTTTCATGGAGAAATTAGGGTTTGTTGGTGGAAGACTGAAAACGAGTCGTCATTCTCAACCAAGATCTCGAACCTAAAAAGGAAGAAGCCGCCGACAAGGGTAAAGAAGAGAAAAAAGATGATGGTGGCGATAAGAAAGAAGAGGCAAGCCGGAAGACGGCGGCGCCGCCGCTGTCGCCGGCGGTGATGGAAAGCATAAAGAGAAATAGAAAGAAAACGACAGAGGGGAAGGGTGTGAAGGATGGCGGCAACGATGGTGGTGGAGAAGGTGGTGGTGGGGATGATATGAAGGTGGTGGTGGTGATGATAAGAAGGATGTGGAGGCAGGGACGGACCTAGACAAATTTTCATACGGTGGCACCATATTTTTTCATACGGTTTTTATCGATGTGTCTTTCATCTTTTTATCAACGTTCAATATCGTCTGATGTGTTTTTAGCCAAATTTTGGCGTTTTGAGAGATTTTTAACGTTTTTTGCTTGATTTCGGAGGAATTTTAAGTTTTTTTTATCAATTTCGAGAGATTTTTCGGTATTTTTTGTTGATTTTTTCGGTTTTTTTGGTTGAATGGGTATAAGATTTTGGTCTTTTTTTCAGTTTAGGTACACCCCTTGTAGTTTCCAAATGAATACGGTAGCACCTCCTAAATTGTTACGGTAGCACATTCACAACAAAAAAAAAATTACACTTCGCCGAAAAATTCTAACGGTGGCACGTGCCACCACGTGCCCCAAGAGAGGTTCGTCCATGGGTGGAGGTAAGGAAGAACGATTTATTATCACCATCCACAGAATTATGCAGTTAGGGTTTTAGCTCAGAGGTTTTAAGAGGGAGGTTTACCTCTTGTGAAATAAGAGGATTTTAGAGGTTTTCAGCTCTTATTTTAGAAGAAAAAACAAACGGTCTTAAAGACTAACTATCTAACCGAATTAGATTTAAGGGGGTTTTCAGACATTTTTAAAATTAACAAACAGGCCCTAATACACCTCTTCCAAATCTATTGTCTTTCCGTCAATGTGGGATAATCAAATAAGACTCTCATTTACTTTACATACTTACTAATTCTTCCAAATCTATCGTCTTTCTATCAATGTGGATAACCTACATCTCAATTCAAGATTTGATAATATTTACATCTTGTAACTTGTGAGATAATAAAAAGACATCACGGTTCAACATTTGATAGTATCATATAAATTGATTAAATATAATGATTTATATACATTTATCTATCAATTTTTTTACTTAATAAATATATTTTTTAAGAAAAATAAGGTTGGGAAAAAAGAATATTTAGCCAAGTAATCCTTTAATTAATCAAAAGCCAAATATCCTCGTTTATTATAGTTACTTTCATTCTTCAATCTTATATTACTTAACAATGTGTGATGAGTAAAACAACACCACAATGCTAGATTTCAAAATAAGCAGATCTCACAATGTCACATTATTATATATTGTTATTTCTTTTTTATCTATAAATGAATATTTCCATTTTTTTAACTTTTCACCAATGTGGGATGGGCAATAACTCAACCACACAATTCACCGCTTCATAATACTTCATATCTCATGGTGTCATCTCATAACCTTTTGGTTCTTTTAATATATATATATATATAGGGGAAGACTATTTTGCAACCCTTAAATATGTTACAACCTTTGCAACCTTCATCATCACCCTTGATCTCATTAGATTAGTTCCTATTACTATTTAAGGGTTCCTTAATTGTTAAAGGGTAATTAAGGTATTTGATAATTATATATATTTTCTTTTTTTTACCAACGGTTTCTCAAAGATACCAAATATAATGCTACCGAAATTCATGGGAAGGATAATCACAATTTAATTTTTTTGGATTACTGGATATTTTATTCTCCTATATTAGTGGGGTTTATTTCAAACCTCATTATTCATTCCTTTTTGAAAATATACGGATTAAATATATGTGGGCATTATAAGGATTTCATGCAACTTAATAATAAAATACCAATTGAGATTAAAATATTTTCAATCTTTTTTGAATATCATTGCCTATAATCAAGGCATAGTATCGTACTAATCTTTATGTGTTATTTTTTTTTCATAAATGTTGAAAACCGTATTTAACCAAGTAAGTAGTTTTCGTCAATACTTGAAACCCTAAAATTTCAATATCATGGATCGAACTAATACCAAAGTTGTCGTTGATGAAACCTCCACAAGTTCATAATGATTGTTCTAAGTTTAACACTGTGGATGAGTTAGTTTCGGAAGATCCTGTCGATGATTATGTTATGTTCTGTTCGTGATTGTGGAAAGAAGTCATCATTGACGTTTGATTCTTTGTTATGTAACGAGAACAATGGTGATGGGGTTTTCGATGAATTCGAAGAAGAACACATGATTTCGACGAATATAAATAATTTTATAGGGTCATTTTTGTTTTTGTTATATTCAAGAAGTGAATATTCTAAAGGAAATCACTTAAATTTGCTTGGATATTATTTACCTTTTTTCAAGACAGATAATGGATTTGTAATAATTATAATTTTTAAATCTTAATTTCAAGTTCATATAATTTAAAAAAGTTAGGTGTTTATTGTGATAGTTCCAGAGTATTCTTTCATCTTTAATGCAGGTACTAAACTATAGTTGCTAAATATTACAACACCATTCAGTTTTTTAAACCAAACACAGTGTTATCAAACCTTCATGTCAATGATTCCCCTTTTTATCAAAATATCAGTTATTAAACCTTCATGCCCAGGAAGTACTTGCTACCAAACTAAGATTAATGTTTTGATAACAAACAACACCATGAATTACTCCTCTTAGGCTTCTGTTGGATGTCTGGTGTCTGTTTGTCTTTCTTTGGAACTGTTTCCTCAGCGTGTGCACCTGGTTCATATCATTAGACTTTAGATTATCCAAAATGAATGGAAATGTAAATTGTAATTTTTATTTAACAGCACAAATGAACAAGATGTATGTACCTTCCAGTTTAACACTTGTGTTATGGTTTACGGAAGCACCTTTTGCGTGTTCGGAAGGTGATTCTGCTTTACAGCGAGAACCGGAAGCCACATGTCTTAATCTACTTGGACTTTGGGTGCAACGCGGTGAACTTTCTATTACGATGGTATATTTCCCTACAGAATGATTCTCTAAAGGTAAATAATAACGAAACTAATAAAACAATAACCTATATACCTAATGATGAAACAACATGCATTTATCTTAAAATAACCCATTACAAAATTCTTAAATACAGACCTTGGTTTGAATCATTGACTGATGGCTCGCTCTTGAGCTTTTTGGGTTTCCTCTCATCGCCAATTGGTGATTTCCCTTGATATATAACAAAAGTCAGTAAATATTGTTTTTCCGGAATCACCATCTGAAACATTCTAAATAACATATGTAATGAAGTATATTCAAAGGACCTACCTTTGTTTTTTTCCATAATCACCATCTGAAAGATTCACAGAGTTGTGAATATTCGTTGCACAGAAAAGGTTACGGCTATAAATTTTATCCAACTTATTATAAAACTTAATTCTTCCACATAATGTATACCTCCAGCTTTATTTGGCAATTTTTTGTCGTCATCCATAGACAACTCCTTCATCAGGACCTCGACAACTGAAAAGATTTAAAGTTTACGAATATTTAGAAGCATTTTTTTTGAAAAACAGACATCATTACCAATAAAACCCAAAATACAAAAGTCCATGGGGCCCATTGAGCCAACACCAACCAGGAATCACTTGGAGCAAATTAGACCACAAACAAGCAGTACCCAAACCAAAATTGCAACAGTTTGCCAGCAACAAACTTAAGCAACCAGACACCACCAAAAATAAACAAAAACTAGGCGCCCAATAGACACAAATCCACTCTACGAATTCGCCAAGCACCCTAGAAAAGATTGGAAGTGACTCATGTCCATTGTTCGAGCAGAAGCCATCCCACGATCATATTCAGCTTACGCGATTCAGGCACTTGAACCACTCCTCCTCTTCCACATTTAGGGACAGCAGCATAATGGATCAGCCACTGCCCCAACACCATATCGTCTGCACCACCCAATCCACTCAGGACAACAACTTAATGAGACAGCTACTGCCCCCGAACAACAACAGGTTAAAGGGGACCGCCGCTGCCCCTGAATCTCTAACTTAATAAGACAGCTTAATCCATACAGCTTCCTGAATTCAGACCTCAAAAAACGTCGCGTATGCACCTCCAAACCCACTCGATACAGTAGCTTAATGATACATCTGCAGCCCCCGAAAGCAACGGCTTAAAGGGGGCACCCGCTGCCCTGAACAACCAGCTTAATGTATACAGCACGTGCCACCAACCTGAAAACAGACCTGTATCGACCTCGATTGGAATATGGTTGTCGAAGCCAGCTGCTCGCGCCGTGAGAATTCATCTGATTGCTAAACAAACCAATAATCAATAATCATTGACGTACTACAATTTCTGTATTTCATCTGATTGTGGTTTCAAGTAACAGTCACTACATATCCCATTGTGAGAATTCATGGCATGTTCTATATACATGATTATCATAATCATAATCATGATTGGTAATTGTTATGTATATTCATGATTGTTCAATCACTCAAAATTCATAAAACATGATTGCCGGTGTACTAATTCATGGTGACTGTTAATATATGAGCAACCAAATCATGATTTCAAAAATTATGATTCAATTATCCATTTTAAATACATGACTATTAACATATGTATCCGTATTTCACTATTACAGAATCATGATTGAAATCTTGTTTCCCTTTTCATATTCAATGTCAATTCATGAATTTTCATTCATGATTTTCCTGCCCAAGGGGTGAATCGTTCCATCATGAATGCATCCACTATAAGCAACACTCTGTTAACAGAGACACCCATCCTACACCCTCAATTAACAACCAACAAATTCTTTTACAAATAAAACACATTAGTCAAAAATTATTTACATTACTTACATAAACGATATTCATGAACATATTAATTTATTGTTTTGAGAAAATAAAATAAAGTATGTGTGGGTAATATTTCTATTACAGATCCCCTTAAAACCATGTTTAGTTTTTGAACAATACAGTAGTTTTGCTATCTGGTTTAAACAAGACCATTCCATTTTTTTTTAAATTTCTCATTTAATAATACAACATGGAAGTGGTGTACCTTCATCTGTCTTGGCCGGTGATGATTGAAGGCAAAGTTTCCATTGTAGGTGGTTCATCAAATGAGAGAATATCCAGAATCATGTTGTCTGGTTCATGCAGATTGTCTTGTTCTTCCTCCTTCTTATCGACAGTTGATGCTCGCGGTGAATCATCTAAATCTATCATAATGGGGTCTGTTGCAGTGTTTTTGAAGCGGGAGAAAGAGTATTTAACCATGATTCTTTCGCTTTTTCGACCTCCTGATGATTGTGATGAAGATGCAGAGAAAACCCTAATTAGAACACAATAACAGAGCCTTGAATCGAAATGAAGGGAAATTTCTTTTAGTTTGTAAACAAACCTCTAAATGTGTCGCCCATATTCGATGATTAGGTTGCAAGAACAGTTATTCGTATATCATAGCACATTTTGCGGAAACTGAATCTCCTTCCTGGAGAGAATATCGGCGATTTGATCATGATCAATATCAATTGCCATCTTTAGCCGATTTCAGTGATTTATGTTTTTACGATTTTTCCCTTTAGCGTGTTATAGATGGAATGTATACGGATTAGAATTTGAATTTTTATTAAAAAAAAATAGGAATTAATCCTAGCCATCTATTGTCTAACCAATGGTCAGATGATAGGTTGCACTGGTTGCAACATTTTTTTACGGTTTCAAAATATACCAACCCTATATATATATATATATATATATATATATATATATATATATATATATATATATAATATATTGATAATTGATGATACTTTTTGTAAAAAACTCATCTAAAATAATACAACTTAATGTGTTGAAACACATGAATAGACACAAATGCATCACATTCATCTTTCTTAAACACATATTTATTTTATTTTTCAACTTGTCATCAATGTGGGATAGCTAAAAGTAAACTACAATTCACCATTCAAGAATACTCAGTTTTCATGATGCAAAAAAAAGGTCATCCAAAATAAGACAACCCTGTGAAAATGGACACAAAAGCATCACATCCATCTTTTTATACACCTCTTTATTCAAGATTTTCAACTATTCACCAATGTGGGAGAGCTAAAGCTCAACCACAATATATCATTTGAGAATACTGTCATGATGCAAAATAAAGGTTATCTAAAATAAGATAACTCTATGAGAATGAAAATAAAGTCATCACATCCACCTTTCTTATACACACATATTTGTTCTAATATTTTAACTTCTCACCAATGTGGGATAACTATAACTCAACTACAATCCACCATTTGAGAATACTCAATTCTCATGGTGCCACCTCATTCCTATTTGGTTTTCCTTTTATATATATAAAGATTGTTGTTTGGTTGGACCTTGCCCGGTTCGATTGTAACTCTATTTGATTGATTTAATAATATTTCCTTGGCTTTAAAAAAAAAATACACATCTGGACTTCACATTCTCAGTATTACAATGATGAATCTACCCTTTTAGCCTGTGCTCATATTCTTCTAGCCGTGGAAAACCCCTCAACTTTCCATGAATCGCAAAAACCACCTAAAACTATTGCAACAATTTTCTAAAACCAAAAAGAAAGAAAATAAACTCTTGATTTTGTTTACAGGATTTGTGCTGCAGTGTTTAACTTCTCTGCTAAGTTCAATTGTGTCCTTGTAATGCTTGACAAGTATAATAACACCAATTCATCCTACCACAAATTCAATTACACATCAACAACATTTATATCATAATTGTACAGAAATGAAAAATGAAAAATGAAAAACGGAAACATCTTACCTGAAGAGTGTCGTTAACAAGCTTATCAAAAGCCGGTGGAGATAGTTTTGGAATAGAGGATACCGTATCCAATATAAATCTTCCAACTTTATTATCTGCCGCTAAACGACCTTCCTGTAAACATCAAAAATAGAGGTCAAAAACGACCATTTGAGCTTTATATATATATATATAGAGAGAGAGAGAGAGGGGGGGGGGGGGGGGGGGAGGTTCAGGGGAAAACCTCAAAACTGAAGAACGGTATGCACTCAGGTAAATTATGCTGTTTTTTTTGTTTTTATGCACAAGTGCATATGCACGTGTGCATGTTACAAATTACTTCTATGCACAAGTGCATACCGTCCAGATAAAGGGCTACCAGGGTATTCTTCAGTTTTTTTTTGTTGAGGTTTTCCTCTGAACCTGACCCTGACCCTATATATATATATATATATATATATAGAGAGAGAGAGAGAGAGGGAGGTTCAAGGGAAAACCTCAAAAAACGGAAAACTGAAGAACACCTTAGGGGCCCTTCATCTGGACGGTATGCATTTGTGCATACAGGCAAATTAAGTTGACTTTTTGGTTTTTATGCACAAGTGCATTATGCATTTGTGCATATGCATGTGTGCATGTTACAAATTACCTGTATGCACAAGTGCATACCGTCCAGATGAAGGGCCCCTAGGGTGTTCTTCAGTTTTCCGTTTTTTTGAGGTTTTCCCTTGAACCTGACCCTATATATATATATATATATATATATATATATTCAGCACGAAATTCATCTTACCACAATATTGTCAACGTATTTGTAGACATCATCAATAAGTGCCAGCAACTGTTCCATTGTGGCTTCCATTCCTTCCAAGTCACTTGGGAGTTTCTCTACTGCTGTGGTCTTGAGGATATCAACTACACCCACAAAACCCCCCATCAAGAATCAGTTTTCGGGTTCAAGATTTCATAAAATCAAGAAATCTTGTTTATTGAACCAAATATTATAATCATGATAGACTTACATCCAACACGCTCAGCTTCAACCATACGCAGATCGAGTGGTAGTTGTTGAAATTGAGCAGCAAGTTGTTGATCTCCCAAAGACAAGTTAATGAAGACAAAAGCTTTTATAGAAGCCTCCCCACTGGTAAACCCCGTGTCAACTGTAAGGTGTGTTGGTTAATTCCGGTTTATTTGGGATGGAATAATAATAAATATCTAAATTAAATGATCTTCATAACTCTGAGTCTTTTGGGATAGAGACTTCAATTAAATCAATATTTAATAGAGGCTTTTCGATTGTTTTGTATGGCTATAAATTGAGCCTAGTTATCTTTGTAATAAAAGTGTGAAAGATAATAGAAAAGAATAGTAATCTATTCCCCTCCCAATATACATCTTTTCACCTGTTCATCTTCAATTGGTTTCAAGTGGTATCAGAGCCAATTGAAGATCAATCTGTTTCAGCCATGGCCGAAGATAATGATGTTAATAATGCCATCGTTCCAGTCAGAGAAGGAGGCTCAACATCTTATCAGTGTCCGTTACTCACATCAACAAATTACACATCTTGGGCGATCAAGATGGAATCGTTTATGGATGCCCACGGAATCTGGGATGCCATAGAACCACCCGAGGGAGTTGATGTGGACGTCAGAATCAGAAAGAAAGCAAGGGCTTTCATCTTCCAGGCTTTACCGGAAGATATTTTGTTGCAAGTAGCGGGTCACAAGGAAGCTATGGATGTGTGGAATGCTCTCAGGGTGAGATACCTTGGAGCCGACCGGGTACAACAGGCCCGGGTTCAAACTTTGAACCGAGAGTTTGAATTGTTGAGCATGAAGGAGAACGATAGCATTGATGATTTTGCAAGCAAAATTGGGGGGGTCGTGTCTAAGTTCAGAACACTTGGATATACAATGGAAGAGAAGAATCTGGTAACAAAGTTACTAAACTCTACACCGGTCAGGTTCCTTCCGATCGTTGCCACGATTGAACAGTATTCAGATTTGGATACTATGCCGTTTGAGGAAGCGGTCGGTCGCCTAAAAGCCTATGAGGAACGAGTGAAACCTGCTGAACCTGTCACCAACACTTCTGGTAATTTGTTACTAAACAGATCCGAATGGCAGGAGAAGCAGAAGGCAGAAACAAAGCAGACCGGAAGGGGTCGGGGATCAAGTCCGAGCAATTACCGTGGTCGTGGTCGAGGCCGAAGCAACTTTAATGGCCGAGGACGAGGGGGTCGTCATCCCCCCAACAACACCCGCAGATTTGATCAAGAGAATAACAACGGAAGACGAGACAGGAGGGACCTTCGCTGTTATAATTGTGGAAAAATCGGACATTTCTCGGCCGAATGTAGAGCCCCAAAGAAAGATGATGCAGAAGCCAACTTAGTAAAAGAAGAGGATGAGCCCACGTTACTAATGGCAAAATGTTCACACGAAACTATTGTGTTAAATGAAGAGAAAGTTTTTCCCAGAGTGTATGCAAACGACAATTGTGAACAAGGCACGTGGTACTTGGATAACGGGGCTAGTAATCATATGACCGGACAACGGGAATTCTTCAGTGAACTTGATACTAAAACAGTGGGATGCGTAAGATTCGGTGATGGATCGACGGTTAGCATTGAAGGAAAAGGGCCGGTTATTCTACAATGCAAAAACGGTGATCAACGGATAAAATTCACAAAACTGGATGATAGGAGTAAGCCCATGGTATATCTTGGTGTCGAACCAAATACTAAAGCTTACCGTTGTTATGATCCCCAACAAAAGAAGATTGTGATCAGTCGTGATGTTCAGTTTGAAGAGACAAAGGGCTGGAATTGGATCAAAGATGACAATGAACCTGGAAAAGACTGGGTCGACTTCACTGTTGAAGACATGACCAGCCCAGAAATTGAAAATGGACCACAGGAGTCCAGCGAACAGGCCCAAAACGCATCAGAAACAGATGGGACTGACAGCCCAACAGACATCCCTACCAGCCCAGTGACCAACGCAAGCCCAGCAGTGCTTTCAGACCCTTCGATAACGAACCAGGGGACTTTTGAATCGCCTGTTACACCCACTGGTTCAGCCACGAATGTCAGCACATCAAGCTCGTCTGAGCAAAATCTCAACAGCCCAGAACAGAATGATTCAATCCCAAGATCAACTTATGACGACACACCGGTCCGAGGTTTTCATTCCATTAATGAGATTTATGAAAGAACCCATTCGCTCCAACAAACAGATTTTGAGCATTTGTTGTTACTAAACAATGATGAACCCGTTGATTACAAAGAAGCAAAGGGCAACAAACATTGGGAAAAGGCTATGAAAGACGAACTTGATTCCATTGAACGAAATAATACTTGGAGGTTGGTGGAACTTCCTAAAGAAATCAAACCGATAGGTCTGAAATGGATTTTCAAAACTAAGAAAGATGCAAAGGGAGAAGTGACTCGTTATAAGCCAAGATTGGTGGCAAAGGGGTACGTACAAAAACACGGCATCGACTATGATGAAGTGTTCGCCCCTGTCACGCGACTAGAAACTGTCCGTTTAATCATTGCCCTGGCCGCTCGATATAGTTGGGAGGTGCATCACCTCGATGTTAAAACTGCTTTCTTATACGGAGATCTAAAAGAAGATGTGTTTGTATCTCAACCCGAGGGATTTGAGAAGCCACACAAGAAACACCTCGTCTACAAACTAAGGAAGGCCTTATACGGTTTAAAGCAGGCACCAAGGTGCTGGAACACTAAGCTCGACAACACATTACAACAACTCGGATTTAAAAAAATGTCCACGTGAGCATGCGGTTTATAAACGAGATGGCAAGAAAGGAACTTTGATTGTTGGGGTCTATGTTGATGATTTAATCATCACCGGACCAAGTGTTGAAGAAATAACCAGATTTAAAGATCAAATGAAAGAGGAGTTTGAAATGAGCAATTTGGGTATGTTGAAATTCTATCTGGGCATTGATGTTCAGCAAAGCAAGGATGGCATCTCCTTGAAACAATCAGGATATGCAATCAAGATTTTAAAACAGGCAAACATGTGGGAATGCAATCCAACAAAGTTTCCCATGGACCCAGGATTACGATTAACAAAAGAAGATGAAGGTGAACCGGTTGATGCAACCGAGTATCGAAGAATTATTGGGTGTCTCCGATACCTAACTCACACAAGACCTGACATTAGTTATGCTGTTGGAGTGGCAAGTCGATTCATGGAATCACCAAAAGTATCTCACATGCAAGCTGTAAAACAGGTTCTAAGATATCTGAAAGGTACCATAAATTTTGGCATCTGCTACTATCGAAATGGAGATTCAAGGCTGATCGGTTATAGTGACAGCTCACATGCTACTGATCGAGTCGATGGAAGGAGTACTACGGGAATGGTTTTCTATTACGGGGGTGGTCCGATAACTTGGTGCAGTCAAAAACAAAATACAGTTGCTTTATCGTCTTGTGAAGCCGAGTTCATGGCTGCAACAGCTACAGCTTGTCAAGCCGTGTGGTTGAAAGGTCTACTCGAAGAAATAATGGGTCGGAACATTGATGCAATATCAATTCGTGTGGATAACAAGTCTGCAATTCAGTTGATAAAGAATCCCGTTTTTCATGGGCGTAGTAAACACATTGACACGAAGTACCATTTTATTCGTGAATGTGTTGAAAAGGGTTTGGTGTTAATTGAGCATGTGAGTGGTGAAGAACAAAAGGCTGATATCTTGACCAAAGCGCTGCCGAGGGTCAAGTTTAAAGTGATGAGGGAACTCTTAGGAATTCAGGACCTAACGGATGAGAAGTCCGAAATCAAGGAGGTGCATGTTGGTTAATTCCGGTTTATTTGGGATGGAATAATAATAAATATCTAAATTAAATGATCTTCATAACTCTGAGTCTTTTGGGATAGAGACTTCAATTAAATCAATATTTAATAGAGGCTTTTCGATTGTTTTGTATGGCTATAAATTGAGCCTAGTTATCTTTGTAATAAAAGTGTGAAAGATAATAGAAAAGAATAGTAATCTATTCCCCTCCCAATATACATCTTTTCACCTGTTCATCTTCAATTGGTTTCAAGGTGTACGGGGTTTGTGACTTCTCTAGCATAGAACTCGTGAATCAAGGCACTACCGCCAGTGACGCCAAAGCCTGTAGAGAACCTGAAAAAATATTAACATGAACAATCAATTGAATAAAATGGAAAGGATTAAATGCATCACGAAAACCCATTGCATTCGAAAAAGATGGAAATGATTATCTTTGACAAAAGGATTCACTAAAAAAGAATTCTGGAAGCCATTTTCATTTGTCACCTGCAAGTTGATTAAAAATAGATGATTGTGCAGATATAAAGAAGCTAGTACTAGCTTAGATGAGAAATTACCATCCGACAATAACTTCTTTTGGGTTAACCTTGAGGTGAGACGATAACATATTGTGATGGTAATCTATATCCAGGGCAACCTTGCACCACAAAAATGAGAACATGAAGTCAGATAGAAGCACTAATTCACATGTGAACCAGTCTTCAAATTAAGCAAAGGAATCAAAACACTGAAATATGGGATAAATGAACAACTTGTACAATTTCAAAATTGTATATAAAAGGCTTTTGAAAAGGGGGAAACTCCACAACATAGTCTTCCAAGGCAGACGAAAAGGAGTAAGGCAGCAAACCAATTTAAAATCTAGATAACCCCTAGTCCCTCCACCACAATTTACACGAACTTGAGGATTATTAATTTTGTCCCAAATTGACTTGTTTAATCTTTCAAGACAATGTTTACATCCATTCATGGGTGTTTTCCGATTTCTCTTTGGTCTAGCAGAACACAACTACAGTTTCAAACTTTTTGCCTAGAGATATATATTCACATAATTGCCAATTTATGTATATATCAAAAAAAAACATTATGCATAATAGTTCATTAGGTTCTATGAAACGCATTCAGAATACACTTAAAGCAAGCAATTTGGGATGTTATCTCTAATTTCTAAGAATAAGAAAAATATTCCATCTATTGTTGGCCAAAATTTGAATACCTTGTTAATTAATTTATGAAACATTAAAACCAGAATCAAACAGTAGATTGAAAGCCACACCATAGCTTAAACAAAAGCTAACCTGATCAGAGGATTCATTATGTGGAACGGCATAGGAATTACGAATATCAACCGTTCCATCAGGTAAAACGGATCCGAGAAGAGTTCCAATGACCCTTTCGGCCTGGTCAGGCCGTCTTACGAAACAATCGCATATGTTAAAGATAACGAGAGGGTGAACCTTTGCTGACAAGCTAGTCGAAAGCGGCACGAACTGCAAAACTACTTGGTCGGTGGATGCCATGTTTGCTGATTTCGGGATTTTAGATCGATAAAAAAACGGATGTTTAGGAATCTTAAGAAACAGAGAAGTTAGGGTTTACGAAACAGGGAGACCGGAGATCGGAGAGTAGAAGAGAGATTTGAGTTGCGTAAATTGAGACCCATATGTGTCATCTAAACGGATCTGGCCCAGGTCCAAACTCCAGAAATTCTTAACTTCTTCCCTTCCCTAACGCTGTCTTCTCTAATCATGAGAGAAAATAAATGAATGGAAAACAAAGGGATAGAGAGAAAGGAAGGGAAAATAATTTTTTTATTTGTGATCTCGAAAGCGGAGGAAAAGAAAGGAAATGAAAAGAAAGAAAATATTTTTCGTGTTCTTGAACACGAGAGAAAGGAAAGGAAATACGTCATTTTTACTAAAATACTCTTAAAAATATTTTTTTTATAATAAAAGATTGGGTAGTTTTGTAATTTTAATAATTTTAGTAAATTTTTTTTAATTGCTTTCTTTTCCTTTCCTTCCCTTTCCTCCCACATTTGGGAGGAAAGTTTTGGAAGGAAACTTATCATTAATTTCTTTCTGTTTCCTTTCCTTTCTCTCCTAAAAAAGTTTCGAGAACACGAGTTTTTTTTACTTTCCTCCCCTTTCCCTCCCTTTCCTTTCATTTCCTTCGTAAAATGAGTTTCGAGAACACATCGTAATCAAAGTAAATATAAACATCAAGCCTCATGCCAGCCCATAATCTTTTTCAACACTTAGGGTTGTTTGGTTTGTTTTCCATTAAGTCCATAATGAATAAAGTTGTCTGAGTGGATTAATCTGTATAGATTGAAAAGGTTTTTATTTGGGATGGTGTTTTCATAGATGGAAGGACCATGTTTTTTAATTGGGAGAGACTGGTTTGGACAAAACTTGGCTTTCTGCATAAAGCTCTCTCCTAAAAGCTTAATAAATAAGTCACTTTCTATATTATTAAGCAATTACCAAACAGTCATGTATAGCTGACTGAATAAGCTATGGGTCTCATTAAGCTCAGTAAGCTGCTAACAAACATGCCCTTTAGGGATGTTTGATTAGGGGTATTGAGGGGTAGGGGTGCTCACGGGTTGGGTTGATCGGGTTGAAGGCATTTCGACACATCAACCCAATGTTGGCGGTTTGAAAAAATTTCAACCCAACCCAACCCAACCCGTTAGGGTTAGTCGGGTTGTGTTTAAACAAGGTAAAATCAAAATTAAAAACATAAAAATAAAGGAAACATGTCTTTAAAATATAACCGATAATTCAGACAATATTTAGATACTACATATAAAAATGTCTAAACCAAATATGATCAAATAACTTGACGTTTTCAATTTGCATATTTATTAAATTTTAAACATATCGTCATCAAGTGTTTTTCTCAATTTGCATATATATGTTAACATCTACTATATATATATGTGTGTGTGTGTGTGTGAAGGAGTTATGTAGAGATGAATATATATATATATATATATATATATATATATAGGGAAGGGTTCAAAAGAGAAGTACAAATATTTTGAGAAATAGAGAAGTGATCTTGACCATGCATTCGGTAAAGATCGGCGGCTTTGACCGAGAAGCAGAGGATAATTCCTCGCGTGGTCTGCACAAGATAGATGGGTAGTTTCGTAAAAAATACGCGGACAGGTTCATATATGAATTTGTGTGATTCATATATGAACCTTTGTGTTCATATATGAACCTTTGTAATTCACATATAAAATATTTTTAACTAATTCATATATGAACCTTTGTGATTCATATATGAACCTTTGTGATTCATATATGAACCTTTGTGATTCATATATGAACCTTTGTGATTCATATATGAATCTTTGTGATTCATATATGAATCAGTTAATTTGTTCATATGAGAATTAGTTAAAAAAATCATATATAAATCACAAAAGTTCATATATGAACACAAAGGTTCATATATGAATTAGTTAAAAAAAGTTTATATGTAAATTACAAAGGTTCATATATGAACACAAAGATTCATATATGAATCAGTTAATTGGTTCAACTGATTCATATATGAACCTACAGTTAATTAGTTTCATATATGAAACACAAAGGTTCATATATGAATCACAAGATTCATATATGAATTAGTTATAAAGAGTTCATATGTGAATTACAAAGGTTCATATATGAACGTATAGTTCATATGTGAATCACACAGATTCATATATGAACTCAGCCCGTGTTTTTTGTAAAAGTTACGAATTTGCCCTTCTATTTTTGGAACAGTCGCAACTTTTGACCAGTAAAAGCCGCAACTTTTGACCGGTCAAAGCCGCAACTTTTGACCAATTATAACTGATCTTGACCGAATGAATGGTCAATATCACTTCTCTATTTCTCAAAAACTTTGCACTTCTCTATTGAACCGAATGCTATATATATATATATATCGGGTTCATCGGGTTGGGTTGGGTTCAAATTATCGTAACCCGATATCAACCCAATACATACGGTTTGAAGATTTTACAACTCGATTGGACATCGGGTTGCTTCGGGTTGGGTTATTCCACGTCGGGTTGGGTTGGGTTGATTGGGTTGGTCGGGTTGATCGGGTTTTTGAGCACCCCTATTGAGGGGTAAGGAATGAGAATGATGATGAATGATGTGGTTTGGTTTGATATAATATAATGAGTTCATTACTCCAAACCTATTAATTTCCATTTCTGACCAATTTGAGGGGAATGAAAATCTTATTCCCGCTTAGTAGTTTTTTTTCCATATATCCCTTTATCTTTTGATGTGAATAGAACATATTTTTAATTTTCATGTTGGGCGACACATATTTGTATTAAAAATATTATATAAAATAAATTTTTATTGATTATATTGGTTTAACCAAACAACATTAATGCAATGCTTAAAATGATACAACTAAATTTTAGGCGTCATTATATTTTATTCTCATTTTCATTTTCATTCTTATTTCTTAAAATGAACCAAATGCCCAAAAGTTTCTATATGGGGTCTAATGAAAACTCGACTGTTTGTGATAATCGTGAGATCCAATGTGAACCAATCATTTAATTTCATTGATTTTATTTATTAATTAAATATTAAAGGTTATATGGTAATTTTATTATTTGACTAATTCATCCCTAAAATCATGGCATTGCCTTCTATCCCTAACATCATGGCCTTACTTTGTAGTAATTCCCTCCTCACTGTCTCATGCACATATTAAACTCCATTGCAGCTCCTTCACTCCCTAAACCCCCAACAGCTCCGAAGGCAGCAATGTCGGATTAAACAACCTCAAGTTTATCCATTTACAGAAGATGGCAGCGTTGCTAGAAGTTTACGTCGTTCTCGACGCCATAATGGGTGGTGGCTCCGACGAAGAAATTGAAATACTCTGAAAATTCCCACGATCGATCGGGATTTTGTTTTAGATGGTGGGTGACGTTCTTGATGTGACAAATTCTTCAGAAGAATTGGGGAAAAATGTTGGAAAAGATTTGGTAGCCAACAAAACCACATATCCAAAATAATGTGGATCGAATCAAAAGAATTTGCAGAGGAATTGAACAAGGCGGCACATGAATAGTTGTCAGAATTGAAAGTTGCTCCTTATTTGCTCTTGCTGATTATGTTGCTTATAAGAAAACCTGATTCATTTTCCATCATCCATTTTATAAAAGTTTGATATTTTATAAATTTATAAACTCTGATGGTTTTTTTTACTAGAAGTTGTTTTAAGGATTGTCTTTACTTGTGTTTTGTTTGGATTTATTGCAGATATGACTTACTATTGAACAAGAGTTTGTTTTTGTTCATTTTTTTTGTTTATATTTAGATGGATCACAGGGGATGATATTGTATTTCTGGGATTTATGAATGACATCACAATATTTTACACTATTTGTCTTGGGTATCATAGTGTTCATCTTGTATATATCTTTGGTATCATACTAAATTTATCACTGCCATTTACCCGGTAAGATACAACTAAATTTTAGGCGTCATTTATCAAACACGTACCCGGTAATCGTTTACCGGTAAAATTTATTACTGCCATTTACTTACAGGACAAGATTTTAGTACACTAAAAGGGCGTCGTATGCAACAATTTATCCGATAAACACTAACCATGGTAAGAGTCGTCGCCCTCACTTACCGGGTAAGACTCTTAGTACTTGCCTCGCTCTTACCGGGTAAGATTCTTGGTCCTTGGCTGTAACACCCTCAAAATTGGAACGAGCAACTAACTTTAATATCAATAAAATAACTAAAAGATGATAAAAATCTATTTCTACAAATCATCCTTGAAAATACCTCAAGGTTTAAACATCACAAATTAAACAACTAACAACTCAAGGCGGTGTTACTTAACCCAATTACAGTTGCTAATTCCAAATACGTGCGGAAGACTTCACTAATTCAAGTCACCTCTCGTGCACTATACTAGCACTCGTCACTCCACAATGTAGCTAGAGCTACCTCAACCTGAGCCTGTTGCACATGCCGACAAATAAAAAGGGTTAGGCTAACGCCTAGTGAGTTCAATCATTTTATCATGACTATATAAAATCATAAATCGGGAGATAGTAGTTTTAGTCATGATCTGAATAAATCTTTAAACGAGATTTTGCGACAAAGATTATCATGAGCAAATCATTTGATAAATCGACAGCTTTAACTTAAATAAATGATTTTTTAAAATGGTTTGTATAAAAGACATCGACAACCCATTTTCCAAACGCATACAGTTTCTGAGAGGAAAGCTTCCAATGAAAATCGTTTCTCTGCAAAGGACTCAATTCCAAAACTCACATCAAGTGTTAATTAATAATAATTTCTCAAATAATCGCCACTGCGAATAAAACTCCAGCAGTTAAAACATTCAACAAGAATGTACATAAATTCGTCCATCAATCACGGAAAACAATCCATATGCATGTAATATAACCTCAACAATGCAAATAGATAAAATACCCGAAATCAACACCCTTCGGTGACGGGGGAGACCCGATCTCATCGAATCTGGCAAACACATAAATTAAACCACGATTAAATAAATGCAAGTAAGCTTCTTGGATGTGGAAAACAGATGACATCAACCATACTAGGTCTTTAGTCAATCCTCGACATCAATCATATTAGATCTTTAGCCCATCTTAGACATCAACCAAAACTAGGTTTTTAGTCCATTTTAGACATCAACCAAAACTAGGTCTTTAGTCCATCTCCGGCATCAACCAAAACTAGGTCTTTAGCCCTCCTTAAACATCAACCATACTAGGTCTTTAGTCCAAGCCATCAAGTTCAATCCTACTGGATCTTTACCTTGGGAAAACCCACCTTCCGAAACAAGCTTACTTGACTTAAATATAAATACATGACCCCAAAAGAATAATCAATGCATTCAAATCATGTAATTCTCAAACATAATTGCAACTTATGTAATGTAAACCCCAATCCCACGTCGAGCTTAATGAAACCGGGTGAATACCAACAAGACTCAATCGAGTCCAAAACCGAGCCCTCTGCTCAAAGATCTAATGATCATTTATCAACATCAAATCATGCAAATGAAATGCAATTAAGCATATAACACATCCTAGACTCCACCCCGAGCATGTAAATATCAACAACGTGCAATAATATGCAACACGGTGCAATAAAAGCAACCCGTAAATAAGACTCCACATCGAGCCATTTAAACCAGACAAATGTCCCAAGACTATCTCAAAGTCAAAACCGAGCAAAGTGTTCAAAGCTTGCTAGACCCATAATGTCGGTCATCATCGCATAAAACGCGTTTAAACATTGTTTAAGCAAACACGTATCCCAAAATCATCATTAACCCCAAAACTCAACACGGGTTAAACAAAAGGGGTTTTCCCAAAGGACTCACACCCTTAATATTCTCAAAATGACCCATAGCACTAAAAGTGCATTTCCCAAATGGTTTATTAAAATCATTTACACTAACATGATTAAACCATCAAATAAACCTCATTTTGAGCAATTAATCTTTTAAAGACAATTTATGGTTTCTAACCATCCAAATATCCAAAAGCCCCAAATAGGGGTGTTTTACACATTTATGAAGATACACACTTCAAAAGAGTTAAACCATTCAAATAACTCAACCACATATAGTTTCAAGTAAAACACATAAATATTTGGAAAATACTATTTTGGCATGTACAAAGTTTTCGCAAAGTAACTTGAACTCACCTTAGCTAGATTTAGCTAAATCTAGTGTTCTCCAAACGTAAGCTCCTTTGAAGAGGATTGCATCCTCAAGCCACAATCTCTAAAACCTAAATTCATAAGTTCCTAATCATCAATATCATAATCCAACCACATGCAATCATTCTCCAACCATAAAACATCAAAACTCCCAACTTATATCAAACCCTAGTTCTCAAAGATGAGTAATACAATATTTCCTTACCCAATCCTTCCTAAATTCGTCCCCCAACATCACAATGTAAAAGGGAGATGAAATCAACAATAATAACACTTTTGGATAGAGAAGTATTACCTTTACATACTTAAATCCTCCAAGAGAAAGCTCCAAAACTCCCAAAAGCTTCAAGCTCAAAAAATGGTCAACAATGGTGGAATGGGTTGGTTTAAGTGGAGAAGATGAAGAGCAAGAAGATGAATTTGGGGTTTCTTAGTGTCAAGTTTCGTATTTTAGGGAGAGAGAGCTGAGAGGAATCGACCTTGGATGATAAATGAAAAAGAAGCTAGCTGAACCCTTTAAAACTCGATCTGAAACAGCAATCCAGCACCCTGGCGACAATGACACCGCGACTATGACCAGGGCAATGTCGCGGGCCATAGTCGCGACCCCCTACCACCTTTCTGTTTGATTTCTCGAATTGACCCTCCATCGCGACAATGCCACCGCGACAATGACATGGTCATAGTCGCTGGTCATAGTCGCGACCCGCGTACCAAACTCCGAAACTCGACTTTTTCAACGCCAAACTCCCGATACTCTTAGAGACTTTACGCAATGTCTTCCAAACATAAATCCCACCATTTTCAAGATGCGAAACATTTGGGCGATAATTACTTACCAAAATTACGGGTGTTACAATCCTCCCAACCTTAAAACGATTTCGTCCTTGAAATCTATATCCTTTACAACCCAAAGCTAACCGACTTAACGTCGACCATAATTCATTAGTTCCTAACTGGAATCTAAATTCTCCACACAGTCTATAATGATGATTCCTCAACAAATTCTTACCAACAACATCCTCTCAAGTACACTGTACTTCCGCTCGGGTGAATACTTCTTTCACTAGGGTAGCCCCATATTGGACTACTTCGGTTGTCTCCCAACCTTAAAGTGTTCCATACCTATCGATTTCAGTTTCAGACTCCAAGAATCCATTCAAAAACAACCATACAACCGACAAGTCCTTTAACCATACACGAAGGTTATTCCACCAAAACCACTCATCACAATTGAGCATCTTAGGGTTACTACATCCGTTAACATTATTCCTTTAAATTCGGACTAAATTTCCCGATTACACTAAATGTGCTTGGCCTCAAGCCCAAAAGTTGACACTTAGAGATACCACCAAAGTTTGAGTCACAACAGACTCAACACTCGAGCTTCACTCGTCGAGCATTCTCATCAAAACCAAAAATTATCGTTGTGGTGTCTAAAGGGTCCCACATACGAAAGTTGACCAAGACCCCAACACAAGGCCAACAAGGCGGTTACCACCAACCTCCAAATAGGTTACTGCGAATCTATTCTCCCAAGTACAAAGGGCATCATCCCCTCAACCGATATCATTCGGCCTACAACACTATCACGCGTGGAATACCTAACCTTCCACCGTCGAAGTGCTCCACGCATTCACTCTTAACTGGGTTACTTATCCTTTCCCAAGTCCTAACGAGTTCAAGGTTTTCAAGCGAATTATTCAGTAAATATGCCATTTAATCAAAACCAATCACAAAATTTCAACGTAAAGATTTTCATATCAATAATTCGTACACATAGAAAAACTACTATCATCAAATCGGTAGATACGCAAAACGGACACGCTCGTCCCACATATGAAAATCATGTTCAAAATTATTTCATTGTAGTTCAGTTTACCCACAAAACGCAAACGCGTAAACAACTTCTTTTAAAATTAACCGCCACGGTTCTAGTATGGATTGACTCTTGACATGCATGTAAAGTGACAGCTCGACTTTAAACAGGGTGAAACACAATATGTGCACGTATTTCAAAAGAGGTCCAAACGACATTTGACTCCAAAATTTCCTTGTCAACCAATAAACGGCATAAAGCAAGGTTCACCAACAAATTTTGCGCGCGACAGTTATTATACAAAACGATGAAATGGCTTACCAATACACCTTAGTCAAAACACAAAATGCCTTATGCAAATTCCATATTTTATTACAAAACTCATACGTTTCCATCACTAAAAAATATCGACTAAAATATCATAAAACTTAAATTTGGGGTAGGCACGCAAGCTTGTAACACTTCCGTTAGAATTGTTTTGAAACGAAATAACCTGCATCAATTAACTCACCCCAGAATTTCAAAAAGATGAGATTCCTTAAATTGATTCCCAAAATTTTCCTCGTCCGATCATATAATGATATACGGGTAAGATGTTTTATGACAAGGTTGTACACAACAATGCGTTTCCCAAAATATAGGAGGAAATAAGTGTTAATAAAATAATTACTCAAAAAGGATTCCGACCGACTTCAAATCTCGAATTGCACCCATAATGCACGTTAGTGTTCAAAACAAAAAAAATTACACGCACCATAGTTTTGTACTAACAATTTGTCTAAAACCTTTGTCACAAAGTATTTTCTCAAAGTTTCGTACTTGGAACACAAAACGTCAAAACGTAAATGCTTAAAATGTATTAGTCAAAATACTCAAAATACGCATTTTCCCCAAAGCCAAAAAGGTTTTCAATTTTCCAAGATGTTTGGCAAATCAAAATTGACCAAATGTCAACGACTCCCACATTTGTATTTTCAAAACGTAATTAATGTGAACTATGCATGATTTCCACAACACCAAAACACCCTTTGCCTAAATGGTCATCATTTGTACAATGAGTTTAACAAATAATTTCGCTCATGACTCGTTTAACAAAATGTCGAGAAACAATTGTTACCAAGCTATGCATACTCCTAGGTCGATATAATACTTTTTACATAAAATGATAATAAAACATTTAACTGACCAAAAGTGCACCAAACAAATTATTATGAAATGTCACAAAATGTTCTTTCATGCATCACTTAAGTCACGTATAAATCAATCCATACATTGAACTATTTGCAACGAAATACTTAATAATACAAACCCTTGAAAGAAAAACTACACAACACTAGGGTTCCAAACTCATTTCTTTTTAGTCGCCTTATGGCATAAAATTAACTTTTCTCCACAAACCCGAGTGGGACCGAATGCCCAACATAACTTATAAACCTTTCACATAAGCAAATAAAGTATGCACATTGTAAAATTGTACTCACACGACACAAAACGTCGTACCCAAAAATCTATGAAGTTCAACGGACTCAATGACCTCAAGTCAATAAAACGGCACTAAACATCATGCTTTCAAAGCCAAATCGCTATAAGCAAAATCATGAAGGCGACGCCAAAATCCCAAAAAAAAAATCCCCTTCTAGGGTAATATCATATAAACAACATTGTTTAACAACTCACATTAAACAAATTCCCAAAATAACCTTACATAGACATAATGGAAAATAACTTTCCGTCCAAACTCTAACATATGTGGAGGAGATCCAATGTTAAAGTCACAAGCCGTAGTTATTGCCCAACATCTTAAACATCATAAAATATGATTATCATTATATCCAAAACAAATGTTGAACAACAATGAAATAAGGCAAAACAAATCCCGGCGGAGTTTGCGAATCTCGCAATAAAATGGTTTCATGCACGTTAAAACCATGATTCAAAATCTTGTGTGTGTGCCAAACATTTCTCAAAATTCATAACACAATCCATATAAGGATTGGAAACACAAGAAATAGTTGATGAAATTTATTTTCAAAATAAACTTTGTGCATGACTTAGTCGGCATTCAACATCTCAACTCATACCCTTCCAAATCCCTCCGGTCCACTATTGTCATCCGGATGCTTTAACCTCTTAAGGCAAGTTGGGAATTACATCAATTAACTTTACGGTTTTTCCTCAAATCAAAGTCGGCTCAATCAGCCTATGGTTCTAGTCCAACCATAAATCTTGACCCGAAACGGTCTACTTAAAGCAAACATCATGCTTATCGTCACTCTAAGTGACTAATACTAGAATCGTTCATCTATTCCAACGACTACTAGCTTAGTACCTCTTTTACTACCCCAATGATCATCACATTAAAGTAATTCAAGTATGCACACGTACTAGTAGGTTCACCATGACACTGGCCATGTGTCAATATGAACGCACCGTACATGCTTATCCTTGTGACTCTCGACGTGATTCTCGTTTCTAATAACATCTATCAACTTCAAAACATCCTATCTTAAAAGTGCCTAAATGTGAATTTCACTCTCTTTTACTTAAACAAACACTAGTTTGAGTCTAGGTATCCAAAATCAACACCTAAATCTCTCAAACTTATGCTCTGATACCAACTTGTAACACCCTCAAAATTGGAACGAGCAACTAACTTTAACATCAATAAAATAACTAAAAGATGATAAAAATCTATTTCTACAAATCATCCTTGAAAATACCTCAAGGTTTAAACATCACAAATTAAACAACTAACAACTCAAGGCGGTGTTACTTAACCCAATTACAGTTGCTAATTCCAAATACGTGCGGAAGACTTCACTAATTCAAGTCACCTCTCGTGCACTATACTAGCACTCGCCACTCCACAATGTAGCTAGAGCTACCTCAACCTGAGCCTGTTGCACAAGCCGACAAATAAAAAGGGTTAGGCTAACGCCTAGTGAGTTCAATCATTTTATCATGACTATATAAAATCATAAATCGGGAAAGATAGTAGTTTTAGTCATGATCTGAATAAATCTTTAAACGAGATTTTGCGACAAAGATTATCATGAGCAAATCATTTGATAAATCGACAGCTTCAACTTAAATAAATGATTTTTTAAAAGGGTTTGTATAAAAGACATCGACAACCCATTTTCCAAATGCATACAGTTTCTGAGAGGAAAGCTTCCAATGAAAATCGTTTCTCTGCAAAGGACTCAATTCCAAAACTCACATCAAGAGTTAATTAATAATAATTTCTCAAATAATCGCCACTGCGAATAAAACTCCAGCAGTTAAAACATCCAATAAGAATGTACATAAATCCGTCCATCAATCACGGAAAACAATCCATATGCATGTAATATAACCTCAACAATGCAAATAGATAAAATACCCGAAATCAACACCCTTCGGTGACGGGGGAGACCCGATCTCATCGAATCTGGCAAACACATAAATTAAACCACGATTAAATAAAAGCAAGTAAGCTTCTTGGATGTGGAAAACAGATGACATCAACCATACTAGGTCTTTAGTCAATCCTCGGCATCAATCATATTAGATCTTTAGCCCATCTTAGACATCAACCAAAACTAGGTTTTTAGTCCATTTTAGACATCAACCAAAACTAGGTCTTTAGTCCATCTCCGGCATCAACCAAAACTAGGTCTTTAGCCCTTCTTAAACATCAACCATACTAGGTCTTTAGTCCAAGCCATCAAGTTCAATCCTACTGGATCTTTACCTTGGGAAAACCCACCTTCCGAAACAAGCTTACTTGACTTAAATATAAATACATGACCCCAAAACAATAATCAATGCATTCAAATCATGTAAATCTCAAACATAATTGCAACTTATGTAATGCAAACCCCAAGCCCACGTCGAGCTTAATGAAACCGGGCGAATACCAACAAGACTCAATCGAGTCCAAAACCGAGCCCTCTGCTCAAAGATCTAATGATCATTTATCAACATCAAATCATGCAAATGAAATGCAATTAAGCATATAACACATCCTAGACTCCACCCCGAGCATGTAAATATCAACAACGTGCAATAATATGCAACACGGTGCAATAAAAGCAACCCGTAAATAAGACTCCACATCGAGCCATTTAAACCGGACAAATGTCCCAAGACTATCTCAAAGTCAAAACCGAGCAAAGTGTTCCAAGCTTGCTAGACCCATAATGTCGGTCATCATCGCATAAAACGCGTTTAAACATTGTTTAAGCAAACACGTATCCCAAAATCATCATTAACCCCAAAACTCAACACGGGTTAAACAAAAGGGGTTTTCCCAAAGGACTCACACCCTTAATATTCTCAAAATGACCCATAGCACTAAAAGTACATTTCCCAAATGGTTTATTAAAATCATTTACACTAACATGATTAAACCATCAAATAAACCTCATTTTGAGCAATTAATCTTTTAAAGACAATTTATGGTTTCTAACCATCCAAATATCCAAAAGCCCCAAATAGGGGTGTTTTACACATTTATGAAGATACACACTTCAAAAGAGTTAAACCATTCAAATAACTCAACCACATATAGTTTCAAGTAAAACACATAAATATTTGGAAAATACTATTTTGGCATGTACAAA
Source organism: Saussurea involucrata (assembly GCA_033807775.1). Taxonomy (NCBI): domain Eukaryota; kingdom Viridiplantae; phylum Streptophyta; class Magnoliopsida; order Asterales; family Asteraceae; genus Saussurea; species Saussurea involucrata. The sequence goes on from CM066319.1 coordinate 35,881,151, forward strand.
GTTTTCACAAAGTAACTTGAACTCACCTTAGCTAGATTTAGCTAAATCTAGTGTTCTCTAAACGTAAGCTCCTTTGAAGAGGATTGCATCCTCAAGCCACAATCTCTAAAACCTAAAATCATAAGTTCCCAATCATCAATATCATAATCCAACCACATGCAATCATTCTCCAACCATAAAACATCAAAACTCCCAACTTATATCAAACCCTAGTTCTCAAAGATGAGTAATACAATATTTCCTTACCAAATCCTTCCCAAATTCGTCCCCCAACATCACAATGTAAAAGGGAGATGAAATCAACAATAATAACACTTTTGGATAGAGAAGTATTACCTTTACATACTTAAATCCTCCAAGAGAAAGCTCCAAAACTCCCAAAAGCTTCAAGCTCAAAAAATGGTCAACAATGGTGGAATGGGTTGGTTTAAGTGGAGAATATGAAGAGCAAGAAGATGAATTTGGGGTTTCTTAGTGTCAAGTTTCGTATTTTAGGGAGAGAGAGCTGAGAGGAATCGACCTTGGATGATAAATGAAAAAGAAGCTAGCTGAACCCTTTAAAACTCGATCTGAAACAGCAATCCAGCACCCTGGCGCGACAATGACACCGCGACTATGACCAGGGCAATGTCGCGGGTCATAGTCGCGACCCCCTACCACCTTTCTGTTTGATTTCTCGAATTGACCCTCCATCGCGACAATGCCACCGCGACAATGACATGGTCATAGTCGCTGGTCATAGTCGCGACCCGCGTACCAAACTCCGAAACTCGACTTTTTCAACGCCAAACTCCCGATACTCTTAGAGACTTTACGCAATGTCTTCCAAACATAAATCCCACCATTTTCAAGATGCGAAACATTTGGGCGATAATTACTTACCGAAATTACGGGTGTTACATTGGCTCGCTCTTACCAGTAAGATTTTTGGTTCTTACCATGTTAATCTGGTAAGGTAATGTGACTTGGTAAGCGCTTACATGAGTTAGTGTTTAGTAAACGTCCCCTTTATCTATACAACATCCATGATAAAGAACCATGTGGAAAAGCCAGAAAAATTCAAGGGGACGGATTTTAGACTATGGCAACAGGAGATGTTGTTTTATTTAACAACTCTTCGTGTCTCCAACGTTCTGACGGATGACGAGCCCACAAATCCGCCCGTGAGTCTTGGACAAAATGTTTCGACCGCCACTCAAACGAAACAATTTGAGAAAGCGGTGGAAACTTGGAGAAGCAACGAGTATAATTGTAGAAATTACATACTCAATGCTCTCGATGATTCCCTTTATGATATATATTCGACTTTTAAAACCGCGAGGGAAATTTGGGAATCATTGGAGAGAAAATACAAAAAACCGAAGTTGCTTGCTCCAAACGATTTGTGGTAGGAAAATTCCTACACTACAAGATGACCGACTCTAAGTCAATCATCAAACAAGTCGAGGAACTCCAAGTCATCACTCACGAGTTGGAAGTGGAAGGTATGGGACTGAACTCTAACTTTCTGGTTGGGTCTATAATTGAGAAGTTGCCTCCTTCATGGAAGAACTTCAAATTATATCTTAAACACTTAACTGATGATATGAACTTTGAACAACTTGTCCTTAAACTCCGAGTTAAGGAGGATAACAGGCTTACCGACAAGGCTGATGCAAGTTCCCTTGAGCCCAATGCAAACAGAGTGGCTGCAAGCACAACAAAGGGAAAGTTTTAGAAGTTTAAGGGCATAGTGTTGCCCTGAAGCCATCTTTCAAGAACTCTCTTGCCCCACAAAGGAAGAACTTCAAGAAACCACATATCCTAAGCTGTTGGGTGTATGGAAAGCCCGACCATTGGGCTAAAGACTGTAGACACAAGAGAGATCATCGTAACACCCTCAAATTTTAGAAAGAGCAACTAAATAAAATTTTCAATAATACATCCAAGTGAATAGAATTTCTCCTTATAAGACAATACGGAAATTACCTCAAATTAATTACAAAGACTAATTTCACACCGGGTGTTACTTAACACGAGTATAAGTTGATATTCCCAAATAACTGCGGAAGATTTACTAATCAAGTCACCTCTCGTGCACTCTACTAGCACTCGCCACTTCACAGTGTAGCTAAAGTTACTCCCAACCTGAGCCTGTTGCACATGCCGACAAATAAAAAAAGGTTAGGCTAACGCCTAGTGAGTTCAGAGTTTTATCATGACTATATAAATTCATAAATCGAGAGGGATGTAGTTTTAGTCATGATTCCAAAAGAGTTTACTTTAAATGCAAATCACCCATTTTCCAACTCACACAATTCCCATGCTGAAATCTTTAATATAACATGATTTCCAAAAATAGACTCGTTCCTAAAATCAACGTGAAAGGTGAAATAGCATTTGATACTCAAAACGATTAAATCCATAATAGACTCGTAAACTGAGCTCAATCACCCCATATCTATTGCCCGCGAGAATAGGGATCCCCCAACTTCAACCACCCCAGGTCTATACGTTGGGTCACACCAAATCCACAACAGCACATTAGGGATTACACCTTACTGCCCATCAGACGACGCCCGACCATCTAGGTCCACGTCTTACTTATCATGGAACCCGATGCCCATCCCGTGCCAAGCACATGTATGGAATTACACCTTACTGCCCATGAGACGACGCCCGACCATCTAGGTCCACGCCTTACTTATCATGAAACACGATGCCTATTCCGTGCTACAAAAGAAATTACCGTCTCGTAAACTGAGCTCAATCACTCCAGATCTATTGCCCGCGAGACTAGGGGAAACTCAAATGCCTATGGATCCATAGCTAACAAGGTCTAAAACATTACATGACCCCAAATGAATAAACAAGTGCATTCAAAACATGCAATTCCCCAATAACGTAAATCATGATCAAAACTCAACTTGAGCTATCAAAACTGGACAATTGTCCTCGGGGCTTCACAAAATCCAATACCGAGCCACAAGTTCAACAGACTCAAAAGATGGTTCATGAAAGTCATAATATGACATTAAATATAGCAACACACACCTTTTGCCAGAAAATACTTCAAATCCATGAAAACCCAAAATAAAACCCTGGGTTGTACATTTTCAAAACATCTCATGATGTACTATATGCATATTTCCAAATTACACATAAAACACATTTTCATACAAATAGACTTCATTTGTGACATAAATCAACAACCCATTTTCCATGTATTATTTATCTATCACATTTTCCCAAAAATTCCAAATGTAGTGTTTTACAATATCTACCATGATTAATACCTCAAAAGGTAAAACCCACCAAATAACTCAACATTAATACTTTTCAGGTAAAACATATAATTACTTAGAAAAATACATTTTGGCATGTACAAAGTTTTCACAAAGCGACTTGAACTCACCTTGTTAGATTTAGACTAAATCTAGATTTTCCCATACGTAAGCTCCTTTGAAACAACTTGCATCTTCAAGCCAAAATCTCCAAGAACCTAGATCCATAATTTTCCAACCATCAATAACCAGATCCAACCATGTACAATCATTCCCAAAACCCCAAATACCAAACTCTAATCTTCATAAATGAAGAATAAAAAGATCCTCTCAACCCACCACTACCAAAATCGTCCAACAATACCACGAAATAGAAAGAAGATGAAATCAACAACAATCTAGCATTTGGGTAGAGGAATATTACCTTTATCACATGAATCTCCACACAAAAGCTCCTAATCACCCACAAAAACTCCAAGTTTCTATATCTTCAACAATGGTGGGAAGTAGGTTTAGATTGGGTGAAGAAGATGAAGAGGGAGGAGGGTTTGTGCTCTCTTGGGGGGGGGGGGGGGGAATCGGCTGAAAGAAGGAGAGGGAGAGTGGGTTAGGGTTTGAGAGTGAAATGAGGAGAGAGAGGGAGAAAGATTTTAAAATACCAAATTAATCCATCAGATGCATCGCGGACGTCCGCATTGCACTCTCGCGGACGTCCGGCTTGTTTTGGCCGAACAACCCCCAAAATTCTTTGTTGCCTCCGCGAACGACCCGCGGACTTCCGCTAGTCGCGGACACCCGGCTTGCCCCTCGCGAACGTCCGTAAGTCTCAAAAATGTTTTCCCAATTTTCGGGGTGTTACAATCCTCCCAACCTTAAAGAGATTTCGTCCTCAAAATCTAGTTCTCACACAACTAATGGCCAACGCGCCCAACACATTCTAAGTTCCCTCGGTTACAACCAGGTTCAAATTTATTTCCTACAGAATTGCCCACAACGGCTTCTTGATGTTACTCACAACAAATCCCTGCTTAAGCATAAAACACTTACATCTAATTGAAGGCCTAATTTGCTAGAGTGGCTTTCGACCACCAGACTTAAGTTATCTCCCAACCTTAAGTGATCCATACTTTCCCAATGACAGGTCCAAACTCCCCAGTCATTCCACATTCACACGTTCTTAAATTTTCTCTCCTAACCAGCCCGACGTTTAATCACTACCAACATCAACCAAAGCTTCAGAATCCCTAAAAATCCCGCTACTGAACTAGTATTTACTCTCAACGGATTCCATCAATTCTAGCACCAACGGTCATTACTGACTCATCAATTACACAATCCCAAAGATGTGTCCAATTATCAATCATCCAATCGACAGATTCTCTTACCACACAAGGAAAGTCATTTCCCTAAATCCTCTTATCACAAATGAGCATCTTAAGATTACTACAACCATTACCATCATCTCTTTTAAAATCGGACTACAATCCCCCGATTACACTAATGGTGCTTGGCCTCAAGTCCAAAAGTTGACACCTAGATATACCACCAAACTTTGAGTCACAACAGACTCAACACCCGAGTTTCACTCGTCGAGCATTCTTACAAAACCAAAGTTATTGATACGATGTCTAATGGGTCCCACATACGAAAATTGACCAAGACCTCAAAATAAGATTTCCGACACAAATGGTTACCACCAACCTCAATATAAGATACTGCGAATCAAATCCTTTAGTTACAAGGTGCATCATCCCCACAGCCGATACCATTCGACCTACAGTACTAGTACTATCACGCGTGGAATGCCCAGCCTTCCACCGTCAAAGTGCTACACACACTTACTCTTAACTGGGTTACTTAACCTTTCCAAATTCCTATGAGTTCAAGGCTTCTCAAGTGAAATATTTAACAAATATGCCATTTGAAAATGTTTGTAGAAACTTTTCACAAAAATTTTCAACACAAAGATTTTCATATCAAGTTAACCGTACGCATAAAAACTACTACTATCAGTTAGGTAGTCGCGTAAAAATGGACACGCTCGTTCCACTTATGAAAATCATCTTGAAATCCATTTCACCAAAATTTATATCGTTAACAAAGCGCAAAAGCACAACAAACAACTTCTCTGAAAGAAACCGGTACGGTCCTAGCATGGATTGATCTATGTCATGCACGTAAGGTAATTTCCCACTTTAAATATTGTGCAACCCAAAAGGTCTATACGTGCCTCAAAAAGGGTTTGAATGTCACCCGATTCCAAAAATTTCCTTTTCAAATCATGAATAGCATGAAATAAAATTTACCACTAAAGTACGCACACGTCTGTTTTTTCCACAATCGGTGAAACAATCCCATAAATGTACTTTGGTAAAGACATAAAGTGATTTGCGTCAGTTCTAAGTTTAAAGAAAAACTCAATACGTTTTCATCATTCAAAGATGTCGACTAAAAGTCAAGAGGAAATTTCAAATTTGGAATAAGTATGCAAGCTTGTAACACTCTCTTAGTGGTTTTCTTGAAACGAGATTACATGTATCAAATCATTCGTAACAAATTTCAAAAGATGAAATTCTTTAAATCAATCCTCAAAATCTTCTCATCTAGTCATATAATGACATAAGAGTAAAACATTTTTGACCATACCCACACATTAACGTGTTTCCCCAAAACTTGGGAGAAAATAAGCGTTTGTAATTGGATGGCACTAAAAAGGGTTTAAATCGACTTCAATTTCGAATCGTACAAACAGTGCGTATTAATGTTCCAAAAATTTAAGCAATCCCACGCACTCTAGGTTAGGGTAAATAATTTTTTTTCCAAAAACCCCTATCACGGAGCATTCACTCCAAAGTTTCCACTTGTAATACAAAACGCGGAGATGTCAACGCGTGAATTTTACTCATTAAAATACTCGAAATACACATCTCTCTCCAAAACCAAAAAGGCTTACCATTTTCCAAAATATCCATTAAGCCCAAAAATTGACCAAAGGTCAACGACTCACACATTCGTGTTTTCAAAATGCTCTGTAGTGTAAACCATGCATTATCCACACAGCATTAAAACATATCTTGGCCCAACGACCCTTACTTATGTAATGAATTTATAAAACATTTTCATTCACGATACATTTATCAAAGCCTTCAAGGGTTAGTGACTACCAAATTATGCACACCCTTAGATCAATACCATGCGTTTGCAAGAAAGGACAATAAAATAGTCAACTAGTCGGAAGCACATAAAGCAAATCGTTAAGAAATACAATCTGCATATTCTTTCATGCATTACTCATGCCACGTATAAATCAATTTTTACAATTAGATAAATTGCAACAAAATGTGCTAACACAAATCTTTGAAAGAGAATTCACGCGACACCAAAGTTCCAAACGTTTCACTTGGTTGCCTTACGGCTTAAATAACACTTCTCAACAAAACCCGAATGAGTCAAAATGCCCAATGTAATCCCAAATCAACACACACAATGACTAAGGTATGCACCTTACAAAATTGCACTCACACGACCCCAACGCGTCGTAAAACGAAACCTCGTAAAATTCCATAAATTCAAAGGGGCTTAATGACCTCAAGTCAATAAAATGGCACCACACATTGTGCTTCCAAAAGTCAAATTGCTATAAGCAAAATCATGACTAAAACACCAAAATTCCAAAAATCCCCTTTCTTGTTGTAATACTATATAAACAACATTGTTTAACAAATTCACATTAAACAAATTCCTCAAAATAGCTTTAAATAGACATCATGGAAGATAACTTTCCGTCCAAACTTTAACATATGTGGAGGAGATCCAATGTTAAAGTCATAAGTCGTAGTTACTTGCCCAACATCTTAGACATCATAAAAATATGGATATCACGGTATCCGAAAGTAACGTTGAACAATCAAGGAAATAATGCAAGTTCCGACGGAGTTTGCAACTCTCGCAATAAAACAACTTTCATGCATGTTCAAAACCATGATTTAAAATCTTGTGTGTGTTAACCATTTACTGAGATTTTGTAACTCAATCCACAGGAGGATTCGAAACACAAGAAATAATTGATACAATTTATTTCAAAATTAATTTTGTGCATGAATTTAGTCGGCACTCAACGTCTCAACCCATACTCCTCCAAATCTCTCCGGTCACACTACCGTTATCCGGATTCTCAATCATCTTAAGGCAACGTTGGGAAATACATCGATTCACTTTACAATTCCTCCTGGAACTAAGGTCGATTCGATAAACCTACGGTTCAAATCCAACCATCAACTTTGACCCGAAACGGTCCACTTAATACCATTATCATGCTTATCGTCACTCCGAGTGACTATTGCTAAAATCGTCCATCTATTCCAACGACTACTCGCTTAGAAACTTTTTCACTACCCCAACAGTCATCACAATAAAGTAGTTCAAGTATGCACATGTAACTAGTAGATTCACCATAACACTGGCCAGGTGTAATTATGAACGTACCATACATGATTTTCCTTGCTACCCTTGACGTGATTCTCGTTTCTAGCGACTTCATCAACCTCAAAACATCCTATCTTAGCGTGCCTAATAGTGCAATTTCACTTTCCCTCACTTAAAAGATCGCTAGTGTGAGTCAAGGTATCCAAAATCAACACCTAATTCTCTCAAACTTATGCTCTGATACCAACTTGTAACACCCTCAAATTTTAGAAAGAGCAACTAAATAAAATTTTCAATAATACATCTAAGTGAATAGAATTTCTCCTTATAAGACAATACGGATATTACCTCAAATTAAAATCTAAGATTTACCCTCAAACAATTATCACTCAAGCTTTATTACAAAGACTAATTTCACACCGGGTGTTACTTAACACGAGTATAAGTTGCTATTCCCAAATAAGTGCGGAAGATTTACTAATCAAGTCACCTCTCGTTCACTCTACTAGCACTCGCCACTTCACAGTGTAGCTAAAGCTACTCCCAACCTGAGCCTGTTGCACATGCCGACAAATAAAAAAAGGTTAGGCTAACGCCTAGTAAGTTCAATAGTTTTATCATGACTATATAAATTCATAAATCGAGAGGGATGTAGTTTTAGTCATGATTCCAAAAGAGTTTACTTTAAATGCAAATCACCCATTTTCCAACTCACACAATTCCCATGCTGAAATCTTTAATATAACATGATTTCCAAAAATAGACTCATTCCCAAAATCAACGTGAAAGGTGAAATAGCATTTGATACTCAAAACGATTAAATCCATAATTCAACTCGCCATTATTCCAAATTTTTCCAAAACATGGTTAAAACATAACCCATAACTCCTATACGTGGAGAAACATTTCACATAAATATGATGCATCACCGAAAACATGGATAAACACAAATACCTAAAATAACACCTTTCGGTGACGGGGGAGACTCGTATACATTGCACGTGACGGAACACTAAAGTGGGTCACCTACTATGCAATAAAAACACCCACGTGGATTACTCTCGTAAACTGAGCTCAATCACCCCAGATCTATTGCCCGTGAGACTAGGGAGCCCCCAACTTCAACCACCCCAGGTCTATACATTGGGTCACACCAAATCCACAACAGCACATTAGGGATTACACCTTACTGCCCATGAGACGACGCCCGACCATCTAGGTCCACGTCTTACTTATCATGGAACCCGATGCCTATCCCGTGCCAAGCACATATATGGAATTACACCTTACTGCCCATGAGACGACGACCGGCCATCTAGGTCCACGCCTTACTTATCATGGAACCCGATGCCTATTCAGTGCTACAAAAGAAACTACCGTCTCGTAAACTGAGCTCAATCACTCCAGATCTATTGCCCGCGAGACTAGGGGAAACTCAAATGCCTATGGATCCATAGCTAACAAGGTCTAAAACATTACACGACCCCAAATGAATAAACAAGTGCATTCAAAACATGCAATTCCCCAATAACATAAATCATGATCAAAACTCAACTTGAGCTATCAAAACTGGACAATTGTCCTCAGGGCTTCACAAAATCCAATACCGAGCCACAAGCTCAACTAACTCAAAAGATGGTTCATGAAAGTCATAAAATGACATTAAATATAGCAACACACACCTTTTGCCAGAAAATACTTCAAATCCATGAAAACCCGAAATAAAACCATGGGTTGGGAAACCCTCCTTTCCAAAGTACTCACATCTTTACATTTTCAAAACATCTCATGATGTACTATATGCATATTTCCAAATTACACCTAAAACACATTTTCATACAAATAGACTTCATTTGTGACATAAATCAACAACCCATTTTCCATGTATTATTTATCTATCACATTTTCCCAAAAATTCCAAATGTAGTGTTTTACAATATTTACCACGATTAATACCTCAAAAGGTAAAACCCACCAATTAACTCAACATTAATACTTTTCAGGTAAAACACATAATTACTTGGAAAAATACATTTTGGCATGTACAAAGTTTTCACAAAGCGACTTGAACTCACCTTGCTAGATTTAGGCTAAATCTAGATTTTCCCATACGTAAGCTCCTTTGAAACAACTTGCATCTTCAAGCCAAAATCTCCAAGAACCTAGATCCATAAATTTCCAACCATCAATAACCCGATCCAACCATGTACAATCATTCCCAAAGCATTTATCATCCAAAAACCCAAAATACCAAACTCTAATCTTGATAAATGAAGAAGGAAAAGATCCTCTCAACCCACCACTACCAAAATCGTCCAACAATACCACGAAATAGAAAGAAGATGAAATCAACAACAATCTAGCATTTGGGTAGAGGAATATTACCTTTACCACATGAATCTCCACACAAAAGCTCCTAATCGCCCACAAAAGCTCCAAGCTTCTATATCTTCAACAATGGTGGGAAGTAGGTTTAGAATGGGTGAAGAAGATGAAGAGGGAAGAGGGTTTGTGCTCTATTGAGGGGGGGGGGGAATCGGCTGAAAGAAGGAGAGGGAGAGTGGGTTAGGGTTTGTGAGTGAAATGATGAGAGAGAGGGAGAAAGATCTTAAAATACCAAATTAATCCATCAGATGCATCGCGGACGTCCGGCTTGTTTTGGCCGAACAACCCCCAAAATTCTTTGTTGCCTCCGCGGACGACCCACGGACTTCCGCTAGTCGCGGACGTCTGGCTTGCCCCTCGCGGACGTCCGTAAGTCTAAAAAATGTTTTCCCAATTTTTGGGGTGTTACAATCATGGTGGTGGAAACGGTGGTGGAGGTGTTGGTCCTTCCCACCAAGCAAACATGGCTGATTCTGAAACACAATTCATTGAAGTAATAGAAGCAAATCTGGTGACCAACACGATGGATTGGTGGCTTGATTCCGGAGCCACTAGACACATTTGCAACTCCAAAAGCTCTTTTGCAACCTATCAGAAAGTTAGTGATGAAGAACCGATGTCTATGGGGAATGGCTCGACTGTGAAGGTGTAAGGAAAAGGGAAAGTGATACTAAAGCTCACTTCCGGGAAGGACCTTGTTCTTACAAACGTGCTTCATGTGCCTGACATTAGGAAAAACTTAATTTCTTGTCCTATATTAAGCAATAAGGGATTCAAGGTTGTGTTTGAATCTGACAAGTTTGTAATTACTAAATGTGGATTGTATGTTGGAAAGGGTTACCTTAGTTAGGGACTCTTCAAGATAAGCTATGTACATAACAATGTAAATATTGATAATAAAACAACGGGCTCTAGCTCGTCTTCCATGTACATGATTGAGTCTTCTACCTTATGGCATTCTCGACTTGGACATGTCAACTTCCGTTGTTTGCAATGAATGACAAAACTTGGCATGTTACCATCTTGTTCGATGAACAAGAAAACAAAGTGTGAAATCTGCATAGAATCTAAATTCTCTAGTCATCCATATAAATCCGTTGAGAAAAATAATCAAGTACTTGGTCTAACTCATAGTGACTTGTGTGACTATAAAGCAACTCCAACACGTGGAGGGAAGAACTATTACATATCATTTATTGATGATTGCAACAAATTTTGCTATGTGTATCTTATCAATACCAAAGATGAGGCTTTAAATATGTTTAAAATCTACAAAGCCAAAGTTGAGAACTAACTTGATAAACGAATCAAAATCTTAAGATCCGATAGAGGAGGAGAATATGAGTCAAATGACTTTGCTGAATTTTGCTCCTCTCATGGTATTGTACATCAAACAACGGCTCCCTATACTCCTCAACAGAATGGAGTAACCAAAAGGAAAAACCGGACAATGAAAAATATGATCAACTCAATGTTGATAACATCGGGAGCGCCACATAGCTTATGGGGTGAGGCTTGCCTCACGGCTAACATAATTTTGAATATGATCCCTCACAAAAAGAGCAATAAATGTCCATACGAACTTTGGAAAGGAAGGTTACCACCTTCAAAAGAATGAAAGTGTGGGGTTGTTTGGCAAAAGTTCAAGTTCCTTTGCCTAAAAGGACAAAACTTGGACCCAAAACCATAGATTGCATTTATCTTGGTCCCGGCAAGAATAGTGCGGCTTATAGGTTTCTAGTTCACAAGTCTAATGTAGATGACATAAGTGTTAATACAATATTAGAATCCACTGAAGCAAAATTCTTTGAAGACATTTTTCCTTATAAGGATAAAGAGGGTCAAACCTCTAATCCAAGGAAATGAACTTATGAGGAAACAAGTCATGATGAATTAGATAAACGTAATAAAGACATTCAAGATAGAGCTTCCAAGGTTCAACAAGAAATGGAACCTAGAAGAAGCAAACGAGGAAGAATAGCCAAAGACCTTGGACCCGACTATATGACCTTCAATGTGGAGGGTGAACCTTTATCCTATAAGGTGGCCATGGAATCTTTGAAGGCACCTTATTGGGAATAGGCTATCAATAGTGAGATAGACTCAATCATTCAAAATAATACCGGAAATTGGTTGATCTACCTCTGGGACACAAACCCATTGGTCATAAATGGATCTTTAAAAGGAAACTTAGACCTGATGGTACCATAGAAAAATACAAGGCTAGATTAGTAGCCAAAGGGTATCGTCAAAAGGAAGTCAAGATTTATTTGATACCTATTCGCCGGTTACTAGAATAACGTCCATTAGGACTTTGATAGCAATAGCAGCGATTCACAATTTGGAGATTCACCAAATGGATGTGAAAACTGCAGTCTTAAATGACGAATTAGAAGAAGAGATCTATATGCAACAACCGGAAGGGTTTGTTGTCAAAGGTCAAGAACACAAGGTCTGCAAATTGGTGAAGTCCCTCTATGGACTTAAACAAGCACCGAAGCAATGGCATGAGAAGTTTGATAACACCTTTTTATCAAACGACTTCCAAATTAATGAATGTGACAAATGTGTATATGTTAAACAATGCAAAAATGTGTATGTTATTATATGTTTGTATGTTGACGATATGCTTATCATGGGAACCAACTTGGATGTTATTAATCAAACCAAGAAGATGCTACATTCCTCTTTTGATATGAAAGATATGGGAATAGCCGACGTAATCCTTGGTATTAGAATTTAAAGAAGTTCTAATGGATACATCATATCTCAATCCCACTATATTGAGAAAGTTCTCTAGAAATTTGGACACTATGATGACAGACCAGTGGTCACTCCGTTTGATCCATCTAGTCAATTAAAGAAAAATCAAGGAGATAGTGTCTCTCAATTAGAATATACTCAAGTACTCGGAAGCTTGATGTATATTATGAATTGTACTAGAACTGATCTAGCATACTCGGTGAGTAGACTTAGTCGTTGTTCACACAATCCTGGAAGAGATCACTGGTTTGCACTAGTAAGAGTGCTTCGATATCTCAAACATACATTGAACTATGGATTGAATTACACAAAATATCCTCCAGTTTTGGAAGGATATTATGACGCCAGTTGGATTTCCAACAACTCAGAAAGTAAGTCCACAAGTGGGTATGTATTTACATTTGGTGGAGCATCCGTGTCTTGGAAATCATCCAAACAAACGGTGAATACACGATCAACAATGGAAGCAGAATTTGTGGCTTTGGACAAAGTGGCTGAAGAAGTAGAATGGCTTAAAAGCTTCCTAGAAGGTATTCCCTTGTGGCCAAAACCAGTACCAGACTACCAGCCATTTGTATACATTGTGACAATATGGCAGCTCTCACAAGAGCAAATAATCAGATATACAATGGTAAATCAAGGCACATAAGGCGTCATCATAACACTATTCGTGACTTGCTAAAGAATGGTATCATATCAATAGATTATGTGAAGTCAAACGAAAACATAGTCGATCCTTTGACGAAAGGGCTAAATAGAGAGCAAGTGATATACACATCGAGGGGGATGGGCTTAAAGCCAACTCAATGAGTTATTACTCGACGGAAACCTAACCTAGCAACATTGGAGATCCCATGGTCTAGGTTCAATAGGCAAACTAGTTGGGGAAAACTCAAGAAACAAGATAACACACAGGTACGCTCATTCCTATGATAATTTTTGTGTGTTTCCGTTGATGTTTAAGGGTTGAATATTAATTCTTAATAATGCTAATAGCCTTGATAGTGGAACAACACGGAATATTCTTGATTAGCATTACCTATGTGAGATTGATGTGTGGTCGCATCTATAAGGACTGAGATGGCTACGTTCTCTAAAAATCTCATGAAGAAAGGATACGTTCAAGACCGAAATAAACACAACCGTAAGAGTTACACTATGTGCTAGATATGATGTATGTGATACTTATTGTCTCGATTTACTAAACAACGTGGTTAGTTCAAGACCTTGTTCACTACCCACAAAGTAGATGCGATTTGTCCTCACTATGAAAGGTTCAAGTCCAAAAGACACCTTTTCAAATGTTTGTCATATCTTATTTCATGGAATAGAAAACGTCTTTATCGTATTACTTATTTTCTATTCAAATGTGGGGTATTGTTGGTGTTTGAATAGAAAATATGGGGTATTGTTGGGATTTAGTGAAAATTATGAGAAACCTTGTCCCACATAGGAGCCAAGGCAATAATTAGAACACCTATTAAACTCCAACCATAGAGCATTAAAAGAATCATTTAATTGCTTGGGCTTGGAATGTGGTGTTCTTGGTGGGCTCTCTTTGACATATATATATATATATATATATATATATATATATAGGGGAGGTATCCATTGCAAACCATACCATTCATGCAAACTATGTAAACCAATCATATCCGTCTATATTTTTAATCAACGGTGCACATAGAAGCGGTGACATTGTTGTAATTATGTTTCAAATTTTGTGTTTTTTGGTGAATGATGACACGCGTCAAGGGTAAATCCTTCAAGGGATGACGGTGACAACCATCCAAAAAACTAAACCGATATTCAGGGATTCTGGTTTCCATCTTTAGCGCATAACAATCATGGACGATTTTTATTCACCACAATCTACTGAATCTTCGTTCTAGACGTAATCGGAGATATATTTGAACTGCGATCATAACAAACAGGGGGCAATGCATCCGAACAGAGGTAACATCATTCGATCGTATAACTTCGGCGATTCATGATTGCGCTATGGTCAATTTCGCCCTAACGATTTGAGGGTATTTGCAGTTCGACGACCGAGCGAACGGATAAGACTAAAAACGTCTTTCTCAAACTTCAAAAACACGGCGGACACTCCTGTTGACGTTGATTTGGAGGAAGAAAATCAAGAAGGAATGCAACATTCACCAGTAAAAGCACACTCTCGACAATCACCTGTGAAGAATCCAAAGTGCGAAGATGAAGGTAATGCAACCCGATTCTGAAACGATTAGGGTTTTTGTATGTCTTACATTACACAATAAATTAAACACATAAATTTAGGTCTTAAATTTATCTTCAAAAAAGTGATAGAAGATAATCCTTTTTTGGATGTTCTTCACTCAATATTGAATATATCAGTAAATGATTGCCAAGTAGAAAATACTTAGCTTACGACTCAATTCACAAAGATTTATTTCTCGAAAAACATAAATTGATGGGTAGTGTTTTTCATAGGTCTTTAATAAAGAAAAAAACAGGCACATGATTGACTCTTGAATACATAAACTAATTGATGGGTAGTGTTTTTCTAATGTTGCAAACCTGCTCTGAGTTGGACAGAATAGGCATATTTTTTAAATCACGTGGTTTATTGTTTAGTATTATCCCATACATTGAGAAATGTGACAATAGTATTCATGAATGTCCATGTATACTGTAATCATGAATACTGTGGTGTGCAGTGAATGAAGTGTTTATGCTATGCATTATGTACTCAGCGATTCATGCATGTAGACATTGCCTATGTACTAGGTTTATGTTATTCACTAATTATGTGTTATAACACGAAGCATGCATGTAGCCATTTCATATGAACTAGGTTTATGTTTATAAGTAATGTACAATAGTATTCATGAATGGCCATGTATACTGTACTCATCGATTCATGAATGCCCTACGTAGTATTCATGAATGGCCCTGTACATTGTAATAATGTATATGGTGGTATGAAGTGACTGAATTGTTAATGTTATTCACTATGTACTCATCGATTCATGAATGCCCTTATTGAACTGGTAATCATGAATATAGTGTATCCTTCAACCTATTTTTTAATCATGAATGATATCTATGTGTTAACCATATTTATTTGATTTGAGTTGAGTTCAAACAGGGGCAGTGGGCCCAATGGTACTGGACACCCCATCACTAGATAAAACATCAAAAGGAAGAGGAAGAAAACGGAAAGGTAATGATTATTCATAGAGCGCAAGTTACATATCATAACTTATAACTTTTTAATTATTCACATGCAGATAGCGAAGGAATAAGGCTATATTGGGATTCTACAGAGGATAAACTGACAGGTATGAAAATGAAAAAAAGATAAAGTATAATCCATGTTCTAACAAACAATTAATTTCGTTATTTGCCTTTTTAAACACAATAGAAGGAGTGGAACTTCTATTAGAAGAACTGTCAGTAAAAGATTCTGATGATAAGAAAATGGTAAATAAAGGTATTACACTAAAATGAATGATTATGTTAACCTTATACATATAAGAATGTTTGTGAAACATTGATAACAAGAAACATGATTCTAATCCAACTTTCATGTGGGCCCACAGTCCCCGTTCATGCAAATGAAGAAACACCCTACACTATAGGAAACAAAAGTAAGTTTAACAAATGCATGAAATTACTACTCCCACCATATGTTAAGAGTCATTAAACTTAAAGGACTATTTTTTAACACAGGTTCAAGGATTGAGCTCGGAAGTTCGTCAAGGGTTACAAGGAGTCATACGAGGAATGTAATAAACTTGGAAACTCCGTACTCACATTTGGCAGCTGAACCAAAAGTAAAAGGTATCCATCCAACCTATTTCCCTATAAAAAAAATTCACAGCCTCCTGTTCTAATTAATTGCTAATATACCAACTATAAAAATGTGACGTACACTAATGAATTTGACCCATAGGTGAATGTTCAAAGACTATGGAAGAACCAGAAAAGAATAACGACGAAGAGAATATGCCAGAAGATAACATTCACGCACAGGATAACACAAGAATGTTAGTTGATGTACTTATGACTCGAACCTCTCCACGTGCTTTACATGACACTATATTGCCATTGACCATGGGACAGAGGGATACGGTTAAAGAGCTTGGATTGGAATCATTACTTGGTATGAAAGTTGACGGGGTTCCATCAAAATTAGGCTACTATGTGGTAGATAACTTAGATACGGGAGACATGGTGATTACGATTAGGAATGGCATTATACCTATAACTGTTGAATCTGTGAACACAATCCTAGGATTGCCAATGGGGGGTATTGACTTTCTATCAGAAGATGGCGTAGAACTAAATATGAACATGACCCCACAATGGAGAGCAAAAATTAAGAAGAAATTCATACGACCCTCGGATGTAAAGGATTACATAATAGATAGCAGGGATGATGGATTAATGTTCAAGATTAGCTTCCTAGTACTTTTGTGAATGGGATGCGTGAGTGTAATAGCATGGGCACCTGTAACTTGCAATTTCTTGCGAAGATCCGAAACGAGGATATGATGTCAAAGATAGACTGGTGCAAATTCATATATGACAAGGTAAGGGGTAGCAAACTATACTGGAGAAGAGACAACCCTATGTGCTTCTACACCGGTCCACTAACGTACCTAGCGGTATAAACCTTTGCTTTTATAAATTTAATTATTTAATATAGACAGAAGCTACTGAATGTAACTTACTCTTGTCTTGTCTTTGCGAAGTTACTTTATGTGCATTCAACCTTCAGTACCCGGGTGGAAGTTGAGAAGGGATCGCCACCATCATGCACGTGGGACTTACTTCAGCTTAAGAAGAGACATGCAACAGAATTAGAAGACGGAGGGTTTGGAATGCTACAATTAAAGAGTAAGGTGAATACTACGGACACCAGAAACGACAGAGATGACACAGATTATCCATTAGATGCAACATCATCAGAAGAGGTAAGCATATTTAAACTTGGGGGTTTGGATGTATTGAAATATTTGTAAAACAAGTATATTTAATACCAAACAATCATCAACATAACAGGTCTTCATTCAAACAATCAGTGGGCGAATCAGACGTATAAATGATTTAAGAAAAGCAGCACAATACGACCTATCTGTTGCCCTATTAAAGTTCAGAGAAAAGGAACCATTCAAGAGTATGAAATCAGAGTTGGAATCGCTGTTCAAGAAGCCGCACACTCCAAAGACTACAAAAGATTCATCCGGTGGGAATGATTTCACAACACCATCAATAGCTATCGTACGTAGCCAAGTCGTTAAAGACCCATATGGCCCACTATGGGAAAGTCCAACATATGTGAACGAGGTTGATGAGTCGGTACATGAATCAGTTGAGCGATCTAAAGCTAGAAAATCATTGACTATTAAGGAACCTGTTAAATTTGATATGCAAGACAACCCTGTGAAGACCAGCACACGTAACGAAAGCATGCAAGCTGGAAAAAGTGTCAACACAGCAGTTGACAATAAGTGTCCACTCCCTTTGCAAATGGTTCAAGGTGATGAATCTAAACGGCAAGTTTATGTTCCAACCGAAACCTTTGGTGTCGTCAACCCCAAACAAGAGGCAACAGAATGCATTGAAGATCATACGCATGGACAGAATCATGAGGAACATGAGAATGGAAATCTACGTCCGAGAGCAACAAGGCGATTAGTGAAACCTGGTGAACAACTAAAATCACTATATTATAACCGAGTTGTCGATTTTACTATTTCAACAGAAGACAAGAAAGTTGGAAGCAAATTGTAAGTAATCTACTTATGTATATTTTAATACAGAAAATATCTTTGGATAAAAAAACACTAACAACACTTGTACATGATTTTTGATAGCGACAACATCTTTCGGTCAGTTGAGTTGACACACGTAGATCGATCAGAGATGGAGACATTAGCTGTCACGAACATCACCGTAAAACCAACGGTAATAAACGCATGGGCATCGATACTAAACTACGAGGAACGCTTCAGAAACCGTGATTCAGTGAGACGTTATTTCTTCAAAATCGATATTATGGTAAGTATATTAATTTCCATCAAAGAACTAACCAACATGCTTAATCAATATTGGCTATCTTATTACATAAAGTTGTTAAGTATAACATCATTGACACAGGCGGATCCAGTTTTGAGTACGAGATGCCTTGATTTGAAGACTCGTTATGACATTTTCATAGAAAGCCTATCAACATGTGCAAGAAGGAATAAATCAATTATTAGCATGAAAAAACATGATTTGGTAAGTTAATAATAATAATATAAATAAATTGTTATTACATTCAATAGGATAAACATAATAGTAACATAACCCAAAAATGCAGGTGTTCTTTCCAATGCATGATGGGTGCTTCTACTATTTGGTTGTGGTAAACCTTAAGAATCCAGCATTCACCATAATCGACAGTCGGAAATGGAATGAAATGTCGAATGAGAGGGTTTTGAAGAAGTACTGTTACCTACCAGAAATCTTGGTACGTAATCAAGCAATAATTAAGTTAAATCAATAACTATTTGAAAATAACTAACCTATACCTTCCTTTGAAAATGATTTTTTCAGTTAAAGGTGGTAAGACACCACTTGTTTGTTGTTAGACATCCGTCTGCACAAAGCTTTAAAGAGGTTAAGATAGAAAGATTGGTATTGGATTGGCAGACTTCTTTCAATTCATACGACAGTTGTGTGTTTACAATGAGGCATATGGAGACTTTAATGTGGGATACGAAATGGAGATGCAGATTAGCAGATGAAGGTCAAAAGCAAGATTCACAGCTCGAAGATCTACGAAAAAAGTATGTTTCGAAGATTACATTACACACAAATAACAGTTTAAAGGATGCAATGTCAAAGGAAGTACAGAGGTTCTACACAATGAGTGACGATCTCTGAAACCACGTTCTACGAACCGCACGTGACAGCCTTTGGGAAAGACAGACGTAATACTTGCGGCAAAACATGGGGATTTGCTTGGAAACACTTTATTTATAGTTTTAAAATGGTTTGTTGCTTAAACCTTTTGATACTTGCATTTCACTATCATTAAAGACTTGACAGTACTCTTTTTATGGATTTAATTGTAGTGATTGTTTTAGGGTATGGATTTAACTTCAGTGATTGGTTTAGCATATGGATTTAACTGCAGTGATAGGTTTATGGTATTTTGTTTTATTAACGAGATTGCTTTTAAATTGGCTATTTACTTCACATATAATGACAAGTTACCAATGCATATTCATTCAAAGCTTATACATAATCATGATTAAGGACAAAAAGTATGAATAAGGTGTTTTTGTTTAACATAAACTTATATTATAGGCCTAAAGAATCTGGGTATTGTTATTTAACATTTCGGAACATAAAAAGACTTTGACAGATTTATGAATGACGCAAATCATACAAGATGTAAACAAAACCAACACACGAAATCTCATTCTCTTCCAAAAAAATGTGGAAATAAAACACACTAACACATTAACACAATACTTATACAGCTGAAAAAATAATCTATGCATATAAAATAACATCTACTTGAGATATTACTGTAAATAATGCATACCAGAAATGATTATCAGATTATAAAATATATAAATCCTACAACAATCACCAACTGGACAATATTCTGAAGAGAAAAGTTCTACTAACCATGAAATTCACAATCTTCACCATATATACATTGAACTTATATTTCATCCAAATACAAAAACCATACAAAACATTACCTAGTGTAACCCCCAATACATCAAACCCAAGATCAAAGTTTCTTAGTCCTATTCAATAAAGACATGCATTTCATTCACAAAACCCATCCATTACCCCATAGTTAAAACATCATTCACCAAAAACCTAATTTATATGAACAAAAAAGGGGGGAAACACCTGAATATTATCATATCTAGGTAATATTATACATATCAACGGCCCTGAAACTAGCTTTAAGAGACTCAATCTCCGCCAACGCTGATATCAGATCTTCCATGGTCTTGTCGTGCTTCTCGACAAGATCCTTATAAACACGACGAATCTGTTTCAGCTCATACTTAAAGTCATGAATATCAGCTAAGAGTCGCATGTGATGACCAATAAGTAACTTGATATAGGATCGTGTGTAATACCCCGAATAAGTTCGTTAGTTAAATTCCCTTTCCGTTAAATAAAGTTAACTCCATATTTGATGTTTAGGGTAAGTTTGGGTACATTTATAAGTTAAGGGTATCATGGTCATTAGTGAAGAGTTTAAGGGCTGAAATAGTAAATATGGGTGGATATTATCTAAAAGATATTCAGATATTTCATAACCTCAGAAACATCAGATATTTCAGTTTAGTGTGTGTGTGTGTTTTGAGAGAGCAAGAAGGAGAAAAGAAGTAAAGCTAGGCTAAGGCTTCAATTGGTGTGCTTGGAAGTGAATCTGAGGTATGTTCCTTTGTATTTTGTGTTTGTAATTGCTTTTAGAAGGTTTCTATCGGATTAGATTAGTCAAATACACTTCTGGTAATAATTCAGTCGGTTTTCTGGGTAAAAAGCACCAAACCGACAGAGGTTTCCGGACACAGTATGAATGTGTCTGGGTAGTTTCTTTGGTGGTGTCCGGGTAGTTTTGTTGATAGTGTTCGGACGATTCGTTGATGGTTTTCGGATGATTTAGATATCGGATGGCATCCGGATTACTTTGGTGTCCGGATTCCTTGTGTTGTCCGGAAAGTCGAGTTGTCCGGATTGGTCTGTGTTGTCCGGATAAATTGTGTTGTCCGGATTCTTTTGTGCTGTCCGGAAACTATAAGTTGTTTGGTCATTTTGAGGATGAGAGTTAGGTAGATTTGTCCAGAGTTCATAGCCTGCTAAGTATATCTTTTGAGTTCTTTTGGTAAAGAGATGTTTGTATGTAAATGGTTTCAGATTCTGAGAATTTTGGGTAAAGGATCGGATAGCTCGGAGAAAAGTTTGGAAGGGTGTTTGATAAGCAATCAGGTGAGTTTTTACTTTAAAACGTTTTTTAAACTGGGATACGTATATGTGTGGTTTGAGTATGTGATAGATGTGTGATTCTGTGTGTTTATGTTGAAATATAATATATTGAGATATTGTATTTATATAAGAATTATACTAAACAAGAATACGACTGGCCGGGCTTAGGACCGGTGTGTTGGCTGTAGTATTTGTACAGTGTTGTTGGCTGTAGATGTCGTACAGTGAAGTTAATGTATTAGTTGGCTTGCTACCAACTAACTTGGCCATGGGAATGAGGAGAGATGAAAACAATGTACGAGTCTTGCTTGGTAGTTAATCTTTGTGGTATAAGTATGTTTTATAAAAAGGATTTCTAAACTGACAGGGATTATCTCACTAGACCGTTTGGTCTAACCCTCATTTTCCTTTTAAAAATATGTATTCCAGGTCAAGGATCTTTTGTTAGCAAAGGGAAGAATAAAGCATAGGAGGCGGTTGCTAGCTGACGAAGATTAGGATATGTTTACATTTATGTATTGTACAGTTTTGAGACTTTGGGACCGAATGTGAATTATCATGTATTTTGTTATGAAAGTAATGACGTTGTGTATGAAATGTTAATTGTTATATATTATGTATGTTATGGGATACCGGGTCGTTACAGATGGTATCAGAGCCCTAGTTTAAGGGATTTAGGTATTTGTACCCGTACCTAGACTTAACTGCATGTGAAGTAAGATGTCCTTGATATATTAGAACCTTGGGATGCTAAGTATAAAAGGTAGAAGGAACATCATGTAAGGTAATTTCAGATTACACCTGGCCAGTGTAATTGTGATCTTACAGGTGCATGTTTGGACTGGAATACCTTATTATATGGGGTATGTGCTTATGTGTATATTAACTCTATAAAAAAATCAACAGAGTGGCAAATCGGACTCGACGTATGGATAGATATGAAGACAAGTATATTCCTATAAACTCTATACGTGCTAAAGTGCTATATGACTTCGGTGTAAACTGATAATCTGTATTTCCGTGCTTTTGTTGCTTATCTGTGTTAGGGATATAGGTGGGTGTGGGGTGTCTATTCAGTTAGTTTCTAGGGTTTTGATTGAGTTCGAAGTAGTAGTGATAAGTATTCATTACCTTTTTCGCTTATCCGAATTCCGGGACAGAATTCTTTTAAGGGGGAGATGATGTAATACCCCGGATAAGTTCGTTAGTTAAATTCCCTTTCCGTTAAATAAAGTTAACTCCATATTTGATGTTTAGGGTAAGTTTGGGTAAATTTATAAGTTAACGGTATCATGGTCATTAGTGAAGAGTTTAAGGGCTGAAATAGTAAATATGGGTGGATATTGTCTAAAAGATATTCAGATATTTCATAACCTCAGAAACATCAGATATTTCAGTTTAGTGTGTGTGTGTGTGTGTGTGTGTGTGTTTAGAGAGCAAGAAGGAGAAAGAAGAAAAGCTAGGTTAAGGCTTCAATTGGTGTGCTTGGAAGTGAATCTGAGGTATGTTCCTTTGTATTTTGTGTTTGTAATTGCTTTTAGAAGGTTTCTATCAGATTAGATTAGTCAAATACACTTCTGGTAATAATTCAGTCGGTTTTATGGGTAAAAAGCACCAAACCGACAGAGGTTTCCGGACACAGTATGAATGTGTCCGGGTAGTTTTGTTGATAGTGTTCGGACGATTTGTTGATGGTTTCCGGATGATTTAGATACCGGATGGCATCCGGTTTACTTTGGTGTCCGGATTCCTTGATTTTGTCCGGAAAGTCGAGTTGTCCGGATTGGTCTGTGTTGTCCGGATAAATTGTGCTGTCCGGAAACTATAAGTTGTTTGGTCATTTTGAGGATGAGAGTTAGGTAGATTTGTCCAGAGTTCATAGCCTGCTAAGTATATCTTTTGAGTTCTTTTGGTAAAGAGATGTTTGTATGTAAATGGTTTCAGATTCTGAGAATTTTGGGTAAAGGATCGGATAGCTCGGAGAAAAGTTTGGAAGGGTGTTTGATAAGCAATCAGGTGAGTTTTTACTTTAAAACGTTTTTTAAACTGGGATACGTATATGTGTGGTTTGAGTATGTGATAGATGTGTGATTCTGTGTGTTTATGTTGAAATATAATATATTGAGATATTGTATTTATATAAGAATTATACTAAACAAGAATACGACTGGCCGGGCTTAGGACTGGTGTGTTGGTTGTAGTATTTGTACAGTGTTGTTGGCTGTAGATGTCGTACAGTGAATTTAATGTATTAGTTGGCTTGCTACCAACTAATTTGGCCATGGGAATGAGGAGAGATGAAAACAATGTACGAGTCTTGCTTGGTAGTTAATCTTTGTGGTATAAGTATGTTTTATAAAAAGGATTTCTAAACTGACAGGGATTATCTCACTAGACCGTTTGGTCTAACCCTCATTTTCCTTTTAAAATATGTATTCCAGGTCAAGGATCTTTTGTTAGCAAAGGGAAGAATAAAGCATAGGAGGCGGTTGCTAGCTGACGAAGATTAGGATATGTTTACATTTCTGTATTGTATAGTTTTGAGACTTTGGGACCGAATGTGAATTATCATGTATTTTGTTATGAAAGTAACGACGTTGTGTACGAAATGTTAATTGTTATATATTATGTATGTTATGGGATACCGGGTCGTTACATCGTGGGCAAACACCTCCACCGGTGTTTGATTCAGATGATGCAGACATCGACATGGATTGAGATGAGTGAAGATTTAGGGTTTCTTATAGTGAACGATGGGTAAGCAGTAATGGTAACTAAGGCCTCTAATCTTATATAAAGGAAAATTTGGGTTTGTGTAATGATTGCCAGTTTGCCACCCACATAAACACCATAAAATGAAGAAAATAGGCGGCAAGGAGTGACAAAATTTGCATAGAAGGATGGTATGCATTTAATGACCTTCCAGAAGGTCATGATTACCATTTAAAAACAAATAAATAACCATTACACATTATAATTAAAACCAACTATTGCTTTCATTCGATTTAAAAAAAAATGCATGTTCTTAATAATAATGAAATTAAAATGACAAAAAGTTGTTTCACATATGCTGCATAAATAACCAGTCTTAAAGAACACTAACTAAAAAGTTTAAAACAACTCATTAAAATGGAACGTCATGCATCGGGGCAATTTCGCGAATCATGACCATTCTTTTTTCCACACTTACGACATACACGATTAGCTTTTTTCATTTTCTTTGCCACCTTCTCTCGAATCCCAATCAACCTCTTGCCGATACCACATCCCTTATTGCGCACACCAGATGGAGGTAAAACTTAAATTGCATCAACTTTGGCCGCACCCATGAATTCCTCAATATTGGCCTTTCTTCGTTCTCTTTTACTCTGTTAGGATTCATCAACTTGACTTTCAGATTTCCATTTCTAAAGCACACTCACAAATTCAATAAATGACTCCTTGTTATTCCTCAAATTATCAACCACCCCCTCAAACAACTTATACGCATCACCCATTAACTTCTCAACTTCCCCATCAACCTCACCATACCGAACCTTCGCAGGTAACCATTGTACCAGAATTAAATCACATTTCCAACGTCGAAGCAAGTACCGATCCGGAATTGTCTTCACTTTTTCATTGAGCAAAACCTTCAATATGTGACGGCACAATATACCGTTACGCTCAAAATGTTTACACGAGCATTCAATAGTGTCGACGGCAACATCACGAACCACCTAAAAAAAATTATAAGGAAACCAAGACTATATATAATATAAACACAACTTAATTATTAAAAATATTCCTTTTATTACCGTGAATTTTGTATCTTCTGCATAACCTGCAATGTCTTCACTAATAGTGTAGACCTTTGTGCCATCAACAATAACAACACCCTCCCAAATACATGTATTCATGGCTTGACTTAACTCCTCTTGGAAATCAAAAAATATAGTACGTGAATACACTAACGCAGCATGCTCTTCAATCTTACTTAAACTGACCATGCGAGGAACTGTCGATTTCATCTTAACTTCGTCAGCAGCATGCGCATTACGTTGGATATCAATTGCATTATCAAATGAATGAAGAAACACCATAAGATCATGGTGAAAAGCATGAAACACATTAAAGAAAGCATTTATACTCTCTGATCGGGAAGTTGTTTTCATCAAACCAGACATGGCAAAATCTTTGAAGTATGTCGGGATACAAGATTCCCTAATATTGAACATCTCCTCGAACCATGAATCTCCAATCAACGAATACTTTACCGTCAATTCATTCCAGGAAGACTCAAATACATAAGGATCCATATTCACATCACAAACCAAATTATTCAACTCCACTTTAAAGGACGTCTTGAACTTTAAGTGAACACTAATCTACAAAAATTAAATGATAGTACTATTTAATTTTAAGAAATAAAATACTTCTATATTCCAAAATTGTAATAACAACAATATGAATATTAAGCAATTACACATATCTTCTCATCCACTTTATTCATTATGTGCCACATGCACAAACGGTGCCTACTTTCAGGAAATGTTTGGGCAAAATTTCACCAGTCTCGACCACGACCAAGGTAAGAAAAAACACTTATTCCCTTTTTCCATAACGAAGGTAAAATCATAGTACTTTCTATCATGATTAAAGATAAAATCAAAAATCTTTTACCTCACGACACTCGACCTCGACGTCGCCTAGTTCACGCGACCGTCGCATAAAACCATGCGACCTCGACCGACTAACGCGATATACGACTGTTATGTTTGTTCAGTGTTTAATACAGGAGTCAACACAATTAATGGACAACGGCTATAACCGACGAAGTCAGTTAAGAACATCTAATCCCGCATTAAAGACAGCGACCGTTACGGCAATTATCAAAGTCCTTAATGATTCAATTAAAGTGCCCGAAGACTATAAATATCAAGGGGAATCATCATTTCAGAGGACGGAACACAGATACAACATAGAACAACAGACACAAGCACTCGAACTCTGAAGAACACTTGAAGCACAGAAATCGCTCACAGAAGAATCGCTCTCGACGCACGACATCAGCACACGACACTTCACTTTTACGCACGACGCACACTGTTTTACATTAGAAAACACTTGTTACTTTACATTTTCGAAGTCTTTCCTTCATTTGTATTGTAATCTATGTACGATCGACACCAGAAACACAAGGACATCGCCCCTGATTGGCGACCATAGTGCAGCGACGACTTCCACTGTCGTCCGCGGCTTTTTTCCTCGTTGAGGTTTTTCCCGCGTCACCAAAATCTCTGTCTCATTTATATTTCTGTCTTAAACGCACGCTTTTGTCGAACAATTCCCTTTCTTTAGTTGTTAAAGTCCACATCGACCTTAAGTTGTACTTTGGTGCGATTTTTGGCATTAACAGGAAATACTTCAGGAATAGCCTTCTTCATCGCGAGACACTGATCAGTTATTATGAATACAGGCGGTCTGCCGTGTGCCTTCAAAAAAGCCTTCAAAATCCAAGAGTAATGCTGGGCAGTCTCACCAGAAATCAAAGCAGCACCGACAACAACACTTTTCTTGTGATTATCAACCGCTACAAACGGTACAAAACTCATTGCATGCCTATAAAATAAATTTGTTAACTTACAACTACATACAATCAAATGATCAGAAATTAATTAGAAAAAGAGAATGCATATAACAACTTACATGTTAGTGCGGAATGTGGCGTCAAATGATATAACGTCTCCAAACTCACGATAGTTCATGCACGCGGTTTCATCAGCCCAAAAAATAGCATATAACTCTTTACTGTCAACTTTATACTCAAAAAAACATTCCGGACATATTTGTTGCCTACTTTGCATAGTGTTGATTAACATATGGGCATCCTTGATGCCAACAAACGTATTCATGTCACGCCTATAATTGTGATAATCCCTCGCAGTTCCACCCGAGTTTCTAACCCCACCCTTCAAAGCATTACGAATTCTATGACCTTTGTTTACACCAACCTTGTTAGCACATGAATGAAACACGTTCTTTTGCTCCGCATAGGTAAGTGTCCTACTACTAAGTGAAAATCTCATTTCTTGCTCACTCAGCAGTACATGATAATGCCACTTTACAAACTTATAAACCTCATACCTATTTCGTTCCTTGACAAAATGAACTTTAAAACAAGCCTTACATCCAGTCCTTTTTAAGTTAGTATTACGTCTTTTGCGAGATCCAGCTCGAAATTCCAGTGAATCATATATCTTAGGCGTAGGTATACCTTCTTTGCTACAAACAAGATACCTAGTTGTAATTAAACCATGGCTATTGATTTTCTTGTTAGGCAGCCTAACATCAAACCCATCTTTTTGGACGTAATTCATATAACACCTTTCGGCTGCAATTAGATTGATGAAAAAATCACCAATCTTGGGAGTGCTTTCAATAGAAACATTCGGCATGAAATACTTAGACCCATCAACATCTTCTGGATTCTCATCATCAATCACATCTATAAAAAACAAACAAAATATGAACTTAAAAACACAACGCAAAATAGGCAATGAATCGTCGAAAACAGTATATGAACAAAAAAAATGCATGTGATTACTATATTTTATATTAATGAATCATGACAACCATCTGATTCTAATATCTACACATTGCAACAAAATATGAAACATCTACAACACAACGCAAAATAATCATTGAGTAATTGAAAAACAGTATTAAGAAAAAAATGTATCTGATTAATATATACACACAGGAGAATGTCCATCAATTCATATTATGGAAACAACAAAACCTTAAACCATACAAAATGTTAGGAAACATAATCAAGAACAAAAAATGACAAACAACAGATAACTATTCGGTACCATCAACATTCAGATTAAATGTATTTCTTCCATCAGTTTCTTTGTCGCAAAATTGTGTCTTGACCGGAGATTCGACATGCTCGGATTCAACGAACGTGGGTTCATCATCACGCATCCGAGAACATGATCCATAAACATCGTTTACAGTTTCTTCAATCGTCCAGCCTGAATCTTCCATTAGTCCGATGAACAAAACTCCGGTGACAACAAAAAAACCGGTATGATAGCGCCAGTAAATATTCGTGCAAATAAACAGTGATAATAGAGATAACAAGCATGATATTGGAAACTGCCTACCATTTCGAATCCTAGGAAAATCGGGAGTTACCAAACAGAAACTGGATACTATCGACAGGTTTAAAAAAACATGATTAACAAAATGACTAATCTGCCCTTTACGATATTAATTAATAAAATTAAGAACAACTAAATCCAATGGCTATGAATGGTTTGTATAGTTTGTATGATCTGAGTGGTTTGCAATGGATAATTTGCCTATATATATTAAATGTCAAAGATTGGGCCTTGGGCCTTGGGGTCGAGATTCATCGATCGAGGCATACAGTAGGCGGAGCTTGGCGCGGTTCTCTGCGCGGGACTCTGGGCAGTTTCTGACAGTTTGCTTCGGTTGAGAATGATAATCTAGAAATACCCTACTTTACCTCCGCTTTTCAGATACGAAAAATCATCTTCTTCATCCCCTTTTTCTCTGGTTTTCTCTCTAAAACGATCCATGAAGACTACGCACGAGTAGGGGCGAAATTCTGTTTAAGGACACTGCGTTGCAGGCCTCTATCTGATTATCACGCTAACGTCGATTTCAAGTCAGCCGTTCTTCTCCTTTTGATAAGAATTTTGATTTATATATATTACATATATACATATACGTTGTAGATTTGTTGATTCGTTTTAAGAAATTTGCACACAAACGTATACATATATTTTTGAATTTCTTCTCGCTTAACCTCTGGTTCTAACAGTGCCACCTTCATAACTTCTATTTTCCCATAGACATACCTATGCAGTCCATCCATGAGATATATGCATATGTACATATGCAAGTAAAAAACTTTAGCAAATAACACGTTCTTTGTGTGCAAGTAGTTATCTTATGTGAACAAAACAATTTCAATACAAATGGGATTTCCATCAACATGAATTTTAATGAAAGTTGGAGCCTCATCATATATATATATATATACCAGCCGAAGTGATTAGCTTGGAGAAACTTTACACCTTCATTGGTGTCCCAATAATCGTCCAATCACACTCATACTAACTGTTAATGCCAAAAATCGCACCAAAGTACAACTTTAGGTCGATGTGGACATTTAACAACTAAAGAAATGCATCTCGAGCCAAATAACACGATCGCGAGGAAAAAGTAAAAGAGACAAGAGATTTGGTGACGCGGAAAACCCCAAAACGAGGGAAAAACCGAGGTCGACTCTGTTAGAGTCGACAGTGCACTATGGTCGCCAATCAGGGGCGATAATCCTTGTGTTACAGGTGATTTATGTACAATAAGTTACAAATGAAGTAAAAATACACTTTGTTGGTCCCGAAGGCCTATACAAGTTTGTAGAAGGGGGGGGGGGGTTGAATACAAACACACAGATTTTACTTTTCTAAATTGTTTATTGATAAATCATTAACAATTTACAGCTTGTTGCGGAAACAAGATTAAGGATAAACCTAAATCTAAACAAGTTGGAACACTAAGGTTTCTTGCACTAAGAGAGATAAGGAAATTACTAATAATAACCTATCTGAGATAAGAGATTTGAACTTGTCCAGAGTTAGCAAGTTACTTCAAAAGAAGTGAGTTCATCTCTTTATATACTGCATGCATTAAATGCAAATCGGTATATACTTTACACGTGTCATCAGCTGGTTGGTTGCATGTCATTGACTTTTGATGACAACCTTAGTAGCCGTAAGGATGAACAGTGTAGTATCAGAGTGGTTGTACGATTTCAGATTTTCGGAGGTTCTTTTCTGACATTTCGTACGGAGGCGTGCAAGGGTGGTTAAGACAAAAGTACTTTGTACGGAGGACTTCATGATCAGCTTTCGTTGATTCAGCGATCTATCATTTCATATCAGCGAATGATAGAGTTCAGCGATAGCTGAAGTCTTGTACTTTATACTTCACGTTGAGTGGACAAATCTGAGTCTTCGCTGATCCGCATCAGTTCATTAGGAGACTTGTCGCTGGTTCTTGAGCTTGATCTTCGACTTCAGCGTAGAACCTTTGTTGACGTGAAACTTGTCTTCAGGGATCATAAGTAAACAACTAACTTATCAGCGATCACCATAATGACTGAACAGACTCAGAACATTAATGGTGAACAGTGTTCGCTGAATGTTTAATCTAAAGAGCGAGAGTTCCTATCAGCGGTACTGTAAGATCTTAGTACTTATCAGCGATAGTGAAACTCTGATACATATTGTTTACTTACAATTTTCACTAAGTATAAGCGAGGGTCATTATCAAATCACTGAGGGTTTGTTCGATGGGAGTGATGTGGAGCTCAGAGACACGTTGAAAGTGAGGATTTCCATCATAGTCTAAGAAGAATATACCATATGGATCACTTACCACTGTGCCAGGGATGAAGGTTTCTCCAGGTGGTAGGGAGGTGTCAAGCATTGAAAGATCAGCATCAGGGCCAAGAACTTCAGCTCGAGAGAAACCAATACCTGTTTCATTTCGAATGATTGGACCTGAATCAGAAACTTTCTTCTTCTTAGCAGAGGCTTTCTTCGGTTGAGGAAGAGTAGGAGGAATATCCACAGCAGATGAAAGCAAGTCGATCTGTTTGTTTAAGATCATCTTAACATGGCTTTTGAATTTTGAGCGTGATCCCTGAATGGCTAATTTCGTTTCTAACCATTCAGATAGACCAAACTTTTCTAATGAAGCAGCATAGAAGGTTTGCTTGGTTTTGTCATCTCTGTAGACATCCACTTCAACAACAGGAACATCAGCGTACATTTTTCCTCTGATGTTGGCTTTGATTATTTTGGATGGTCTTGATCGATAGGTCAGCATTTGTTTAGCCCATTCCAAAGTTGTATCAGAGACCTTTGTCTTTTCTCTAACGATTTCTTGAGCATCATCCCAGAGCTGACGTTGAACATCAATGGGAACTCTTTTCAGCTTGGGGTCTTTGATTGATCGTTGAGTAAGCTTGATGGCGTATTCTCTGTCTTTCTCTTCAGCTTCCTTCCTTTCAGCGATAAGGCGTTCAGCTCTAAGGTGTTCCTGGTATTCAGCTTTGGAGATTTTGAACTTTGGAGGAACTGAAGGAAGTTGATCACGCCTTAGAATGATTCGCTGATCCTCGAATCGCTTTATTATTTCCTCTCTTCTCTTTTGATCCTCTTCACTCAGCTTTTGAGGAGCTGAGGAAGGTCTGTTTCTGTGCGAGAGAGGTTGTTCTTCTGGTTCATCAGTCTCAGAGATCAAATCTAAGACTGGGATTATTTCATCAGCAGCAGCTGGCTTTATTTGTGAAGTCACAGTAGTAGAACCTTCAGCGACATCCTCAAACAGGGGAGAGGACTAGCTGAAACACAGCGATCTTACAAATAAGAACATGGGTAGAAGAACTTGGGTAGAAAGAGAAAGAGAAAATATGTTCAGGTGTAGGCTAGGGTAGTAGAACTTATAGAGGAGGGATGGAGTGAGATATGATTAGTGTACCTGACAAACTGGCTTTACAAGCAAGATCGCCAGCTTTTCATCTTCAGCGACGCCTTTGCGTTTCCCTTTCTCAGCACCAGAGGCTGAGGGCTTTGTTTTTGTCCGCTCCCCTGTTGGTTCATTTATTGAAATTCCCTTACGAGCTTTGATCTTTGGGGCAGGTTTGACGACAAAGAAGTCATCGTCATCTTCGTCATCATCATCATCATTCCTTGGAGAGGAGGATGGTTCATTATCAGGGATGTCGATGTCTTCATCATCTTCTGCTTCGGATTCTTCAGCTTCGTCTTTGAGTTGCTCCCCCTCAGATACAGAGGCGAGCTTCTCGGTTCCCTCAGGGTTTTCATCTCCCTGAGGTCCAGCGATAAGATCTTCATTCTTCTCTCCCCTGATAGATTCATCATGGGAAAGGTCTTCAGCGCTCTTTTCAAGATCCTTAGTGCTCTTCTCCTCGGTAGCGCTCTTCTCCCCCTCTTTCTCATGATTGGGGGAGGAATGGGTAGACTCAGCATTTGTATTTTCTTTGTCTTCTTGGCCAGAGATTTTAATACAACTTTCAATCGCTGCTAATCTGTCTTCAAGGCCAGATATAGCAGGAGTGATCTTCTTCAGCTCTTTACGATCCGCCGCTGTGAAAGTTTCCAATACAGGGGCAGGGGCAGGAGCAGGAGTATTTGCCTTGTTGACCGGCGTCTCGATCATCGTCTTCATAGAACCAACGTCGGTTTTTATAGAACCCAAGTCGGTCTTGACAGCTGACATATCCCCCTCGAGATGTTCAACCGATGTTTTCAGCTTTGTAACTTCGCTGGACACGGTCGAAACTGAGTTTTTGAGGCTGGTGTAGTCAGTGTAGATGTCAGAGAGTACTTTGGCAAAATCGTTGAGCGTCTTATCAAGGCCCTTAATGTCATCTGTGGAAGCTTTCTTCTCCACCACCGTAGTTAGCTTTGTCAAATTCTCTCCAGCGTTTGTTACAGCTGTAGAGTTGTTGGAGAGTGTGGTGGTGAGACCGGTCAGCTTTGTTTCCACTGACTTCAGAGACTCGTTGATGTCTCCCAAATTAGGACCTGTAACAGATAAAAACTTGTGAACAGAGGAAAGCTCAGAAGTTTGGGGTTTAGTCACAGTATATAGGATTTTGTGTGTACCTGCCAGAGGGTTTACGAACTCGTCAAAAATGCGGGTTCCTGAATAATGTTCCATATCTTGCTCAAAAGTACGGTGTGGTATGGTGATCTCTGCAGGTCCTGTCTTCATCATTCGTTGAGAAGCGTCAGCGGTGGCTTCTGGAATGATGGCATCTCCAGTGTTCTTTGGAGGAGTGTCCAAGTGAGTGGAGGGAGAAGCGAAGGATAAGAATGGGGTTCGGGTACTGAGTTCAGCGTTGGAATCGCTGAGAATCACTTCATCAGTCTTTTGAGAGACTGAGGGAGGTTGGATAGGTTCCAAGTTTCTAACCTCAGCGTTTGGAGACGCTGAAGTCTGGATTGGAGGGATGGCTTGCACGGGTGTGGCAGAGCGTACCACGGAACTTTCCTTCAGCTCTTCAGAATGAGCTGAGGAGTCTTCAGCATGGGATTGCTGGGGTTGCTCCTTGGTTTTCTTGATCCTTTTGGAATCAAGTTGGGTTGAAGAGTGTTTCCTTTTCTTAGAAGGAGAGGATTGTGTGGCGGGGTATCAGCGATGGGTATTGTCGCTGAAGGAGCCACAGAAGTCGAAGAATTAGGGTTAAGAAGAGAGAGAAGGGTAGAGAGACGTACCTCATTGTCGACAGGTTTGAAATCGAGCACCTTAGGGCCAACCTGAGAGAGTTTCAGGTCACCCTCTTGAGGATAGCTGTCCTTCAGGCCATATTGGAAGATGGCGCTGATGAAACGAGGGTAGGGAACCCATGCAGGTCTGTCAGCAGCAGAATCTACTCTTTGTACTAGGTCATCATAAATGATAGATGCCCAGTCAATATGTAGACCTTTCAGCAGTGCGTATCCCATAGCCTGCTGAGGTTGAGCGGCTTGATCAGAGGAGCCGGTCTTCGCTGTCATGCAGCTGATCAGGTGTGCGAAGATGAAATTCATCTCGCTGGGCATTTTGGACTTCTTTATCAGCGTCAGCTTCTTCTCGGGCTTCTTGTCCCTTCCAGTTTCCCAGATGTAACCCATTGCGTCGAGGAAAGCAATGATTTCTTCTCTGTCAGCATGCTTCTTATGGTCAGGGAATGGAACAAACGGTTTTTCTTTGGTAGCATTGGGAAAGTTCAGGGCTTTTCGAATGATTGCGGGGGTTATCTTAATTGTGCCATACTCAGTATCGCTGAGTATGCAATAGATGGTTTTGGATGCATCTTTGGCGGAGGGTAGCTGAGTGTGTCTGGCAGAGTACCAGAACTGGGATAGTAGTAGCTGACTTGCAGGAGGTGTGATGGTCAGGGCTGTTGAAATGCAACAGTTTTTCAGGAAATTCACAGCATCATCCAGATGTGTGACTTGCTTTCGAGGAGGAAACTCGAGAAGCGCAGAGAGGTTGTTGACCTTGGTCCAATCTAGTTGATCCAGCTTGAACTTAACATGCGGGGCTTTGATGATTTCCACTTCCTCAGAGTTAGCGGAGATGGTCTCAGCGGTAACATTGATCTTTGAAGTTGCCATTTCTCTGTATTATCAGTTCAACCAAAGATGTTAACAAATAAGAATTATCTTAATGTGGAAAGAAATTTCCATTAAGATGTTTCGAATTTTATCCATTTCATTCAGACAAAAATGTCTTAATGAAGATTAGGGTTTTTCATGATTTTTGAAACGAAATGTAAAACCCATAAAGTCTTGTATTCCAGTTTCTAAAAAAAATCTGGATACGAATGAAGAACAAGTTTAAGATTAAGATTTAAAACTTGAAGAACAACCATGAAATGGTTGTGTTCATAAAACCATAAAAGAAATGATTTTATTTTTAAGAAGTTCTTTTGTTTGATCTTGTTTAAAACAATGATAAGATCAGAAACAAGTTATCTGCATTTAAAAAAAAGAACATATTAACCTTGATGTTTTGATGAAGAAGATGATGAACAGTTCTTTGAAGATTTGAGAGCACAAATGCAACAGTAATTCTTTTCTTGCGGAGGAAGATTGATCGCGTAAAAGACAAATATAAACCAAGAGTTTGTTTATATAGGGAGTTTAGAGAGAGAAAACCTTGAGTTTGATTTTATCCTATCGCTGATCAATGTGAACCGCTGAAGGTTTTATCCTTCAAAGTTCAGCATTCCAAGCTCGCTGATGAGAAAGTTGAATCTTGTCTCATCAAGAGGTTTGGTAAATAGATCAGCTAACTGATAATCAGTTGGAATAAAATGAAGTTCTATATCACCATTCATCACATGATCTCTGATAAAATGATATCTGATTTCGATGTGTTTTGTCTTTGAGTGTAGTACTGGGTTGTTGGCTATAGCGATGGCACTAGTGCTGTCACAATAGATTGGAATTTTGGAGAGCTGAAGATCATAGTCTAGTAGCTGATTTCTCATCCACAAGACTTGAGAACAACAGCTTCCAGCGGCTACATATTCAGCTTCAGCTGTGGAAGTGGACACTGAGTTTTGCTTCTTACTTGTCCAACTTACCAGCTTTCCACCCAGGAGCTGACATCCTCCTGTGGTGCTTTTTCTATCCATTTTGCAACCTGCAAAATCACTGTCTGAATAGGCGGTTAGATCGAATCCTGAGTCTTTGGGATACCAAAGACCTAGATTCGATGTACCCTTAAGATATCGAAAGATTCGCTTTACAGCTTTCATATGAGATATCTTAGGTTCAGCTTGATATCGTGCACACAAGCATGTTGCAAACATAATATCGGGTCGGCTAGCTGTAAGATACAATAGTGAGCCGATCATCCCACGGTACAACGTAACATTGACAGGAACACCCTTTGTGTCCTTATCAAGTGTCAGCGGTGGTGCCATAGGGGTTTTCATAGCTGAACTTTCAGTTAAGTCGAATTTCTTCAGCATATCTTTAACATATTTTCCCTGATTAATGAAAGTTCCTTTTTCAGTTTGCTTAATCTGAAGACCAAGGAAATATGTTAGTTCACCCATCATGCTCATTTTATACTCATCTTTCATTCTATCAGCGAAACGAGTACAAAGCTCAGGGTTAGTAGAACCAAATATAATGTCATCAACATATATTTGAACTAGAATGATATGACCTTTCACTTTTCTAAAAAAATGTGTTTTATCAATCTTACCTCTCTCAAATTGTTCAATATGGAGATAAGAGGAAAGAGTGTCATACCATGCACGTGGAGCTTGCTTTAAGCCATAAAGTGCCTTGTCCAGTTTATAAACATAACCTGGACGCTTAGGATCTGAGAATCCTGGAGGTTGTTCCACATAAACTTCTTCATTCAGCTTTCCATTCAGAAACGCTGACTTAACATCCATCTGATGTACTTTGAAGTTTTTGTGTACAACATATGCTAAGAATAGACGAATAGATTCAAGTCTTGCTACAGGAGCAAATGTTTCGTCATAATCTATGCCTTCCTCTTGTCTGTATCCCTGAGCAACAAGACGAGCTTTGTTGCGAGTTACAGTACCATGTTCGTCCAACTTGTTTCGATAGACCCATTTAGTGCCTATCACAGTTTTGTCAGTTGGTCTTCGAACAAGTTTCCAAACTTTGTTTCTTTCAAATTCAGTCAGCTCTTCTTGCATGGCGCTGACCCAGTTTGGATCTTTGAGGGCATCATCTACCTTCTTTGGTTCAGTTAGTGAAATAAAATTTACAAATAAACAAATATTACCTGCACTTCGTCGAGTCTGAATCCCAGCGTTTGGATCACCAAGAATTTGATCGATTGGGTAATTTATAGTCCATCGCTGAGCCGGAGCGTAAGACGCTGACTCAACTTGATCTTGAGGAGCCGAAGATGAAGCTTCAGCGACGTCGGGAGTATCAGCCAAGAGAGGAATGGATGCAGTTGTCATTATATTCACTGATTGCTGAGAAGTAGATGGAATATCTGAGACATTTGGATCAACTGCAGGTATAGTGTTTATAGGAACAGCTGAGACCCATGATGTTTCAGCTTCACTATTCTGCATGTTTGGAATGATAGTGGGACTATCATCTTCTACTGGATGAGCATGATGAGTGGGAATATCTTCTGAATCACCAAGATGAGAAAACATCCATTGATTCAGTTCTTCTGTATCAGCGTTCGGTTTAGAGTTCGCTGAACGGGATTCGTCAAACGTGACGTGAATAGTTTCTTCTACAGTTTGTCTTCTTCGATTGAAGACTCTGAAGGCTTTGGAAACTGAGGAGTATCCAAGAAAGATTCCATCATCAGCCTTAGGATCAAACTTTCCAAGAGCATCTCTATTGTTCAGTATAAAACACTGACAACCAAAGATGTGAAGAAAGTTGATTGAAGGCTTTCTCCCATGAAAGAGTTCATAGGCTGTTTTATTGAATCTTTTAACTATCAGCGACCTGTTTTGCGTAAAACAAGCAGTGTTGACAGCTTCTGCCCAAAACTGAGTAGGCAGGTGAGAATCGCTGAGCATTGAACGTGCAGCTTCAATAATTGTTCTATTTCTTCTTTCAGCGACTCCATTTTGTTGCGGTGTTCTCACTGACGAAAAGTTGTGAGAAATACCCTTACTCTCAAAGAAGGAATCAAGAGAACTGTTTTTGAATTCAGTCCCATGATCACTCCTTATTGAGCGAACGGTCAGATTGTTCAGAGTTTCCATCTTCCGAACAAAGGTGTCACTCTTAGAACGGAGAAACGTTACCCAAGTGAAGCGTGAGAATTCATCAACTATGACCAGCGTATATTTCTTTCCAGCGATGGATTGTTTGTTAACAGGGCCAAACAAATCCATATGGAGTAGTTGTAGAGGAGATGACACTGAGGAAACTTGCTTTGATTTAAAGCTTGCTTTGGTCTGCTTCCCTTTTTCACACGCTGAACATAATGACTCTTTGGCGTATGAATGCTGAGGTAGACCAGTGACTAACTCTTTTGACGAAAGAGTGTTCAGTGTCTTGAAATTTAGATGAGAGAGCCTCTTATGCCATAGCCAGTTGACATCAGATGAGGCCTTTGAGAAGAAACAGGAGTTCTCAGTGGTTGTTGAGTCCATGTTTATTACATAAACATTTTCCAAACGATAACCGCTGAGAGCTATCTTCTCCTTTTTGTCAGAGACAAAGCAGGATTCCTTAGTAAAAATTACTTTGTTATCCATGTCGCAAAGCTGACTGATGCTTAGAAGATTATGCTTCAGCCCTTCAACATATGCGACTCTTCTAAAGGAGGTTGTACCATTTGAAAGTACACCATACCCTCGGGTATGTCCTTTTCCATTTCCACCGAAAGTCATAGAGGGACCTTTCTCTTCTTTGTATTCAACGAGCAGGCTTTTCTTTCCAGTCATGTGTCTAGAGCATCCGCTATCGAGATACCAGATACCCTTCTTAACCTGCAATACAAAGGAAGATTTGTTTTTCTTAGGTACCCACTTAACCATGTATACACGTTTGTCAGTGGAAGTAGTTGGAATGGAAGGTTCAGCAGTCTTCGCAGCATTTGAAGATTCAACTTTGTCTTTCTTCACTTTGGTTAATTTCTTAACCTCAGTGGTAGAATTCAGCTTGACCTGATTTGCACCAGGGTTGGTCTTCTTTGCCTTGGGGGCAATCTTCACCTTAGCTATCTTTTCAGCTTTGGTGGCTGTGGGGCACTTACTAGCAATATGATCAGTGAGTCCACAGTGATAACATTTCCTATAGCTAAAAGTAGTTCTAGGACCATTTGAATGCTGAGCATTTAATTTTGAATTGGAAGTGCCAGCACCAAGTAAACTATTGGCTTTAGAAATGGAACAAACATTCAGTTCTTCAGATTTCTTACCAAGGATATCCACTCTGAGTCTAGGAGTAGATCTCTGAATAGATCCAGAGATCAGCTTCTTTGATCCAGAGGGATGGTCACTGAAGCTTTAGAAGCATTCAGCTTTGGTACTAAAGTACCCTTCTGAAGATTTTTATAAATAACAATTCCTTTACCTTTGTCTTTAGAGACAGAGGTAGGTTTTGAATAAACCATTTTCTCCTTACCTTTTGAGGTAGGAGTTTCCTCAGGGATTGGTGTAAAGGACGAGGAGCACTGAGATGATGAAGTGTCAGTGACTGAGGATACGAACGTTCCAAATTTAAGCATTGAACGTTCAGTGGTTGGTTTTGGAGTATCATATTTATAACCCAGACCACGTTTATCACTCAGAGGAATCTGAGCCTTAATTATCTCAGTGATCTTTGTTGAAGAATTACACCATCCTTTAACAGTAGCTTTTTCAGCCTCTAATGCAGCGATAGCTTCTGCTCGTTCGATTTTGACTAGCTGATTTAAATATACTTGATCTTTAAAATCTTCTTCAATTTTAGAAAGCTTTTCTATTTGAAGATGACAGTTTTTAAGCTTTTCAGCGAGATCAAGGTTTTGGTTTTCAACCACAGTTTTGCCGTTCATGGCTTCGTATAAACTTCTAGTCAAGAGATCGATCTTACGGAGACTATCAGCTTCATCAATATTTGCAATATTGGTAAAGAAAGAAGGTGATACCTGAATAGCAGAGGTTGAAGTGGAGGGAATGTCTGAACTTTTTTCCTCTTCTTCAATCTTGGCCATGAGACATTGATTTGCTTCATCATCTTCAGAATCAGATGGATGCTTCTTCATCAGAAGCAGCCCAATCATAGTCAGCCATCAGGCCTTTTCCTTTCTTCTTAAAGCTTTTCAGCTTCGCATATTTGTCTTTCAGCTTTGAGTATTTGTCATCTTTATTCCTTGGAACAAAGGATTTCTTTGTAAAAGCTGAGGGTCTAGAAACTTTCTTAGACCTGCACTCGTTAG
The DNA here is from genome assembly GCA_033807775.1 of Saussurea involucrata. Taxonomy (NCBI): domain Eukaryota; kingdom Viridiplantae; phylum Streptophyta; class Magnoliopsida; order Asterales; family Asteraceae; genus Saussurea; species Saussurea involucrata. The sequence continues at coordinate 35,921,470 of CM066319.1, forward strand.
CAAAATGTCCTATCTTTTCGCAGTTAAAACAAGTAGCAGTAGCCTTATCAACAAAAACTGATGATTTAGGCTTGTCAGCTATGGAAAGAGGTTTGTTCTTTCTAAACATTTTCTTCTTGGCAAATCTCCTGAACTTTTTGGTTAGGAGAGCCAAGGATTCATCATCAGAAAAATCAGAATCTGATGAACTTTCAGAGTTACTCTCTAACTCAGTGATAGTGACCGAGGGTCGCTGAGTAGAAGGTTCCTCTGAGATTAAAGCAACAGGGGTGCTTTTGGAATCTTTTACAAGATTCTTCTTAAGATGGCTTGATTGCTCATGATTCAGCAACGTGCCATATAAGGTAGCAAGGGTCATTGATCTTAGATCCTTTGACAGCTTGAGACACATGGAATAATTGTCCCAGCTTTCAGGTAAACATTCTAGAAACTTTGTCAGCACTTCAAAGTTAGAATATTCCTTACCAACAGTTTTCAGATCTATAATTAAACAATTAAAACGTTGGTGAACTTCAGAGAGAGTTTCATTCTTACCAGAAATGAAGCTTTCGTATTGTCTTACCAGGTTGATCTTTCTTGAGTCCTGGACTTCAGACGTTCCTTCATACTGAACACATATTGTGTCCCACATGGCTTTTGATGATTTCAGATTCATGACGGAATGGTAGACTTCGTCAGGAAGAGCCATGGATAGTATGGATCTGGCTTTTGTATCTATAGCCACTTTCTTCTTATCTTCGTCAGTCCATTGATGGATTTCTTTAGGTACCAGCCTTTCTGGAATAGCAGGTCTATTCTCAGTGCCTGGAACTGCAGCATAAAATCTTACAGGAATGAATGGACCATTCTCAATATAGTAAGGCATAGTAGGGTCTATACCTTCTAAGAAGAGTGTCATCCTATTTTTCCATAAGTTGAAGTTATCTCTGGAAAATCTAGGGGGTTTTGCAAGAGAACCATTGTCTATATAATTTGTGTTTGTGTTGGAGGCCATTTTCAGATAATAGCAAGGAAGAGAAATATCTTAGATTAGATCTTGTTTATGAGATTAAACAAATCCGCTCTGATACCACTTGTTGGTCCCGAAGGCCTATACAAGTTTGTAGAAGGGGGGGGGGGGGGGGGGGGGGGTTGAATACAAACACACAGATTTTACTTTTCTAAATTGTTTATTGATAAATCATTAACAATTTACAGCTTGTTGCGGAAACAAGATTAAGGATAAACCTAAATCTAAACAAGTTGGAACACTAAGGTTTCTTGCACTAAGAGAGATAAGGAAATTACTAATAATAACCTATCTGAGATAAGAGATTTGAACTTGTCCAGAGTTAGCAAGTTACTTCAAAAGAAGTGAGTTCATCTCTTTATATACTGCATGCATTAAATGCAAATCAGTATATACTTTACACGTGTCATCAGCTGGTTGGTTGCATGTCATTGACTTTTGATGACAACCTTAGTAGCCGTAAGGATGAACAGTGTAGTATCAGAGTGGTTGTACGATTTCAGATTTTTGGAGGTTCTTTTCTGACATTTCGTACGGAGGCGTGCAAGGGTGGTTAAGACAAAAGTACTTTGTACGGAGGACTTCATGATCAGCTTTCGTTGATTCAGCGATCTATCATTTCATATCAGCGAATGATAGAGTTCAGCGATAGCTGAAGTCTTGTACTTTATACTTCACGTTGAGTGGACAAATCTGAGGCTTCGCTGATCCGCATCAGTTCATTAGGAGACTTGTCGCTGGTTCTTGAGCTTGATCTTCGACTTCAGCGTAGAACCTTTGTTGACGTGAAACTTGTCTTCAGGGATCATAAGTAAACAACTAACTTATCAGCGATCACCATAATGACTGAACAGACTCAGAACATTAATGGTGAACAGTGTTCGCTGAATGTTTAATCTAAAGAGCGAGAGTTCCTATCAGCGGTACTGTAAGATCTTAGTACTTATCAGCGATAGTGAAACTCTGATACATATTGTTTACTTACAATTTTCACTAAGTATAAGAGAGGGTCATTATCAAATCACTGAGGGTTTGGATCAACACACTTAGTCCTGTGTAAAAAGTGTGCATCGTGTGTTTAAAAGTGCGAAACAAATTGCTGTCGTGCGACTTGAACTGTTGTCATGCGGTTTGAACTGTTGTCGTGCGGTGTGAACTGTTGTCGTGCGGTACTTGCGTTAGCGACGTGTGCTCGAATGCGAGAGAGAAAATGAGAATGCAGTTGTATAGCTCGATGAATTCGTCCCCCTCTCGAGGTTGGAGCGTGCCTTTATATAGGTTCCGCCGGTCATTAGTGAGCTTTAATGGTTGGTCTTGTAACCGCTGTTGACATTAAATACACTTTGATGATTGTCTTTATAACCGTTGTCGAGTCTTTAATGTCATTAAGAGCTCGACCATTATTGACCGTTGTACCATAATGGCTTGTAGACCTGCATTAATGAACAAAAGAAATGGTCGTCGACCGTTGATAGTTAGTGTAATCGTAAGACCGTCTTAAGTTCTAGACGTCGGTCTTATAAAGCATACGACTGTCGCCAAAATACAAGACCATGTATATGACTGTAAATGTCTTGTAAGACCTTATCTTAATATAAGAATGGTCTTATGAAAATGTCGTGAGACTAGGTCGTAGAACCACTAAGTCGTTAGACCAGGATGACGATGTCGCAGGACTAGGTCGTAAGACCAGGTCGCAAGACCAAGATGCTTTCGTAGGACCAGAGCGATATAACACCGATGACAGGAGACTGTCGACGTAAGACCGACGAGTCGTAACGGGCGACACGTAATTGGCGACGTAAGGCTAGCGACGTGCGACGTGCGACATGTGATGTGCGACACGTGACGTGCGATCATTAGATGTAAAATGACTATTGACCCAATATGTCTTTTAATAACTAATTATCGTGGTTATTAACGTATGTCGGCGATATGACAATAATGGGTATTATTCTTGTCGGTCGGGGGTATGACTGTCGTAGATTAGGGTAATCAATGTCCATGGGTCATGTCGAGAGAATTTCCCAAGTCGGTCGAGGGTGTGATTTTTTACCCAAACAGTTATCAACCCCGAGATTTGAATTTCAAAGCCATTTGAATTTCAGATCTCGTACCAATGTGTTTCTACGGAGACGTGTCACTTTTGCTAATTGGATCATATAGAAGAAAATCGACTTGGTCAGCTAGAATTGCGTGATCAGTCGATGGTATGAAGTAAGTCGCAGTGATCGAAAGATGATCTTTAATGCGCGAGATACATGTGGTATTCATCCGACGGTCGTAAGACGACCTTAAAATGTAAGGAACCGACGACGATCATAAGATGATCGAACCAAGATAAAATTTAAGGATCTGGCGATACAGTCATTAAAGACTTATGTTTTGGCGTTCCGAGCCGATACGGTCGTTATAGACTTTTGATCTGGCGTTTAGAGCCGATATGGTCGTTATAGACCTATGATCTGGCGTTCCGAGCCGATACTGTCGTTAGAGACCTATGACCTGGCGTTCCGAGCCGATACTGTCGTTAGAGACCTAAGATTTGGCGCTTACAGCCGATACGGTCGTTAGAGACCTATGATCTGGCGCTTACAGCCGATACGGTCGCTAGAGACTTATGATCTGGCGTTTACAGCCGATACGGTCTCTAGAGACCTATGATCTGGCGTTTACAGCCGATACGGTCGCTAGAGACCTATGATCTGGCGTTTACAGCCGATACGGTCGTTAGTGAGCTATGTTACGTTGTGTCTAGTATTTTTAGCTAGTTGTAAGTTTCGATAGTCGGTGAAAATTTTATCTTATTTGTGATCGTACGGTTAATCTCGCGACTTGCCTTTATTGGCGATCTTGAGATTAAAATGTGTGAGTCGCTCTTATTGGCGACTTTTATGTTTTGACATTCGTCTTACCATGACTGGTGATTGTCAGATTCGATGTACAAGTCGTCTTTATTGACGACATATGTCATGACTAGCGATCATGAAATTTCGACATGCGAGTCGCTTTTATTGGCGACCGAGAATTTTAACCTGTGTTTTGTCGTGACTGGCGATCATACAAAAAATGTGAGTCATTTCTTATCAACGACTATAAATCGTAACCTGCGTTTGCCATTACTGGCGATCATAAGATTTAAAATGTGAGTCGTCCTTATCGACGACTACAAATTGCACTTCGAGTCGTGGAGACTTTATTTCTCACGATATAAATCGTAAGACCTGTATTTAAGTCGTAGAGACTTTATTTTTCGCAACATGAATTGCAAGATTGATGTTTCTTACGATATGAATCGTAAGGGAGGAAATCTTTTTTGAAGTAACCGGGCGACTGGGCCGAACATATATTCGAGATAAGTCATAAGACTTTATCTTCAGAGCTCAACTTTGAATGTACCTATTGGATCATGCGATTTATTCATTGACTCGCAAGATCTGTTTCATGACATGTCAGTCGTGAGAAGTTGACATGTACAGTCGTAACCTAATAGTCTTTGGAGACGTTATTTCTTATGATATGAATCGTAAGACTGACGTTCGTGCGCTCCTGCGTGCCTGTAGGTTTGTTGAAGTGTGTGATTTCGAAAGGAAATCCGAATTCTGCATAGAACGTTAGTATGGATAATTTTCTGCTCTATGACAGGAGGTAATTTAACGATGTCCGTCCTTTCCTTATGAAGGGTCGGGGGATTAAGGACATGTGTAAAAATTTATACCTGAGTGTCGTCGACGTGCGTTACGTACCTGGTGGTGTTTATAGAGACTTACCTCTATTGTGAAGTCCGTATGCCCTCAAGTCGTGAAACTGAGTGCCGTATGGGGTATATCGTTTTGCCCTTTGTGGAGACTGCAAGACGGTACCAAATTCTGCCTTTCCTGGCGTATGGGTCGGTTGGTCGTGTCGTGCGCAATCGCCACAATCTTGGCCTCATTTTTGGGTTTCAAGGTTGCTTTGTAGCAATCACGGGCGGTCTTCTGTTCACTTTTGATTTCCTGTAGCCCCCAAGGTGTTGGGGATCTGATCGTCGGATGGTAGGTCGAAGGGACTGCCTTCATGTCATGTATCCAAGGTGGTTCTTTTTGTAAAGCCAAGCAATTGTCTGTCGTATGGCCATGCATGATCACCTGGTCTTGTCCTTTTTGTCATCCATGCTTGGCGATCGTAAGGAAAAACGTAAGCCGTCGTCGAGACCATGCTTGTAGGCTTCGATAGCGGTTTTGACGCCACAATTTCGAACGATGATCATTGGAATGACCACGGATAGACTTTCCTGGTTTTTGGGCGATGTAGCACAGGTCGCTGGTCTGCTTCTCAGTCTTGCGACTGCCGATGAATTTCAATGAGAATTGGTTGATCAACCCCGCGAAGTTGCTGATGGACTTGGGCTTGAGGTTGATCGACCGCTGGAGAGTAGGAACTGTAAGAGTCGCGCCAATGCTTTGTGCGAAGCTTAAATTTGACTTCGAGCTGCATTCAACTTTGCGTGAAACTGAGCCATGGGATCTTGTTGGTTTGTCATTTACCTAGAAACAACAAAAAACTTCACCAAATCGTTAGGGCGATGTGTGTATTGGCTTGAGACTTTCTCTAGATGGGGTCCCACGGATGGCGCCAAACTGTTAATGCCAAAAATCGCACCAAAGTACAACTTAAGGTCGATGTGGACATTTAACAACTAAAGAAATGCATCTCGAGCCAAATAACACGATCGTGAGGAAAAGTAAAAGAGACAAGAGATTTGGTGACGCGGAAAACCCCAAAACGAGGGAAAAAAACCGCGGTCGACTCTGTTAGAGTCGACAGTGCACTATGGTCGCCAATCAAGGGCGATAATCCTTGTGTTATAGGTGATTTATGTACAATAAGTTACAAATGAAGTAAAAATACACTTAGTCATGTGTAAAAAGTGTGCGTCGTGTGTTTAAACGTGCGAAACAAACTGCTGTCGTGCGACTTGAACTGTTGTCATGCGGTTTGAACTGTTGTCGTGCGGTACTTGCGTTAGCGACGTGTGCTCGAATGCGAGAGAGAAAATGAGAATGCAGTTGTATAGCTCGATGAATTCGCCCCCCTCTCGAGGTTGGAGCGTGCCTTTATATAGGTTTCGCCGGTCATTAGTGGGCTTTAATGGTTGGTCTTGTAACCGCTGTCGACATTAAATGCACTTTGATGATTGTCTTTGTAACCGCTGTCGAGTCTTTAATGTCATTAAGAGCTCGACCGTTATTTACCGTTGTACCATAATGGCTTGTAGACCTGCATTAATGAACAAAAGAAACGGCTGTCGACCGTTGATAGTTAGTGTAATCGTAAGACCGTCTTAAGTTCTAGACGTCGATCTTATGAAGCATACGACTGTCGCCGAAATACAAGACCATGTATATGACTGTAAATGTCTTGTAAGACCTTATCTTAGTATAAGAATGGTCTTATGAAAATGTCGTGAGACTAGGTCGTAGAACCACTAAGTCGTTAGACCAGGATGACGATGTCGCAGGACTAGGTCGTAAGACCAGGTCGCAGGACCAGGATGCTTTCGTAGGACCAGAGCGATATAACACCGATGACAGGAGATTGTCGATGTAAGACCGACGAGTCGTAACGGGCGACACGTAACTGGCGACGTAAGGCTAGCGACGTGCGACATGTGATGTGCGACACGTGACGTGCGATCATTAGATGTAAGATGACTATTGACCCAATATGTCTTTTAATAACTAATTATCGTGGTTATTAACGTATGTCGGGGATATGACAATAATGGGTATTATTCTTGTCGGTCGGGGGTATGACTGTCGTAGATTAGGGTAATCAATGTCCATGGGTCATGTCGAGGGAATTTCCCAAGTCGGTCGAGGGTGTGATTTTTTACCCAAACACTAAAAACACTTTGTTAATGCACATATGTGTCCGAATACACCACAATTCAAAGCCATGCATGTTACATTACATGCATCATCATTTCATTTTTAACACATATATGAAAAATACATCCATATCTTGTATGAGATTCGAATTGATCTCAAGTACAATCTTCAACCTAGCTATTGCTATTGCCGCATAAGTATGATTGTATGTTAATAATTGTATGTATTGTTTGTTGCTTTAATCAATGAAATCAACTTGCATATTATTTCTACAAACATAGGTCCATTAGTGGCATCCTATTACCCTTTGGCCATATTCTAACTAACCTAGAGTCATTGCAATTAATGGGTGTCTAAATTAAGGACGCATAATATATATCATCGTGTTCCCGTATTTATTTTCATAACCTAACATTACATTCCTATAAAATGCAACAATGTATTCTCAACATCCATTAACCTATTACTAAATGATACCTCATAAACACATTATGCTAATTTACATTTTAATCACAAACAACATATCGGTATGTCACAACTTTATATAAATCGTTGATTCGTTATTAGTATTAATCCATAAAACAACAACTTAAAACCCTCTTATTTATTCCATGAACAGATGTCATTGTATGTCATTTTGAAAAATACGAGCATTATAAGAAATTATTTTGCATAAAAGATGAACAAAAATGTTAAAAGTTTAAAGGTACAATTGGCACAACTTGTAATCAAGGTTCAAACAGGCGTAAGTAGTGATGTGGCGGCGAGGTCAAGCCTCAAGACTTACAAGATATGGCGAGGACGCGACGCTTTTCAAGGCGTGAACTAAGACGGCAAATTAATATATCTTATATATTATTATATATGTATATATAGACGTTTTCTGTTTTTTATTCAATGAATACAATTATATCCAACAATATTATATATATATATATATATATATATACTACTTATATATTGGTTCTAACCTAATGTCTTAATTACAAGTCTTTAAGCACAATGTACTTCTATTTAAAGCATGAAATTTGAAAACTCTTAATTACTACATGTAATGCATGATGTAACTCTAAAGCCTTTTTGTTTACACATTAAAAAAAGGAAGGCATCAGTACCTCACCATACCCACCACAATACTTCTACCCCTCACCTCTACACCACACCCGTAGTACACCCATGCCCTCTTCTCTTCACCTCTACACCATACGTACACCCATACATTTTTCTCATCAGATCATCATAACTTTCTTCCAGAAATGGAAGCTTTCATACGCTTCCTTCTCCATCATTTGGTTGTATATAAACGGTGTGGGACAAGTTATTTTCAATCTCCATCGGCTTCTCCAATCTCCATACCTAAAACTGAATTGGGCGACCTATTCTGCGTCTCCAATCCGTATTGCTTCCCCACCGTGTTTTTCATCAATTTCCCCTAATTTCCCCTTATTCTTCATCTTCTGGATCGATTTGGGTTTCTTGAGTATCATTTAGATGAAGAATCATGAACCTGTCAAGTTTGGATTCACAAGAATCATTTGTTGCTCAATGGTACTTAATGGTATAAGGGACAAATAAACGTAAAATTAGGTATGAAGTCTGTGGAACGTGATTTCTCCTTATGTACTCACTTCTTTTTCAATTTTTTGGTTAGCACAACTGAAGTATGGAACGTGCAAATGAAGGAGATGAAGTAAAGAGGAAGAGAAGGGGGAGGAGGAAAATAGGTTTTAAGGATTTCCTCCCTCCTCTCTGTTGCAAATTAGGTCGGCAGTGTATTTTTTCTTTGTTAATATTTCTTTCAAATATTCTTTTACGAAATCAAGAAACAAGAAAACCCCATCTAGGATTTTGGTTCGTAGTGCAATAATATTTCTCTATTATATATGATGTCGAAGGATAAAAGGAAATGAAGCTGCCACTATGTGAAATAATCTTATGGCAAGGATCTACTGTGATGATAAATACCATTCATTGCCTTCATGGTCAATGATTAATAATTTCCCAAACTATTTGCTATGTTTCCCAACCGAAGACCATGAATTCAATTACTGCCTGTTGCATATGTATGACAGGATAGCTTAGTGCAATTTTCAAATTATGTAGATAATAGCTCGAGCAACTGAATTTGGAGAGGATCCAATCGGTTTAACCAGACGCGTTTGTGAAAAGTTTCATCGGGATATGGGATATCTTCACTGCTTGCCTCCTACTATTGAACCTCGTGTTTCTGATCACATGGCCCAAATCATTGATATGATAAAAACAGGGTGTGAACTTCGGGAACTCCATGTATCCTTATGAAGATGCATCTTCGATGGTTTCAAATGCAACAACCAGGTAATGGCTGCAAAACGGAAAAAGGTTAGAAAAGCAAGACTGTATCCTTGTGAAGATGCCTATACTGCTCATTTATGGGTTCCATTTTTTGAACTTCTTATGTAGCCACTCTCTTACGCTCTAACTTCTCCATCTCTGCACAGTTCTTCAAGACCCCGGAAATATTTTTGAACACTTTTTTCCCATCATATCTTTGTTCTTGAACAAGTTATGTTCTCTTTAGGTTGTAATTGTTAGTCCTAGATGGCTAATAAGAACAAGAACATGTATTGTAGAAGGGGGGGTTGAATACAATACACAAATTTTTTCACTTTAATTAATTTTTTTATTGAAAATATTCAAATCAAGAATTACACATAGAACACATAGAACAATTAGATTGTTGCGGAAAGAACAGATAAAATCTATTCTAACAATCTTCACAAAGTAATACTGAAAACCAAACAACTTCTAAAACACAAAGATTGAAAGCTATAAAGTTCAAGGAGAGAAAGGAGCAGAGTGTCTTGAGCACAGAGTAATCTTCAAGAGTTGTTTTTCTGCATGGAGAAGTCTTCATCTTTATATAGTGTCATAAACAAGTGATGCATGGGACACTTGTCACTTTGTCATTTGAAGGATAGGTTTGTGTTAGGATCCAAGCGCTTACCACTACGCCAAAAGCAATTGCTGGTGGAGAAGGCGCAACTTATTTCCATATTGCGTAGCAGCCAGCGCCACGTTTCGATTTAGGGAGATGCTGGTCAATGACCCAACAATCCCCCCCAGCATCTGCCAGCACTCTTGGTTGCACAGCATGCCTTTGGCATTATAATGCACTCCATGGGATTCGAACCCGTGACCTACTCTGATACCACATGTTAGGATCCAAGCGCTTACCACTACGCCAAAAGCAATTGCTGGTGGAGAAGGCGCAACTTATTTCCATATAGCGTAGCAGCCAGCGCCACGTTTCGATTTAGGGAGATGCTGGTCAATGACCCAACAGTTTGACTCTCAAAAGTTGATGTGTCTTTTCCTATGATGCTAGAAAGGTTTGATGATGACAATATCTAAGAATGGGAAAAAGGACAAATGCATCTTTTTCTTCCACACTCAGACATTCCTTCTTTGATGAGAAAACCTTTTAGCAAAGACACAAGGGAGGATCCTCCTATTTGAGGATCCCACCGATTTGTCATGGACAACATAGGTGAGAGTCTTCTTAGGAAGGAGTTATGTGAGGATCCTCCTATTTTGAAGATCCCACCGATTTCTCATGGAGAAAATCGGTGGGATGGCAAACATGACCTGTTATGATGAAAGTCTTCTTGGCAAGGAGAAAAGGGAGGAAATATCCGGTTTGAGGATCTCACCGATTTTTATGGAGACAATCGGTGAGACAGCTTAGTTTGGGATGAGAAGTCCATCTTCAATCCGCATTGGTAGATTTACTTTTTCTTGATTTCGGCTAATCTTTGACTTCACCGAACTTTGACAGTATGACTAAGCCATTACAAAGAACCATCTAAAATTTCTATAAGTATAAAAGATGTTTTTCAAAGTATGTAAGGAGATCAGGAGGTCATCTTCAAATCTTTGATGACCCAACAATGTCCCCCTATTTGATGAAGAGATTCATACTTAGAAAAACATGAGTAAGACAATGAATAATACATGTTGACCCTGTTTTACTCTTTTGGGTTCTTTTTCACACAGTCCAAATTTGTGTGTGTGTGTGTGTGAGTATATGATATTTACAGATGAATGAAATGATTGAAAGAATAAAGAATAAACAATATGAATGAAATAGAATGTACTTCCATCATAGAAGAGACATATCTGCCCAGACCCAAATTGGTGACAATCTTTGAGGGAGGTTTGAGTTTGAGTGAATTAGCCTTAAGATGCCTCTGCCCATATCTTGCATTTTCTTTCTTTTTCATAGCATCTTCAGCTTCCTATTCGGCAGTCATCACCCTTCTTCCTTTGTCTTAGTTTGCTTCCCCCTTAACTGTTCCCCCTTGGTTGGTTCACCAGTTCCCATAGGTTTGACCAAAATTTGAGTTGGATGTTGAATATGAGTAATGAGGGTTGGTGTTGATCGAGTTGGATGCTGATATTGCTCCCCCTCAGATGGTTTCTTCCCTTCAGATAGTTGCTCCCCTCATATGGTTTCTCCCCCTCAGCGACCGACGGAGAAGAAACACCACGAACAATTGGAAACATCTGCAGCACATATTTTTTTTGACTTCCCACCGAAATTGGGAGCCATCCCACCAAAATTGAAGATGAAGATTGAGGATTTTCGGTAGGAAAATCGGTAGGATTTTTTTTTGCTTCCCTACCGAAAATTAAGGGGTACCCACCGATTTTGGAAGAAAATCGGTGGTATTTTCGGTAGGAATTTCGGAGGGAATTTTTTTTTTTTGAAAGCCACCGAAAGTTGAAGACATCCCACCGAAATTTAACAAGAGTTGGCCAAAAATCGGTAGTATTCTTGGAGAGTTTGGATGAAATCTTCTAAGGCATATTCAGAAGAGTCTAGAAGAAATCTTCTAAGGCATCTTCAGAAAATCTTCAAAGTGAAGAAAATATTGGAATTCCATCTTCCAATTTTTGATGACCCAAGAAAAATTAAGTTTGGAGGGTTTTAAGAGGGAAGGTTTTGAGAAGTAATATTTTGAGAAGAAGTATGAGGATACCATCTTCAGGAGAGTATGTAGTAGAAGGGTTTTGAAGAGAAGGAAAGTTGGGTTGCTAATCAAGAGTGAAATTTGGTAAAGTAGGAGGATCACCATTATGAGAGAGGAAATCTTGAGAAAATGACACATAGGGAGTTGGAGTGATGTAAGCATTGAGATGTGTGTAGGATAAGGGTGTGAGGACCATCGGTGAGATGGAGTTTCGATGAGTGGAGGTCCACCGATGAAAGAGAGTGGGAGGTCGGTGAGAGAAGCCACCGATATAAACATTTTTTTTGTTTCCCTACCGAAAATTAAGGGGTACCCATCGATTTTGGAAGAAAATCGGTGGTATTTTCGGTAGGAATTTCGGAGGAAAATATAATAAATTTTTTTTTGCTTCCCTACCGAAAATTAAGGGGTATCCACCGATTTTGGAAGAAAATCGGTGGTATTTTCGGAACGATTTTCGGAGGAAAAAAATAATTTTTTTGAGGTAGATCAGTAAGTGGAGAATCATGCTGATCAGAAATGGGATTTGGAGAAATAAGTAGTCTATCAGTTTTGAGATGAAGGAACATGAGTGAAAGAAACTGAGGAAGTTGGTTGGTAGGGGTTGTAAGAGAGGAGAAATAGTTGGATGATAAAATGATAAAGAAATGAGGTTGGGGTAATGTATAAGGGATGGATGAGGAAATGTATGGTGGGAAATGGAGTGTATGTGATAATGGAGAGTGATGAGAGATATAATGATGTCGACAGAGAGGTGGTTGGCACTAGAGAGTGTGCCAATGAGAAGGATTTTCAATACAAGAGGAGATCCAAAAGTTCACCATTTGACACTTCAGATTTCTTGATGAACTTGATGATTTCTTCAATCTTGTCACTTTTATACTGGTCCACATAGATCCATCTATTTAGCTCAGAACCTGCAATCACAAAGAATTTATTTCCTAGGTACCCATTTGGTAGTGGGTCATTTTGGGTTAGATGTTGAAGGAAAAGAATTGGTATCACGCAGGTCAATTCTTTCTTTCTGAAACGTCCAAAAATCGCAACAAATTTAAACCTTACTTTTACAAGGTCCACAACAACTATTTCTCAAAACTTCATACATAAATGGAGAATTCATAACAAGGTTTGTATATACATCCACTTTTTATAAACAACCTACTAATCTAATCCATAACGTGCACAATCAAAATCTCCAAAATATCAATACTTCTATTAACTTCTCCATCATGTCATCAAAAGCATAACTCAGGAACCTCTCGACGCTCATCCCAGCTTATCCTTTCCCGGGCTAGAACCTGGTAAGAAAATTTAATTTGAAACGATTAGGCTTACGCCTAGTGAGAACATCCAATTTCAAATTAAATCTTTATAAGCTTTGGAAACCAATGTAAACAAAGCGTATAAACAAACCTGGTTTGCCATCATTCTTACCGTACATATAAACATCTTGCGATGACGGGATCATACCCGATTCCATGAATAAGACAAACACTAATTCAGTCATAGTATCATGTTCGAGAGCCCACTACGAACCACCACGGATTCTAGATCATTGCCCATGTCCAAGAAATTACAATTAGTCCATGCCTATTTCTTGGAGTGGAAGTAGAGATTACAATTAAGTCATGCCTATCTCTTAACTTCCAACAGAAATCGGGAATTACGATTAGTCCACGCCTATTCCACGATTTCTCATCTTAATACGAAATGGGAATTACGATTAGTCCACGCCTATTCCTCATTTCAATTCAACGGGAATTACGATTAGTCCACACCTATTCCACGTTTATCAAACACGGGAATTACGATTAGTCCACGCCTATTCCACGTGTTCACATAATACTAGTGCATATGGATCCATTACACTTACTAGCATACATGCATATTTACTCGAATGCACAAAACATTTCATAACATATTCTCAAAGCTAAGAATCCCAAATAATACATCATACCCGTATTCTCAATTGTCCCCCCTTCGGCGACTTAGCACGGGGGTTCCGCTACCCGGTTAGCGGATGAGGTCAAGGGGCAACGCCCTTGTGGGGTCTGGGGGCAGCGCCCCAAGAATTGTTTTAAGAAAAACTTAACCAGATAACACATCCGGAATTCGATCCGAAAAAGCATTTCGGACTCTCAAGTCTGGATCAATCCGGTATCACAATCCGGAAACCCGAATTCCGGAACCTTCATTCGGAATCCGGTAAAAAAACATCCGGAAACTATCCGTAATCCGGTACAATCCGGATCCGGTACCTTTCGGACAACTATCCGGAATCCGGTAAAATCCGGAACCCAATCCGAAAAACATCCGGATTCCGGAAATTTCTAAAATTCATCTTCCGGATTTCATACAACCCAGTTCCAATCCTACAGTTTCCATTCAACACTTCTAAAATTCAATTAGTAAACATCTCATACAACTATTAATAAACTTATTTGACATTTCAATCCACGTATAAGTTTTATTTAACAAAATTAAGTAGATGAACTCACCTTATAAGAGTTCGAACACAACTTGCAACCCAAATCGATTCTTCTCCAAACTTCACACTAATTACTCAGCACCTGAACAAGCTTGAAACTCATAACTCTTTCTCTGCGTTGATAAAACCGACTTCGGAAACCCAATTGAGATAATGTATCAATTTTAGCCGACTCAGTCTTTAAATATCAACCAATTATGAGAAATGACTAATCCACCCTCCAAGTTTAAGTTCCATAAATTACTTAAACTTTGAGTCTATTACAAAATTCAACCCTTGAGTTTTACATTTACAAATAGTCCAAATCTTAGACTAAATTATATTTCGACCCCATTCATATTAAATATAATATAACGGAAATTCGAGGTGTTACACTTTCGGACAGTCTTTAGCAAAATGAGAAGTATCACCACAGATATAGCATTTTCTATGAGTAAAAGCCTTTTTAGAACCTTGACATTTTTCTTTTTTTCCCTTTTTGGTTATCTTCAAAGACTTTGATGAGGTGACAAATAGTTGGGGTGCAACACCTAAAATTCCTTTTTCAGAATTTGGGAGGAAAGAAATCTTATCTTTTGAATTTGATATTTTGATGTTCACAGACCGGGGAACAAAATCGAAGGAAGAAGCCACAAAATTATTTTTGGAAAAATCTGAAGATTTTCTTTTTAAGAAAAGGTCGGCAGACAAAGACTTGCCTTTTTCAGATGTAGAAAGAATTTTGTTAAAGTTGGAAAATTTTCTTTTGAGAATTTTAGAAGGCATGGGTTCAGAGGAGGATGCTTCATCTAAAGTCAAGATTTTTAGAAAGTCATGGATAGGTTTGAAAGAGTCATTGGAATCTTGAGCTTTTTCATTTGGAAAGGAGATGGGATCTTTTGCTTTTACAAACATGCCAAATTTTAAAGATTCAGACAAATCACTAGAATTCATGGACACAGACCCAATGGAACTAGAAACGGAGGTTTCAGAAGAAGTAAGTGAAGCACATGAGGTGGGAGCATGAGATTTTGAAGATTGGTCAATTTCCATTTTTCCAAAGCCTAAACCAGTTTTGTCATCACAAGAAATCTGATCTTGAAAAATCTTTTCTAGATTTTTGGAAGAGCTGGTCCATTTTCTCACAATTTCTTGCTCCTTTTGAAAACATTTAAATATTTTGTTTTTCTCCTTGGCAAGAATAAAGTTGATGGATTTTAGATCTTCAAGCTCAGCCTTAACTTTGTCAAACTGGTCAAGTTGGGAAAGACATGGTTGAAGTTCAGAAGAGAGAGATTTAACTTGAGCATTTGTCTTTCTCTTAGCATTTTTAGCATCATAGAGATCAATGGTTAAAGAATCAAATGCTTCAATCTTTTCAGCATCAGAAAGAGATAGAAATAGATGTACATGTGATGAGAAGGATAAGCACTTAACTGATACAAGAGCAGTTGAGGGAGTGTGATCTTCTGAATCATCATTGTCATTTATCTTGGCCATGAAGCACACATTTGAAGTGTCATTCTCGCTTTCAGATGTAGGTTCATCTACCAAATCATGAGTTTTAGCAGGCAGACCCTTTGCTTTTCTGACAAGTCTTTCATTTCTTTCCTTTTCTCTCTTGTATTTTTCAACCCAGTCAGAATTTGCAGAAGAGAGAGGTTGGCCGAATTTTTTGGAAGATCTTCCAGATTTTGAGGAAAATCGGTTTGAGGAAGAAGTTATGGGTCTTTCAAAGTGATTACTTCTGCACTCAAAGGCAAAATGACCATTTTTATCACAGTTGAAACATTCCTCATTAGTTTTGTCCAAAGAGGAGTGTTTGGAGAGAGAAGAGGAGGATATTTTACTAGACTTAAATTTTCCAGAAGAAGGGTGAGATTTGGATTTAGAATACCCATACAACATGGCTATTCCATCTGATAATTTGTCAACTGAAGTTTCCTCACATTCATCCTCAGCATCACTATGATATGCTTCTGAATGCTCATTGAGATCTTCTTGACTATCATGGTCAGAGTCATATGGGTAGGTGATTTTTGGAATACACTTAGTTCTTTTGGAAGAGTCACCTAGGAGAGCTAGAGAAGAGCTCTTTATATCTGTGATGACAGACTTCCTTTGTAGCTTAGTCTACTCATAGTTGAAGAGAGTTCCATATAGAACAGTGAGAGGCATATGATCAAGATCCTTGGTTGTCTGTATACAAGTACATATATTTTCCCAAAAATCAGGAAGATAGTCCATAAACTTGCACAAGACTTCCCCATTGTCATACACTCTACCTAACAGCTTTAAGTCATTAAGAAGACTGTTAAAGCGGTTATAGTAGTTGGAGAGAGATTCTCCTTTCTCATAAGAAAAGAGTTCAAATTTTCTAACAAGAGTAATCTTTTGGTCTTTTTAACTTCATTTGTACCTTCGTACAGAACACACAGAGTGGACCACATCTCTTTGGCAGTAGAGAGATTTACCAGAGAGTGGTACACTTCATCAGGAAGAGAGAGAGCAATGATAGTTCTGACTTTAGAATCAAGAGACACAAGACGTTTTTCTTCATCAGTATATTTCTTAGGATTCTTAAGAATGTAACGACCAGTAGCAGCAGATTTTTCTTCATCAGAGGAATCATCTTTGCCAACAACTTCCTTACCGGATTTTTTGGTTTCATAGCGAGACCAGACTCTAGGGACTATGGGTCCCTCACTGAGAATGGTTGGATATCTACTATCCACTCCTTTCATGAAAAGCATCATCTGGCTTTTCCATAGAGAAAAGTTGTTGGGGTTAAACTTGGAATTTCCCCGAACTCTCTAACCTTTAACATAATCTTCAAATATCTGATTAAGAAGAAGGTGCAAGAAGCAGACAAGTTTTTCTTTGAGATGATTAAGAATGAACAGCCTCCAACCCCTATAAATTGTGAGATGGAACTGCTGATCTGGTTGTATATGAAGGACAATGTTTATCCCCTGGATGATAGTGCCAATGCTTTACTTAATGGGCTTGCTAGGATGGGCATGCTGGCGGAGTTGAGGAGGCATGCTGATCAAAATGCTTGGTATAAGAATTATGATCTACGACTCTACAATGGAGAAGTTGAAGACTGCTTTTCATAAAGAGGGTAGAAATGGATCCGACCATTTTGATAATCTTGATAGAAAATGGAGATCTTTGTAGAAGTCTCTCTCTGTTATTAGTAGTTCTTCCAGTGATTTAGGTTTATTTATACATGAATGGAAGAACTTTCTTGATTTCATGAAGGGGTATAGTTTTTAAATGACTTGTCACCTGCATTATCTGTTTTTCATAGAAGATGGTGTTCTCTCATAATTACTCTTTTCTTCATTTTGGGTTTAAACTTGATGATTTACGTATGTATAAAACGCGCATTTAAACTGTGGTCGTGGTCATGTTATTTAAAGATCTATTTATTTTTCAAAAACATATTTCTATTTTTTTCTATCTTTGGTAAAATCAATACGTGAAAATGTGTAATTACATGATTCTTAGGGATGTGAGATTGCTTATTTAAAGTGTTTATTAACATATTCCGGTGTGGTATCGGTAATAACGAGTGTTTTGTGTTTGGATGGAAAAAAATGTTTATACCGGTTTGACAAGGGTAAAAAGGAGTTTTTTGATAAGTTAATTCCTTCAAACTTATTAACTTATTTGAAACAATTTATCAGTTTTTTGGTCATTTTATATGTATAAGCAATCTAAAACACCCCTAAAGAAAAACTTATTTTATTACGTTTTGGTACCACTATAAGCTAATCCAAACACTTCGCTTTGAAACCACATAAGTTGATAAGCAAAGCGACACCAAATAAGTTGATAAGCACTTTTACAAAAAAAAACAATAAGTTGGTTTAGACAACCAATCCCAAACACCCCCTAAGAGATAAAAGAAGTTCGACCAACGTTTGACCACATTTAGTTATGGTTTTATACTATACTTAATTACACCTCGTTGCATCGCACGAGTACACAACTATATATATATATATATAGAGGAAAGTTCAAATGAAAACTCAAATTCAATTGTAAACATGAGGACAAATCTCGTCCATTGATCGCAACCATATTTAAGCCATTCCTAAAATTCAGCTTTAGGGGTATTTTCGTCAAATTAGAATGAGCGCATCCTTTATTGACTTTTTATTTTCTTTTTTAATTAAAAAACTTTTACCCCCTTAAATTTTAAAATAAATTATCTCAAAAATTACTAACATTTTAATCAAACAAATTACATCAAAAAAACGAGAATTTCGTGCTCTTCGATATGACATCCATCATGATATAGTTTTTTTTCTCGTTTTAACCGTTTTACGTGAAATCGTGTATATGTGTTATATTCAGAGTGAATAAAGGTACATTTATTCAGTTTTGAATATTTACCTTTATTCAGTCTGAATGTATAGAGTTATTCAGACTGAATAAAGGTACAAAATTTAAACATTTATTCGTTTTGAATATCTACCTTTATTCAGTCTGAATATAACACATATTCAGACTGAATATAACACATATTCAGACTGAATATAACACATATTCAGTCTGAATATAACACATATTCAGTCTGAATATAACACATATTCAGACTGAATATAACACATATTCAGACTGATGTATTTATATGTGTTCTTCAGTTTTTCGTTTTTTGAGGTTTTTCTTTGAACCTCCCTCTCTTTCTCTCTCTCTCTCTCTCTCTCTCTATATATATATATATATATATATATATTGTGCGTTTCAATTGTAAACCAAACAATTCTAACAAACTATACAAACCACTATATATATATATATATAAAAGATTATGAACTTAGGAATAAATTAAAATTCAAACGGGAATCATTTTAGCATGCCCCTCTGCAAGTGATCTATTATGATCATTCAAGTAACCAAGATCTCGTATTTGATTTCGTTTATTATGTTCCATTAAATGTTAATTGTGCAAGTATGATGTTTGTCAATGGGGTACACCTTTTAATGGAGGAGAATACTGGATGATGAGCAGCAGAATGTATATGGATCAGAAGCCTCGATGATGGGTAGTTTAGGAGGACCTTTTGAATAATTACACCATTTTTGTTTATTCAAACCTCATTTTCATGCTTACCTTTCTTTGATATAAATACATCAGTTTGAATATGTGTTATATTCAGACTGAATATGTGTTATATTCAGTCTGAATATGTGTTATATTCAGTCTGAATATAACATATATACACGATTTCACTTAAAAACGGTTAAATCGAAAAAAAACTATATCATGATGGATGTCATATCGAAGAGCACGAAATTCTCGTTTTTTTGATGTAATTTGTTTGATTAAAATGTTAGTAGTTTTTGAGATAATTTATTTTAAAATTTAAGGGGGTAAAAGTTTTTTAATTAAAAAAGAAAATAAAAAGTCAACAAAAGAGGACTGATTCCAATTTTACCTCTGCGCGCTAAAAATTCACTAAGTCATGGACATAGTTTTCAAGTTATTTACAAAATTGTCACCGTGTTTTTTATTCATTGATCTGATCTCCGATTTTTTAATCAAGGGCTGTGGTTTGTCCTCACCTTTACAACTGAAATTTGGTTTTTATTTGAACCCACCCCTATATATATATATATATATATATATATTTATATATATGTATGTATGTATATAAGTATTGATATCATATAAAGAACTTCCATAGTTACAACTTACATCTTACATGTAATGTTAAAGCCAACAAAAAGTAACATAGTTACATACTTACATGTGGAGACGCGTCTCACGCCATGGCCCATATTATAACGGCGGAGACGCGTCTCACGCCATGGCACGCCTTTTAGAACTCTGCTTGTAATATATTATAGGTTTGCTATGTATGTATGTATAAGATCACCTAAATTGTTACAAAAAAACAAGATATGTATAATGTTTGATACAAAGTCAATGCTCTTAGCTAGTCCTAGTGTTTGGATGTTACACAAGAACAACTTCAATTTTTTTCCAAAAGGGGCTGTTCATGTTTAAATGATTTCTCAAAGGGGTAAAAGTGAAAGTTAACTAGACTTGACTGGAAATGCCGTTATCGGACTTGAATGGAAATGCCCTTATCACAACTTGGTGGTAGACTGCTGCTAACGTTGCCCCAGCCATTGGTCCCGCCCAAAATATCCACTGCAAAAATACACATTATAATTTTTTTTATAATTATTTACATCGCATTCATTTATTATAATACCAGTGTTGGGCTCGTACGTTGCACGATGGTGATAATTTATTTTTATAGATTATAAGTTGAATTAAAATAAAACGTAATTCATCAATTAAATATATGTATGTATATATATATATATAGAGAGAGAGGGAGGTTCAAGGAAAACCTCAAATAATTAGAAAAATAAATAACACCCTTACACACATAGGATTAGATAATCTAATGGTTATTATTAGAATGACAGTTTTGTAATTAAAAGGAAGCTGAAGGTAAATTATATAACAAGTTACTTGAGGTTGGAGGTAAAATTGGCAAAAAAAAAATAAAGGGTCAGATACAAATACTTAGAAAACCCTACGTATCATTCTTCCAACTCAAACCCTACCTCTCTCACAACCTCAAACCCTTCCCTCTCTTTCTCTCTCTGCCGCCGCCACCACCGCCGACCGCCACCATCGCCGACCTACCCTCTCTTCTCTCTGCCGCCACCACCACCGCCGACCGCCACCACCTCCGACCTACCCTCTCTTCTCTCTTCTCTGCCGCCGCCACCACCGCCAACCGCCACCACCGCCGATCGCCACCACCTTCATTTCTCTCTCTTCTCTCTCATTTACAGATCTTGCTTCCAATTCTTCTCTCTTCCTCTATTCTCTCTTTAGTTCTTCATTTTGTAAATAGGGTTTCTATTTTTCTTGTATTACGGCGTTGAGTTTCAGACTCAGAGCATGGAGATCGACGTCAAGGAGGTTAAGGCTCAGATTTGGAACACTGCAGGTCAGGAACGCCGGTGGCTGTGGAGACATCGGCGGTAATATGCACAAGTGCATATATATGCATTTGTGCATATCTACCAGTTTTTGCTGGCTAAACCGGTGGTTGCGGTGGTTGCGGTGGTTGAATCGTCGGCGGCCGTGGAGACATCGGCGGTAATATGCACAAGTGCATATATATGCATTTGTGCATATCTACAAGTTTTCGCCGGAATCTGCAAGTTTTCACCGGAGAACCGTCAACTCGTCGGAATCTGCAAGTTTTCGCCGAAAAATTTGTGGTCTCCATAATTATAGGGAAACGATTTGTGCCTTTGTTGTATTTTCCATATCTGATATAGTGCGCAAATTACCTTAATACCCTTTTCATTAATTTTAATTAGTTTAATTACTGATTTTTAATATCCTTTGGATTATGTTGAATCAATATTTATAAGGGTGTTATTTAGTTTTCTAATTATTTGAGGTTTTCCCCTGAACCTAACCCTATATATATATATATATATATCAAAAAATAAACCAAATCTTCATCATTGATTACTATTTTATTTTGCACTATAATATTTACAATTTAGTTGGTTTTGATTACAACCATCGTTATAGATAACCATTCATCCCTCTTTTTTATACCCATCATTTTTTCTTCCATATTATCATATTACCGTTAATGTGGGATAATTAAACATAACATTATTTCAAGATTGAGGAATACTCAAACCTCATTGTTTGAAGTCATCATCTTTTGTTTCTCTTTTAAATTTGCGTCACACCTTTTACTATTGGTTTATTTTGATTACTACCATGTTTATAAATTTCAAAACCCTTCATTCCTCTTTTTTATATTCATCATCTTCTTCCAAACTATCATATTCTCACCAGTGTGGGATGATAAAAATCAACCTTATTTCTAGATTTGAGGGATACTCAAATCTCATGTTGTAAAATCATCATCATTGGTTTTCATCTAATCTCCCACTCTAATTTTTACCATTTAGTTGTATTTGATTTCAACCAAGGTTATAGATTTCACAATCTTTCATCCATCTTTTTATACCCATAATTTTCTTCCAAACTATCATATTACCACCAATTTGAGATGATGAAACATAACCTTATTTTAAGATTTGAGGATTACTCAAACCTCATGGTCCCAAATAATCATCATTGGGTTCTCTTTAAGTTTTTTACTATTATTTTTACTATTTGGTTGGTTTTGATTACAACCATGGTTATAGATTTCAAGTCATTCATCCCTCTTTTAATACCTATCATCTTTTTTCAAACTATTATATTACTATCAATGTGGGATAATGAAACTCAATCTTATTTTAAAATTTGAGTAATAGTCAAACATATTTATGACTTAGGCATCGTTTGGCAAAAAAAAACTAGCTTATAAGCTAGCTTTTTTCTGGATACATGTTTGGATGACCATAAGCTAGTTTATAAGCTAGCTTTTTGAATTGTACTTGGAGTAGCTTTTTATTAGGTTTTTTGTGAATATTCCAATATTGTATTCATTATTATCAATTAACTATTATTATAAATAAATATTGATTTTTTAAATTTAATTATTATTAATTAATAAATATTAATTAATTAATATTAACTGAATTTTTTTAAATTAACTTTTAATTATACATTGATATTAATTTTTAATTATTTAGAGTTAGTGTTGATCATATAAATTGTTTTTATATATTTTTTTAATATTAATCAATATATTTTGATTATCAATTATTATTATTATTTTATATTATTTGATTATTTTTTCAAATTATATGTAACGGTTATTTAAAATCATAAGTTAATATATCTTTTTTCTAAAACTTGTTTTAACAAATTCAAAATATATAGTATATATATGTAATAATTTAAATTCTTTTAATTAACATGTTATATTATTTAATTTTTCTTTACTACATTGGTTGTATTAATTAACATATTATATTTTGATAAATTTATTTTATTTATATAATTAAATATTGTAATTGATAATTTTTTAAAGATGTCTTTTTTGGTCATTTTACATGTTTATAAGTTAGTTTTGCCAAACGTGACTTTTTCATCAGTTAGCTTATGAGTCAACAGCTAGCTTATTAGCTAGTTTGCCAAACATAGCCTTAAGAATCGAGCCTTTTGAGCTTAGAGCATCCACAATACATAAGTCATTCAATGACTTTTTCTTTTTGCTAGATAGGATTTCCACTAGTTTCTTTAGCAAAAACATATTTTAAACCCCCCCCTCCAAAGTTTGCAAAGCTGGGTGGCTATATTGTTTGCAAGTCCAAATAATTGGTTATTTTGTTACAAAACTCCTCCAATTTTCACTTCGTTTAGTGAATAATAACCCTTTATTTTATCTATTATCAACGTAAAACTATGTTTTAGAAATGCCAATCTTTTTCAAAAATAATTGTTGATATAAAAGAGCATTAATAAAAATTATTGTGGGCTTACATGTTCATCCCATGCGTGCTTCTTGTTATAGATGAGCGCAGCTGCCAGACTTCTCGCCGGATTAATCCCGGTTCCGGTGATCGGAATGGTAGCCAAGTGCACTAAAAACACCGCAAACCCAATTGGCAACGGTGCCAAAATCTGCCAAATTACACAAAATCGATATATCATTGTGTTAATTTGTTGATAAAAGTTATAATCAATCAAATTGTGTATATACGTACGGGGACGCGGGAGTCTCGGGCACTGAACTTGGCGTCGGTGGCGGAGAAGACGGTGTAAACAAGGAGAAATGTGCCGATGACTTCTGCCCCCAAACCAGCAATCTGGCCATAGCCGTCGGAAACCACGTTAGCACCACCGCCGTGAAGCTCGAATACACTGTTTCCTTCAAACCCCTTAACAACAATGGCGCCACAAATGGCACCAAGGCATTGCATCACCATGTAGAACAAAGCCCTCGTCAACGACATTTTTCTACCCACAAATAACCCGAATGTGACCGCCGGATTAATATGACCGCCTGCATGCCACCACATCCATGGTTAATTAATTAATTATAGAGGTAGGTTCAAGGAAAAACCTCATAAAAATGGAAAACTAAGAAACACCCTGGTAGTTTTTCATCTGGACGGTATGCACTTGTGCATACAAGTAAATTAAGTTAGTTTTATGGTTTTTATACACATGTGCATTATGCACCTGGATGCAGCAATTGATTGATTATTAATTAGGACGGAGGAGAGAGAGACCTGAGATGCCGGCGGTGCAATAGACGAGGACGAAGATCATGCCGCCGAAGGCCCATGAAATTCCTAGGGTTCCGACGGAGGAGCATTTGTTGGGGGAATTGGAGACTTGAATTAGGGTTAAGAGGGTGATGTATAAGAAGAGAAAAGTGGCGATGAATTCAGCGATGGCAGCTTTGTAAAAGGACCAGCAAAAGAGCTCCGCCACCTCGAACAATGGAGCGGCGGGAGGTTCTTCGTAATCTTTATCATGGATCTGAGCCTCCGTCCCCAGCGGTCGTCTATCCCCAAATTTGTGAGTTCCCAATCGAACGGCATCTTCTCTTCCCTCCATTTTTTGTTTCTGTTGATTAATTTTTCTCTCTCTCTAAAAACCGATGCTATTTGTAAATTGTGATAGAAGCGAGTGGTGGTTAATAATTAACCGTCTAAATAGAAATAGAAATAGAAATAGAAATGATTTATGTTTGATTCAGTCTAACAGTATCAAAATTACTTTTTATTTTCTAATATTTCTTGATGATCACAAAGAAAGCTACGACTGCTTAAGTCTTAACACCAACATCATCATAATGTCAATGGCTTAATTTCACACAAGGGGTTTAAATAGAAGAGGATATGAACACTTTGAATCTCTGATGACAACAAATTGAATTAGATATTGCATGGCGTTTTCAGAACTAGCTAGTTCACAAACCAAATACATTTCAACAAAAATATTAATAACCGTTAAGACGTTAAGCTAAAATGGCTATATGGAACAAGTCAGAAACCCTAACTTGTAGAAAAAAGTTGCGTTTGGGTAAACGGCTAGTCTCTTCTACCAAGTCTCAAGGAATGACCTTTGTATCATTTCTTGTAATATTTGCAATTTAAGCTGGTTTTGTACCGATACTTGTTATTTTTGTATTTAGTTCTCTCTCTCTCTCTCTCTCTCTCTCACACACACACACACATATATATCCATAAAGCCTTATGTACTGCTATTTAATGTTATTACTTCAAATCTTTTAAAAACAACTAACGAAGCTTTATGTACCACTATTAATGTTAATTACTTAATTAGTTCTTATCTCTAACTCCTTCCTTTTAGTCCTTATCTCTAAATCCCTACAAATTATCAAATGGTAAACCTAAAAAAAGCATCATTTATTTAATCCTCATTAGTTACCTAATTAATCCTTATCTCTTAATTAACCCCTTTCAAATTTATAAAAAAATATTATAATTTCTCAAAACTACATAAAACCGTTTTATAAAATCGACAATGATAAAAAGTAAAACAAAACATTAAAATCAAGATATATCGCGCTTTATTGGGCGAGTACCCTTCTAGTATGTATATATGTATGTAGAATACGGGTTGGGTTTCCACAGCTTAGAAGACACCTTTTTTGGACAAACTTTCCACAGCTTAGAAGACACCTTTTTTATATACAAAAATAACTTGTGAAAGAGAAGTATATTGAACATATTTTTACAACATAAGAAGTTGTAGAACATTACAACTCAAGTTTAGACGAGGCACATCTTATACAATATACAAAAGTTGTGTAGATACCTTTTGGATTAGTTAATACTTGTGTAGATACTAATTAACTGATTATTTATGACGGTACATGATAAGTCGGATCAACCAATTGTAAAGGTAGTATTTATTAAAATTCATAGCTGGTTTGGAAACTAAAGTTGTTGGATTAAACCCTCTATTGCATTGGTAGCTGTATTATAAAGAGTAAACTTCACTTTTGGTTCATGTGGTTTAGTGGTATTGGTATGCCGTTTCTGTTTTTTGGTGCTTGGGCCTAACGACCATTGAGCCAGTGAACTTCCAGCGAAACCCATTTTCCGACGAAACCCGTTTTTCCGGTGAACAATCTTACCCTTTCCTGCCCCACCCGTGTCACCCTCTTCCCCTTCCACATCTCCTACCTTCATCCCTCCTTTCAACCTGCAATTTGGTCCCTGTGATAACCCTCCTGCAACCATCCTCCACCACTTTCTCCAATCGACGATGTCCATCACCCACTGCTCCCTGCACCATCGAAACAATCACTTACTGGAGTAAGAAACCACAAACAAGACCAAACTGATAGGAACAAACTTAGGTGGGTGCGGGGAGGAAGTCGTCGGTCACCGGCTCGGTTGTGCTCAGTTTGGGTCGGAAACTCCCCCATCTTTGCAAAGCTCTCAAGACTTGACTCCCCTTTCATGTTTCTCTCACTCGAATTGGCAGCTTGGTGACTGGTGTATTATGAGCAATCTCCATTCGGTTTCTCTTGGTCCTGTTAATATTCTTGATATCCATGACTTTTGGCCTCATCAGTTTTTTCTTGAAAAAGGGATCATCTGATTGATCAAGAAAACAATAAATGGTGTGGTGGTGGATAGAGGTGGGTGGAAGAGGAAGAGGGGATAGAGGCGGTTCGGTGGATGTGGTTCATGATAGAGGGACGATAGGAGGCTGCAGATTGCTTGGTTTATATATATATATATATATATAGGGGTGATATTTTTTGCAAACCACTGCATTTTTGAAAACTATGCAACCTAACTATATACCATAAGATTAAATCACTAATGGCCAGGATTCATCCAATGGCATAAATTGTAATTACTTTAGTTTTTGTAATTATTTTACAAAACAAAAGCCCCGTGTAAGGGCATATTTGTCAAAAACTGTAACACCCTCGAATTGGGAAAGAGCAGCTAATTAAATTTTCAATATTACATCCGAAACAATAGGTAAAATACCCCAAGTTACAAACTATGATTATCTCTAGACAATGCATACAACACAAATCTTATTACCAAGACTAAACTCACTTCGGACATCACTTAATCCAAACACAAGTGCTACTCCCCAAGGGTAAAAGCAGAAACATAACTTAAGTTATCCACCTCTCGAGCACATTACTAGCACACAACCTTTTCCACGTGTCACTAGAACTACTCCCAACCCGAGACCTGTTGCACATGCCGACAAATAAAAAGGGTTAGACTAACGCCTAGTGAGTTCAAGAGTTTATAAGATGATTTAAATAAATCTTTAAATGAAAGTTTACAATGAATAATATGATTTCCAAAAGGATTTATAAAAATGGATATAAACGACTCATTTTCCAACGCACCCAAAATCTATGAGAAATACTCCCAAAAGGTATAAAGCGTTTTTCCAAAATGAATACCAATCCAAAACTCACTCAATACGTGAATAAATCCTTATTATGCAAAACCTTCAAAGGCGGTTGACAACAAAATACTCAACCCGTAAATTATGGAAAACCATCCATTTAATTTTAAACCTTCATTGAAAACATAATACGAAGCAATACTCACGCAAACGTAGAATGTAATGAAGTTTCAAATGCCGTAAATACGGCAGTGACCTGCTTTATTTAAACCCCATCATACATGAGGGAAATTCAATATTGAAATCATCCAAAAGCAGTCAAAGTATAAGACCAACAATAATAATAAAACGGGGACAACATAAGGTCCCAAATAGGTTGGTCAACGACGGGGGAGACCCGTATCCATTGAGAGTGGATGAACACAAAAGTACGTCACTCATACAATGTTAATCGTACGACACTTCACTGCATAAAAGCCCAAGTGTCCCATACGACGCCTTTCAAGTTACGACCAAGAGACGGGTGACCTTAGCAAAGTATCATCGAGAATACCGCCAAAGGCTCGGCCCAAGGGGGATACAACCATGGCATTGCCCCACATGGCGGAGGTCATATTCGCCCAACGTGCTCATCCATGACTCAGCCCTCCTATCGCACCCTTAAAAGTAAAGGTCTTTTAGCATGGGGTCCGGTCAAATCCCGCAACACCCAGCAGACCATCAAATAAAGACTGACTCACGTGCCTATGGATCCAATGCAACACAGTCTAATAATAATAAGCCCATCCTGGAATGACTAACGCACCCGGGCATTTAAATAACGATAATGCGCAATAAATGCGATATGGTGCAATAAAAGCAACCCGTAAATAAGACTCCACATTTAGCCATTAAAATCGGACAACTGTCCTCAAGACTATCTCAAAGTCAAAACCGAGCAAAATGCTCAAATACTCTTTAGACCCATAAATAACGGTCATCATTAGCATAAAATGCATTTAAACATCGATCGGGTAACAAGTACCACAACATCATTATTAACCCAAAACTCAACACGGGTTACACATAAAAGGGTTTTCCCAAAAGGACTCGCACCTTTACAATTCTCAAAATGGTTATTAACACTAAAACGTGCATTCTCCCAAATGGTTTATAAAATCATTTATCCAATTATGATTAAACCATCAAATAGACTCCATTTTGAGTATTAAATCTTTTGAGGATATAATTATGATTTCTACACATCAAATATCCCAAAATCCCAAATATGGGTGTTTTACACATTTATGAAGATAAATACTTCAAAAAGTTAAATTAACCAAATACCTCAACAATTGATATTTTCAAGTAAAACACACAAACATTTGGAAAATACTATTTTTGGCATGTACAAAGTTTTCACAAATCAACTTGAACTCACCTTTGCTAGATTTAGCTAAATCTAGATTTTCCCCCAAATGTATGTTCCTTTGATGCACATGAATCCTCAAACCAAAACTTCAAAACCTAAATCCATAATTTTCCAACCATTAATAACCACATTTAACCATTTAGAATTGTTTTCTAAACATCAACCATCAAAATCTCCATTTATATCCAAAACCTCAATTTGACCTAACTTCTCCAAAATCATTCAAACCGAAATTGGATAATCAAAATACTAGAAGATCATCAATGGAACATTTCTAACTCATATGAAAGTATAGAAGCTAGGAGGATGAACTCACCACTTAGGTTTTGATGAAAACCTAGAAAACCCCAAAAAAACTCTAGTGTTGTGGATGAAACTTGCTCTTGCATCAATGAATGAAATCACTAGCATAAAGTGGATAAGAAACACATTAATCTCCAAGAAAATCCCCAAAATCGGTTAGGGTTTGTGAGGGAGAAAGGGAAAACGATTTGGGAGAGAAAGGGAAGAGATTTGAGAGACTTACCACCACCAAACACCCTTGAATCTTCCTATGAACTTCAAAACTCTTTCTAGATCCTTGAAGAGCTCTCAAAATCGGAACCATAGCAACTTGAATGACCAAAATCGGAGTTGAAATGAGAGAGATATGAAGAAATGAAGTGTGAGGGGTGAAATTCGTGTTTTAAGCTGAACCAGTGCTCCGCGCCAGTCGATCGGCGCCGAACACTGTTCGTTCGGTTTCTTCTTAAACACTGTTTTAGCCACAACTTCTTCGTTATAGCTCCGTTTTCGCTCCGAAAAGAACCGTTGGACTCGTATTTGAATTCCTCATCCAACAAGACCATAAAATCTAGGATTTAACTCAAAATCTTATTTTCCATATTTTTCTTAAAGATCAGTTCCACACTGATTCGAAATTGGACCTATCCGAAAATTACGGGTGTTACAATCCTCCCAACCTTAGGATGATTTCGTCCTCGAAATCTAGATCCCCTACAACAAAGACTAACCGACTTAACTCCGACCATAATTTATCAGTTCCTAACTGGAATCTAAATTCCCTCCACACAGTCTATAAAGACAATTCCTCGAACAATTGCTTATCAACAAAGCCCCTTCACGTACACTGTACTTATGTCCGGGAGAACACTCCGACAACTGGAATAATTCCTAGTCAGACGACTTCGGTTGTCTCCCAACCTTAGATGTTCCATACATCCCGATTTTGATTTCAGACTCTAAGTCAATCCAAGGTTTGTTTGCTAACGAACCCAACAGAATCATCAATTCTGATTATTCCTACCATTAATTGCCATCTACATCCAACGAGTTCTAATAGACTCCAAGAATCCATCCCAACATCAATCGTTAAACCGACAGGTTCTGTAACCATACACGAATGTTATTCCACCAAAACCACTCGTCATAATTGAGCATCTTAAGGTTACTACAACCGTTACCATTATTTCATTTAAAATCGGGCTACAATCCCCCGATTACGCTAACGGTTTCTGACCTCAAGCCCACAAAGGTTGACACCTAGTTATACCACCAAGCTCTGAACTCTAACAGGACTCCACACATGGGTTCCGTTTACCAAGTGTTTCCACAAATTTAAGGTTGCCAACAAAACGGCTACACCAACCTCGAAATGCGTTACCGCAAGTCTAACCCTCCAATCACCACAAACACATTTACTTCGCTACTGATATCATCTGGCCTACAATACTAACACGCGTGGAATACCCAACTTTCCACCGTCGAAGTGCCACACACACTCACTCTTAACTGGGTTATTTACTCTATCCAAGGTCCTAACGAGTTCAAGGTTTTCAAGTGCGTTATTCCATAAATATGCCAATCAACAAAACTTTTCACATAAATTTTCAACACAAGAATTTTCATATCAATAAATCGTGCGCATAGAAAAACTACTATCATTAATTCGGTAGTACGCAAAAATGGACATGCTCATCCCACATATGAAAATCATGTTGAAAATTATTTCGTTGTTGTTTAGATTATCAACAAAACGCTAAAGCGCGACATACAACTTCTTCAAAATGAACCGCCACGGTTCTAGTATGGATTGACTCATGACATGCATGTAAAGTGACTGCTCGACTTTAAACGGGGTGCAACACAAGGTGCGCACGTATTTCAAAAGGGGTCCAAATGACATTTGACTCCAAAATTTCCTTGTCAACCATAAAACGGCAACCAACTACCCTCTCCCACTTACTCCCATAAAGTAGCTTGCTCTCTGTCACCACTGTCGAGTCAGAAGGGGCTTCCTTGAAGCTTCGCTGCCTTTGCTTTCGCTGGATCCGAAAAGACAATCGTAGAGAAGAGATTCTTCCAGATGTTCAAATCGGGATTTCATAATCCAAGAGCCAGAGCAGTTGAAATCAAAATATCCGTATCCGTTTGTGCTATCGGCTTCCTAACAGACGGCACTAAGATACTGGAAGTTCGCCCCCTAAGCGGGTAGCAAGGACGGCTATAGCTATAATAGATATTTTACTCTAAACATACCATGCATCGGGTAAGGCATCCATCAGAGTAGTTGGGGTGGGCTATCGATCTCGAGCTACTGCATATATGAACTAAGAGCAGCGGTACTCTCCGAAGTCCGCCCTTCAAATAACTACGCTAATTGTAGTAACCTGAACAGGTAAAAACCACAGATGCTGTGGAAAACCTTTCCTTCCAGCAAGGTTCATCAACAAAATTTGTGCACGTCAGTTTATTAAACAAAACGATGAAACGGTTTACCAATACACCCTAGTCAAAACACAAAATGACTTGTGCAAATTCTATATTTAATACAAAAACCCATACGTTTCCATCACTTGAAATATCGACTAAGACATCATAAAACCTCAAATTGGGGTAGGCATGCAAGCTTGTAACACTTCTATTAAAATTTTCTTGAAACGAAATAACATACATCAAATGGTTCGTGACCAAATTTCAAAAGAGGAAACTCTTTAAATCAATTTCCCAAAATTTCTCATCCGATCCTATAATGACATTTGAATAAAACGTTTTTGGCAAATTTGCACACAACAATGCGTTTTTTCCAAAACACACGAGGAAATAAGTGTTAACAATTTGTTGATACCAAAAAGGGTTCAAACCTATTTTTAAATCTCAAATTGCACTAACGGTGCGCGTCAATGTTCCAAACATAAGAATTAAGAAGTTACACGCACCATAGTTTCACACAAACAATTTTCTAAAATCTTCATTGCGAAGCATTTTCCTTAAAGTTTCGTACTTGGAACATAAAACGTCAAAACGTCATTACTTAAAATGTATTTGTCAAAACTACTCAAAATACACATTTCCTCCAAACCAAAAGGTTTTCAATTTTCCCAAAATACTCGGCAAATCAAAATTGACCAATGTCAATGACTCATACTTTTGTGTTTTCAAAATGTAAAATATTGTGAACTATGCATGATTTCCACAACACCAAAACACCCTTTGACCGAATGATCATCATTTATACAATGAGTTAATAAAATAATTTCACTCACGATTCGTTCCACAAGGTGACGAAAAACAATGGTTACCAAGCTATGCATACCCCTAAGTTGATATAGCGCATTTACATAAAATGATAATAAAGCATTTAACTGACCAAAAGCGCACCAAGCAAGTCATTATGAAATGTCAACAAAATGTTCCTTCATGCATCACTTAAGCCACGTATAAATCAATCCATACATTGAACTATATGCAACGAAATACTTAGTAACACAAACCTTTTGAAAGAAAAGTTACGCGACACTAGAGTTCCAAACTCATCTCTTTTTTTTAGTCGCCTTATGGCATAAAATTAACTTTTCTCAACAAAACTCGAGTGGGAACAAATGCCCAACATAACTCGTAAACTTTTCACATAAGTAAATAGAGTATGCACATTGTAAAAAATTGTACCCACACGACACCAAAACGTCGTACAACAAAACTCCATGAAATTCCACGAACTCAATGACTCCCAGTCAACAAAAAAGCACCAAACCATTGTGCTCCCAAAGTCAAATTGCTAAAAGCAAAATCATGAATGAGACACCAAAATCCCAAAAATTCCCTTCTATGGTAATACCATATAAATAACATTGTTTAACAACTCTCTTTAAACAAATTCCCTAAAAATAGTTCTACATAGACATAATGGAATATAACTTTCCGTCCCAAACTCTAACATATGTGGAGGAGATCCAATGTTAAAGTCACAAGCCGTAGTTATTGCCCAACATCTCAAACATCATAAAAATACGATTGTCATTACATCGAAAACAAATGTTGAACAACAATGAAATAAGGCAAAACAAATCCCGAAGGAGTTTGCAACTCCCGCAATAAAACGGTTTCATGCACGTTCAAAACCATGATTTAAAATCTTGTGTGTGCTAAACATTTTCCAAAATTTGTAACACAATCCATATAAGGATTTGAAACACAAGAAACAGTTGATGCAATTTATTTCCAAAATAAACTTTGTGCATAACTTAGTCGGCATTCAACGTCTCAACTCATACTCCTCCAAATCCCTCTGGTCCACTATTGTCATCCAGATACTTTAACCTCTTAAGGTGAGTTGGGAATTACATCAATGACCTTACGGTTTTTCCTCAAATCAAAGTCGACTCAATAAGCCTATGGTTCTATTCCTACCATCAATCTTGACCCGAAACGGTCTACTTAAAGCAAATATCATGCTTATCGTCACTCCAAGTGACTAATACTAGAATCATCCATCTATTCCAACGACTACTAGCTTATAAACTTCTCCACTACCCCAACGACCATCACATTAAGGTAATTCAAGTATGCACATGTACTAGTAGATTCACCATGACACTGGCCAGGTGTCACTATGAACGCACCGTACATGATTATCCTTGTTACTCACGACGTGATTCTCGTTTCTAACAACATCCATTGACCTCAAAACATCCTATCTTAAAGTGCCTAAGGGTGAATTTCACTCTCATTTACTTAAACAAACGCTAGTTTGAGTCTAGGTATCCAAAATCAACACCTAAATCTCTCAAACTTATGCTCTGATACCAACTTGTAACACCCTCGAATTGGGAAAGAGCAACTAATTAAATTTTCAATATTACATCCGAAACAATAGGTAAAATACCCCAAGTTACAAACTATGATTATCTCCAGACAATGCATACAACACAAATCTTATTACCAAGACTAAACTCACTTCGGACATCACTTAATCCAAACACAAGTGCTACTCCCCAAGGGTAAAAGCAGAAACATAACTTAAGTTATCCACCTCTCGAGCACATTACTAGCACACAACCTTTTCCATGTGTCACTAGAACTACTCCTAACCCGAGACCTGTTGCACATGCCGACAAATAAAAAGGGTTAGGCTAACACCTAGTGAGTTCAAGAGTTTATAACATGATTTAAATAAATCTTTAAATGAAAGTTTACAATGAATAATATGATTTCCAAAAGGATTTATAAAAATGGATATAAACGACTCATTTTCCAACGCACCCAAAATCTATGAGAAATACTCCCAAAAGGTATAAAGCGTTTTTCCAAAATGAATACCAATCCAAAACTCACTCAATACGTGAATAAATCCTTATTATGCAAAACCTTCAAAGGCGGTTGACAACAAAATACTCAACCCGTAAATTATGGAAAACCATCCATTTAATTTTAAACCTTCATTGAAAACATAATACGAAGCAATACTCACGCAAACGTAGAATGTAATGAAGTTTCAAATGCCGTAAATACGGCAGTGACCTGCTTTATTTAAACCCCATCATACATGAGGGAAATTCAATATTGAAATCATCCAAAAGCAGTCAAAGTATAAGACCAACAATAATAATAAAACGGGGACAACATAAGGTCCCAAATAGGTTGGTCAACGACGGGGGAGACACGTATCCATTGAGAGTGGATGAACACAAAAGTACGCCATTCATACAATGTTAATCGTACGACACTTCACTGCATAAAAGCCCAAGTGTCTCATACGACGCCTTTCAAGTTACGACCAAGAGACGGGTGACCTTAGCAAAGTATCATCGAGAATACCGCCAAAGGCTCGGCCCAAGGGGGATACAACCATGGCATTGCCCCACATGGCGGAGGTCATATTCGCCCAACGTGCTCATCCATGACTCAGCCCTCCTATCGCACCCTTAAAAGTAAAGGTCTTTTAGCATGGGGCCCGGTCAAATCCCGCAACACCCAGCAGACCATCAAATAAAGACTGACTCACGTGCCTATGGATCCAATGCAACACAGTCTAATAATAATAAGCCCATCCTGGAATGACTAACGCACCCGGGCATTTAAATAACGATAATGCGCAATAAATGCGATATGGTGCAATAAAAGCAACCCATAAATAAGACTCCACATTGAGCCATTAAAATCGGACAACTGTCCTCAAGACTATCTCAAAGTCAAAACCGAGCAAAATGCTCAAATACTCTTTAGACCCATAAATAACGGTCATCATTAGCATAAAATGCATTTAAACATCGATCGGGTAACAAGTACCACAACATCATTATTAACCCAAAACTCAACACGGGTTACACATAAAAGGGTTTTCCCAAAAGGACTCACACCTTTACAATTCTCAAAATGGTTATTAACACTAAAACGTGCATTCTCCCAAATGGTTTATAAAATCATTTATCCAATTATGATTAAACCATCAAATAGACTCCATTTTGAGTATTAAATCTTTTGAGGATATAATTATGATTTCTACACATCAAATATCCCAAAATCCCAAATATGGGTGTTTTACACATTTATGAAGATAAATACTTCAAAAGGTTAAATTAACCAAATACCTCAACAATTGATATTTTCAAGTAAAACACACAAACATTTGGGAAATACTATTTTTGGCATGTACAAAGTTTTCACAAATCAACTTGAACTCACATTTGCTAGATTTAGCTAAATCTAGATTTTCCCCCAAACGTATGCTCCTTTGATGCACATGAATCCTCAAACCAAAACTTCAAAACCTAAATCCATAATTTTCCAACCATTAATAACCACATGTAACCATTTAGAATTGTTCTCTAAACATCAACCATCAAAATCTCCATTTATACCCAAAACCTCAATTTGACCTAACTTCTCCAAAATCATCCAAACCGAAATTGGATAAGCAAAATACTAGAAGATCATCAATGGAACATTTCTAACTCATATGAAAGTATAGAAGCTAGGAGGATGAACTCACCACTTAGGTTTTGATGATAACCTAGAAAACCCCAAAAAAACTCTAGTGTTGTGGATGAAACTTGCTCTTGCACAATGAATGAAATCACTAGCATAAAGTGGATAAGAAACACATTAATCTCCAAGAAAAGCCCCAAAATCGGTTAGGGTTTGTGAGGGAGAAAGGGAAAACGATTTGGGAGAGAAAGGGAAGAGATTTGAGAGACTTGCCACCACCAAACACCCTTGAATCTTCCTATGAACTTCAAAACTCTTTCTATATCCTTGAAGAGCTCTCAAAATCGGAACCATAGCAACTTGAATGACCAAAATCGGAGTTGAAATGAGAGAG